>OY720430.1:88476278-89076278 GCA_963082735.1 Pocota personata
GTGAATAACTATTTCCGTGGTGTGAAATTGCACAAGAAAAAAAAAAAAAAAAACGATTTCTGTGTTGAGTTAATTAGTTGCGCAAAATGGGTCGCAAATTGGGAAAACTAACTATAACTCAACTAAAGGCAGAACTCAGTAAGCGGAACCTCGACACAACTGGGGGAAAAGATGCCCTACTGATTCGTTTGGAAGAAGCAGTAACGCAGGAAGGTGAAAATCCGCATGACGTAGAGTTTGACGTGGGAGAGGAACCAGCAAGTACAGTAGCCGACCCGGATATAACAAGTCTGCTCCTGCAACTTAAGTCAATCATGGACGAACAAAGGAAAACAATGGAAGACCAAAAGAAGTCTCTGGAACTTAAGCTCGATGACCAAAAGAAAGCAATAGACGACCAAAAGAACTCTCTAGAACTTAAGATGGACGAACAAAAGAAAGCAATGGACGACCAGAGGAATTCTCTAGAACTTAAGCTGGACGAACAAAAGAAAGCAATGGACGAACAAAAGAAAGCAATGAACGAACAAAAGAAAGCAATGGACGAACAAAAGAATTCTCTAGATGCTCTGGAAAGTAAACTTGATGAGCAAAACAAGAACTTGGAATCCAAATTCGAAGTGATCGAAGAGAAAATCGAGAAGGTCGAGACGCAACTCGGAAAAGTCGAAACTAGATTCGATGAAAATTTTGAGAAACATGAATCTCAGTTCGGGAAAATAGAGACTCAGTTTGAAAAAGTGGATACGCAATTCGAGATAGTAGGGAAGCAAGTCGAAAATCTTGCTAAGGAGCTCAGCAATGTGAAGAGACAGAAAGCACGGGAATATTCAACTGACGGTCTGAGAAGAAAGGAGATGCAGCCTCCTATCTTCGATGGTCAAACATCATGGCCAATTTATAAAAGGCAATTCGAAGCGGCCGCAATGACCAATAGCTGGGACGATGAAGAGAAGTCCATTGCACTCACACTTGCACTGAGGAGTCCAGCTGCGGAGCTCTGGCAGACCATCCCGGAAGATAAACAGCAGAACTACGATTCTCTGGTTCAGGCTATCGAGATGCGGTTTGGGGATGAACACATGCAGCAGGTGTACAGGGTTCAGCTGCGTAGCCGAGTCCAGAAAAGGGGGGAAACGCTCCAACAGTTGCAAGCGGATATAGAGCGACTAGCCCATCTTTCATACCCTAAAGCCGGTGAGGAGCTTATCAACGAAATGGCGGTGGAAGCTTTTATTCAGGCCATAGAGGACAGACAACTGCAAATGGCTGTAAGGATGGCTGAAAAGCGAACACTCCCCGAGGCATTGACATTCGCTTTGTCAATGAAGGCTGCGGACCAAGCATACCAGGGAATACACCGTGTCAGGGAAATGTCCGTCGTGGAATGCTCATGCCAGAGAACAGCCGTCAAAGCTCGCGGAAGTCAAATCCGTTGCTGGAATTGCAACCAAACCGGACACCTACAACGGCAGTGCAGAAGTGCACCTAGACGAGGAAATTGTCCACATTGCGGAAGTAGGAGAAGCAGAGAGGAAGCATCCTGTCGGTCAGACTTCCCAAAACCAGCAGTCGGGAGATGCGTAAGGACCAACTTCGCGGGGCAGAAGTTGGTTACTGGAATCGAGGCCCCCAGGACCACCATTCAAGTTTCGCAAACCAAACGGGGTAACAAGAGCCTGACAGTGGAGGCACTAATCAACGAGAAGAAGTGCGTAGCCACCATCGACACAGGTGCCACTGCCTCCATTGTAAGAAGAGATATCGTCAAAAGCTCCTGGCTGCACAACACCAACAGCTACTGCCTGAAGACTGCAACAGGGGAAATGGCGAAGGTATTTGGAGAAGTTCGTCTTACGATTACTCTGGCAGGACTGACGTTCTCCCATGCGTTTCTGGTGGCAGATATATGCGACGAGTGCATCATCGGAGTAGACTTCATGAAAGCAAATGAAGTAATCTTGGACATCGGGATGCAAGTACTGAGGTATCGAAATGACGAAGTTTTTTTGTGACTACCAACGGGATTAGGACCGGCAGATTCCCTTGTTTTTGATGGCCTATAGAAGTGCCGTGCATAGCACTACTCGACATACGCCGTTCGAAATCTTATTTGGTGGAATAGCTCGTTTACCCAGTGAGGTGAAATTTGGATCTCCTACCAATGAGCCCAGAAATGAAGAAGAGTACGTGGCGGACCTTAGGGAAAGGCTTAGGGACATACACCAAAGGACCAGAAGCCAGATTAAGATGACGAGCGACCGCATGAAGACCAGGTATGATGCCAAGGCAACAACGTCAGGATTCCAGGAAGGAGATCTGGTGTGGCTGTATAATCCCCATCGCCAAAAGGGGAAATCACCTAAATTACAGCGGAACTGGGAAGGTCCCTACAGAATAGTAACCCGCATCAACGATGTTGTCTACCGCATCCAGCGAGGACCGAGGGCCAAAATGAAAGTGGTTCATGTGGACCGACTGAGTCGATACAATGGCCGAAATGAGGATGCACTTGTTCGGGACGAACACGTCTAAGAGGGGGGCAGTGTAGCATAATAATAACTACGCTCCTATGTCTATGCAGCAAATTCCGAAGTGACTTTCCATTCTGGCAGAATTTTGGTTCGAACTGTCCTTTCATTCGAGGTTCGTGTCTGGGACGAAGTCTCCACAGCTCATGTCAACGAAAGAGACGAATAATATCAGGGATAAAAGGGAATTATAACTGCAAGAATTATTTCTCTTGTTCCAGTGGTCGAAGAATTTGCTAGAAGTTTCTGGCTATCAGAAACTTCTGCTATATAAGGACAGATGGCGATCAAAAAAAACACACAGTTGGTTTAGAACCGTGGCGAAGAGATTGGAAAAGTGATAATGGGCGAAGTTGTAATTTGGTGATAAATTGAAAGTGGAGAGTAAACAAGAAAAAGTAATTAGTTTGGATTGTGAATTAAGTAATTGAAAGGAGATAAAGTGATTTGAGAGGAAAGAGACCTTGTAAGAAAAGAATTTGCGAAGAACAGTATAGTGTGAACTTGAATTGTTCTATAGACTAGAAAATAAAGAAATAAATTTCACAGAATATCGTTTTATCTACTCGAGCCGTAGCTCGCATATTACATTGGTGTCAGAAGTGAGATAAAACTTATTCTGTGAATAACTATTTCCGTGGTGTGAAATTGCACAAGAAAAAAAAAAAAAAAAACGATTTCTGTGTTGAGTTAATTAGTTGCGCAAAATGGGTCGCAAATTGGGAAAACTAACTATAACTCAACTAAAGGCAGAACTCAGTAAGCGGAACCTCGACACAACTGGGGGAAAAGATGCCCTACTGATTCGTTTGGAAGAAGCAGTAACGCAGGAAGGTGAAAATCCGCATGACGTAGAGTTTGACGTGGGAGAGGAACCAGCAAGTACAGTAGCCGACCCGGATATAACAAGTCTGCTCCTGCAACTTAAGTCAATCATGGACGAACAAAGGAAAACAATGGAAGACCAAAAGAAGTCTCTGGAACTTAAGCTCGATGACCAAAAGAAAGCAATAGACGACCAAAAGAACTCTCTAGAACTTAAGATGGACGAACAAAAGAAAGCAATGGACGACCAGAGGAATTCTCTAGAACTTAAGCTGGACGAACAAAAGAAAGCAATGGACGAACAAAAGAAAGCAATGAACGAACAAAAGAAAGCAATGGACGAACAAAAGAATTCTCTAGATGCTCTGGAAAGTAAACTTGATGAGCAAAACAAGAACTTGGAATCCAAATTCGAAGTGATCGAAGAGAAAATCGAGAAGGTCGAGACGCAACTCGGAAAAGTCGAAACTAGATTCGATGAAAATTTTGAGAAACATGAATCTCAGTTCGGGAAAATAGAGACTCAGTTTGAAAAAGTGGATACGCAATTCGAGATAGTAGGGAAGCAAGTCGAAAATCTTGCTAAGGAGCTCAGCAATGTGAAGAGACAGAAAGCACGGGAATATTCAACTGACGGTCTGAGAAGAAAGGAGATGCAGCCTCCTATCTTCGATGGTCAAACATCATGGCCAATTTATAAAAGGCAATTCGAAGCGGCCGCAATGACCAATAGCTGGGACGATGAAGAGAAGTCCATTGCACTCACACTTGCACTGAGGAGTCCAGCTGCGGAGCTCTGGCAGACCATCCCGGAAGATAAACAGCAGAACTACGATTCTCTGGTTCAGGCTATCGAGATGCGGTTTGGGGATGAACACATGCAGCAGGTGTACAGGGTTCAGCTGCGTAGCCGAGTCCAGAAAAGGGGGGAAACGCTCCAACAGTTGCAAGCGGATATAGAGCGACTAGCCCATCTTTCATACCCTAAAGCCGGTGAGGAGCTTATCAACGAAATGGCGGTGGAAGCTTTTATTCAGGCCATAGAGGACAGACAACTGCAAATGGCTGTAAGGATGGCTGAAAAGCGAACACTCCCCGAGGCATTGGCATTCGCTTTGTCAATGAAGGCTGCGGACCAAGCATACCAGGGAATACACCGTGTCAGGGAAATGTCCGTCGTGGAATGCTCATGCCAGAGAACAGCCGTCAAAGCTCGCGGAAGTCAAATCCGTTGCTGGAATTGCAACCAAACCGGACACCTACAACGGCAGTGCAGAAGTGCACCTAGACGAGGAAATTGTCCACATTGCGGAAGTAGGAGAAGCAGAGAGGAAGCATCCTGTCGGTCAGACTTCCCAAAACCAGCAGTCGGGAGATGCGTAAGGACCAACTTCGCGGGGCAGAAGTTGGTTACTGGAATCGAGGCCCCCAGGACCACCATTCAAGTTTCGCAAACCAAACGGGGTAACAAGAGCCTGACAGTGGAGGCACTAATCAACGAGAAGAAGTGCGTAGCCACCATCGACACAGGTGCCACTGCCTCCATTGTAAGAAGAGATATCGTCAAAAGCTCCTGGCTGCACAACACCAACAGCTACTGCCTGAAGACTGCAACAGGGGAAATGGCGAAGGTATTTGGAGAAGTTCGTCTTACGATTACTCTGGCAGGACTGACGTTCTCCCATGCGTTTCTGGTGGCAGATATATGCGACGAGTGCATCATCGGAGTAGACTTCATGAAAGCAAATGAAGTAATCTTGGACATCGGGATGCAAGTACTGAGGTATCGAAATGACGAAGTTTTTTTGTGACTACCAACGGGATTAGGACCGGCAGATTCCCTTGTTTTTGATGGCCTATAGAAGTGCCGTGCATAGCACTACTCGACATACGCCGTTCGAAATCTTATTTGGTGGAATAGCTCGTTTACCCAGTGAGGTGAAATTTGGATCTCCTACCAATGAGCCCAGAAATGAAGAAGAGTACGTGGCGGACCTTAGGGAAAGGCTTAGGGACATACACCAAAGGACCAGAAGCCAGATTAAGATGACGAGCGACCGCATGAAGACCAGGTATGATGCCAAGGCAACAACGTCAGGATTCCAGGAAGGAGATCTGGTGTGGCTGTATAATCCCCATCGCCAAAAGGGGAAATCACCTAAATTACAGCGGAACTGGGAAGGTCCCTACAGAATAGTAACCCGCATCAACGATGTTGTCTACCGCATCCAGCGAGGACCGAGGGCCAAAATGAAAGTGGTTCATGTGGACCGACTGAGTCGATACAATGGCCGAAATGAGGATGCACTTGTTCGGGACGAACACGTCTAAGAGGGGGGCAGTGTAGCATAATAATAACTACGCTCCTATGTCTATGCAGCAAATTCCGAAGTGACTTTCCATTCTGGCAGAATTTTGGTTCGAACTGTCCTTTCATTCGAGGTTCGTGTCTGGGACGAAGTCTCCACAGCTCATGTCAACGAAAGAGACGAATAATATCAGGGATAAAAGGGAATTATAACTGCAAGAATTATTTCTCTTGTTCCAGTGGTCGAAGAATTTGCTAGAAGTTTCTGGCTATCAGAAACTTCTGCTATATAAGGACAGATGGCGATCAAAAAAAACACACAGTTGGTTTAGAACCGTGGCGAAGAGATTGGAAAAGTGATAATGGGCGAAGTTGTAATTTGGTGATAAATTGAAAGTGGAGAGTAAACAAGAAAAAGTAATTAGTTTGGATTGTGAATTAAGTAATTGAAAGGAGATAAAGTGATTTGAGAGGAAAGAGACCTTGTAAGAAAAGAATTTGCGAAGAACAGTATAGTGTGAACTTGAATTGTTCTATAGACTAGAAAATAAAGAAATAAATTTCACAGAATATCGTTTTATCTACTCGAGCCGTAGCTCGCATATTACAATAGTATGTCGATTTATCTAAAAAACTAAAAAACAGTGGCAAGTTGATGTGATGAGGTCATGATTATCCCGATTATATAGATACGAGGGTGGGTCAATAAGTCCCTGAAAATTAACACAAATTGTGTCGTCACCTTAAATTTTTTTTTGTCAAGAGGCATCTTTCAAAAGAACGCACTCAAATTTTCAGACAGATCTGTCAAATAGTTTTGTTGTGGCAGCCATTTTATATAGACGCCTACTAGCATTTTCGTTAAAATAGAAAAAAGTGAATTTCGAGTGCTCATTAAACACTATTTTTTTGCGAGAAAAAACTACCACACAAACCAAACAAAAGTTTGACAAATATTATGGGGACTCTTCACCATCGATTGGAACCATTCACCACTGGTTTACTCAATTTCGGTGCTGTCGTTCAATTACAAGTGACGCCGAACGTTCTGGTCGCCCAATTGAGGTCACCACACCAGAAATGGTCGACAAAATCCATGGTTTGATAATGGACGATCGGCGAGTGAAAGTGCGCGAGCTTGAAGAGGCCACAGGCTTATCACATGGCTCAGTGATTTTGATTTTACATAAACATTTCCGCAAGATGGGTGCCGCGTTTGCTCACAATCGATAACAAACGCATTCGTTTGACAACTTCAAAGGTGTGTTTGGCGATATTCCAGAAAAATTCGGCTGAGTTTTTGCGCCGTTTCGTAACCGTAGGTAAAACCTGGATTCACCACAATACACCAGAAATCAAGAAACAGTCAAAACAATGGACTTCTCCTGGTGAATCGAAGCCGAAGAAGGCCAAGGCGGGTTTGTCAGCAAACAAGGATCAAAAACGGCCGCATTTGGAGAAGAAAAAAGTTCTTTTTCACCAGGACAACGCACAGACGCACAAGTCCGCAGTCGCAATGGCAAAATTGCATGAGTTAGGCTACTCCTCCCTCATCCAGCATATTCCCTAGATTTAGCCCCCTGCAACTATTTCTTGTTTCCAAACATGAAGAAATGGCTCGGAGGTAAGAGGTTTGGGTCTAATGAAGAGGCCATCGCTGAAACAAACGTTTATTTTGAGGGGCTCGAGAAACCGTATTATTTGGAGGACATCAGCAAACTGGAGAAAAGTTGGATGAAGTGTAAAAAGGAGACTATGCTTAAAAATAAAATGTTTTTATACCGAAAAGAGTGCTCCTTTTTTCATTTTTCAGGGACTTATTGACCCACCCTCATCATTTTCTGATAATTATCCATATTGTCCTCAACAACCTTTATTCCAAAAACAGCATCTGAAAAGCCTGGACATTGAGCATATAATTAGCTACTCGTATATGCAAAAAACATTATTAATGGACAGCTGTGCAATAATTAGAAATTTTTTAAACTTAAGCAACATCTAATGGAAGCAGAACTCGGCCTGTGACCAATCTGATCCTAACCCTTGGTTAATTCCTGGTTAACGATAATGACAATGAGACTAAATTAAAGTGTTTATTCCAGAAAGCAGGAGAAGAAGGGGTGTAAAAGGTGTGGCGATTTTTGATACCAATAATTTATTTATTTATTCATCTACCGAGCTTAACTCTCACAAATTTCTCAGATTTCATAATAACTATATTATGTAATAGTTACATTTTCTAATAATTATATTTTAAACTACGAGTACATCTATCAAAACTTAAATCAACAAAATGATAGAGCGAATTATATAATTTACTATATCTTGTGATTGTTTTTTTTTTTATTCTCTGGCGCATAAATATTAATTAAGCATTTCAGGACATTTAATACAATACGCGAAAACATCGTAAACAAACATTAACAATGTCATCTAACAATGACAAAGGCTCAAAAAGGAGAAGCAACAAACGGAAATAGATAAAGACATCTTGGTAAGGCGTGGACTTCCGTTCTATATGCTTACCTCCGATAAGTCCGACAATATCGAAAATATCTACCGAATTAGGACCATACTAAACATCGTAGTTAAATGCGTCGAAATATAAGAATGATTCCGCAGTGCAAACGTTGCCAAGGATTCAATCATACGCAAATGTACTGCAAAAAAGAACCGCGATGTGTGAAATGCACTGGAAATCACCTCTCCCAAGTTTGTGGAGTAAACAAACAAACCTCCGCAACCTGTGCTAATTGTAAGGAAAAGCACCCGGCAAATTATAGAGGCTGTGAAGTAGCTAAAGAGTTACAAAAACCAAGAGATGCGCTCCTTAAGCCCCCAAATGCAAAATCAAAACCGCAAACTAAGCCAAAACGTAAGGTCCCGGAGGAGAAAGAATGCAAATTCAAACTACCGGGTTCAGAGCGCAAAAAGGTGAGGGAAAGAATGACGAAAGAAAAGCCCTCGACCTCTGTTCCTAAAAGAAACGGTACAGAAAAGTTACCATTGGAAAAGCGACCGGGTAATGACCTTCGAACACCAGGAGTCCAGACTTACGCTCAGGCCGCGGCATCCGAAATACGAAAAAATATTGAAATTTCGAAGGATCCTGCTTCTCATGTTTTTTCAGTTATTCTAGAGAAACTTGAAGAACAAAGCAAAATAAATAAAATTATTCTCAATAGGCTGGTTAGGCTCGAAAGTAATTCAGGGAAAACGCATACTCAAACTAGAATATGAATGAAAAACGAATGTTAAAAATATGTACTTGGAATGCAAACGGACTTTTGCAAAAACTTGACGAATTGGAATTATTCTTGCGTGAAAAAGATATTGATATCTGCTTGATTTCTGAAACTCACGTAAAAAACGAATCGCATTTAAAAATAAAAGGCTATAATGATTACCACGCTTGTCAGTAATTTCGGGAAAAGCGAGAGGCGGATCATCATTGTTTATTAAAGACTGCATCGAACAATCCGAAGACCTAAAGATCGAGCTTGAAACTTTGCAACTGTGCACGTTTCGAGTAAAAAATAGTCAGCGTACTCTTAAAATCTCATCTATCTACTGTCCACCGCATTCCGCGCTTGAAAAAAGTGATTTCACTAACTTGTTTAAATTGCTGAAACCTAATTTTATTATTGGCGGCGATTTTAATGCGAAACATACATTCTGGGGCTCAAGACACAGCTCGCAAAAAGGCAGAATGCTCTATTAGGCAGGTATGGAGTACAGTTGTGATTTCCATTCGACGGGTAAACCGACCTACTGGCCAAATGATACTTCGAAAATACCTGACCTGATCGAATTTTTCGTCGTGAAATGAATTTCTACCAACCACATTAAAGTTGAAGAGAGCTTTAATCTGCCGTCTGACAATTTTCCAGTTGTTTTGACATTGAGCGAAAAACTAGTCTATACCCTAGACCCAGCGAGATTAACCGGTAGAACAACTAACTGGGAAGGCTTTAGGAACGAATTTGAAGATAATGTTGAACTGAGCGTTCTACTTACGACACAATATGAACTTGAGGTTGAAGTTGATCGCTTCGTTAAGATCGTACAGCTCGCCTCTTGGAATAATACTCCCAATCCAAGGAAAACTCCGGACAAATACGGTCTACGATATCCTTCGGAAATAAAAGAATTGGTCAAGGAAAAAAGAAAAGCGCGTAAGAAATGGCAACAGAGTCGTGCTCCGCAACATAAAGCTCATTTGAATCACCTGTGCAATTCGTTGAAGAAGACTATAAAGGATTTTAAGAATCGTGCGATAGGCTCTTATCTTGAAAGTTTAACGGCGAAAACAGATTCCAATTATTCACTTTGGAAAGCTGTAAAAGGCACCACAAGACCCAAGGTCCAAGCGCCGCCAATTAAATTAAATCAAAATGAATGGGCAAGGGAAGATAAAGAAAAAGCGGACGTTTTTGCGGCCCACCTGGAAGACCTTTAAACCGTACGATGGTCAAGTGTCTTACGACAATATCAATAGGCCGGATTTACCATCTGATGATTTAGCACTTACAAGTGCAACGCTAAGGGAACTCAAATATGAAATCGGGAATCTAAAACCTAAGAAAGCTCCTCGTTATGACTTGGTCACCGGAGAAATTCTCAAAGCTTTACATAGAAAAGCATTGATTAAGCTTCATCGTATTGTAAATGCTGCGCTCAGATTAAAACACGTGCCTAACCAATGGAAAGTTGCGGAACTTATAATGGTTTTAAAACCAGGAAAGCCGCCAAATGAGGTAAAATCTTATAGACCAATTTCGCTACTTCCAGTTATATGCAAAATTTTCTAGAGGATATTACTAATGCGTCTCCAACCAGTTATAGAAGGAAATAATCTTATCCCTGACCACTAGTTTGGGTGCAGAAGTAAGCATTCGACGATTGACCAGGTGCATAGAATTACTGACGTAATCGAGAAAGCACTTGAAGAGAAAAAGATATGCTCAAGCGTATTTCTTGACGTCGCGCAAGCCTTTGATAAGGTGTGGCATGATAGCTTGAATTGCAAATATGTATGCCTATGCGACATTCTAGAATCATATCTCGGGAATAGACTCTTCCGTGTTAGATATGGAAATGAATACTCGGAGCTCAAAGAAATTTCGGACGGTGTACCGCAAGGAAGCTTTCTTGGGCCACTTCTCTATCTGTTATATACTCAGGATATACCGAAAGAAGATGGCACTGTCCTGGCTACGTTTGCCGATGACACCGCTCTCCTAACCGTAGGTAAAACAATCGAAGAAACGACTGCAAAACTGTAAAACGCACTGAATGAAGTAAATGAATGGACGAGGGACTGGCGGATCGCCGTCAACGAATCTAAATTTGTTCACGTGAATTTCACTTATAAGAAAACTAAATTTTCCTAAATTTGGCCCGAATACTTTTCGCAAACGAGGCCAAATACCTTGGAATGACACTCGACGCAAAACTGAAATGGAATTCGCACGTGAAAATGAAACGTAAAGAACTCGAAATCAAATATAGAGAAATGAACTGGTTGCTCGGAAAACACTCCCAGCTCAGCACTGAGAACAAACTGCTTTTTATACAAGCAAGTGCTAAAGCCGGTGTGGACTTACGGTATACAACTTCGGGGCTGTACCGAGAAAACAAACGTCAGTATTTTACAAACTTTTCTAAATAAAGTGCTAAAAGAAATTGTCCACGCACCGTGGTATACTAGAAACGATGATATCCACAGGGATCTCGGAATTCTGATAATCGAAGCTGAAATTAGAAGCTTCGCGAGAAAGCATAGAAACCGACTAATCGGACATGTCAACAATACAATCCTACAAATTCTGGATGAAAGCAATTTATTGCGCCTACTACAAAGGACGAAACCTTTCGACTTGGCGAGATAGGAATCAACCGCGCTTAGATTGCGGAACATGCAGAATCTTTCAGTGGAAAGTAACCTGCCAAACGAGTTTTTTCATGATAGAAAAATTGCTTGATAAGGTCCTCCTTAGTTGGAATATATAACAAATTAAATGTCAGGGTGGTTTTTTTTAGTCAGTAAGAATCTGACACTACTATGAGCACGCGCTTGCTATCCTCATAGTGTCTATGGAAGATTTTTTCACCAACCCTCGAAAAAAAAAAAAAAAAAAAAAAAAATCTAACAATGTTATGCAAGTCTTTTTGTGCAGTCATTTACGCTGCAAAAATGTTCAAATCATCCGCGTACATTAAACTTTTTGCAAAATATACGAAAGATGGAAACTCGTTAACAAAAATATTAAATAACAAAGCACCAAGGTGGCTGCCTTGTGGAACTCGTTAACAAAAATATTAAATAACAGAGGATCAAGGGGGCTGCCTTGTGGAACTCCAGATAGGACATTTATAGATTTCGATTGAATACCACCAACTTGAACTATTTCTTTTCTATTTCTTAAATAGCTTGAAATCCACATAAGAAGTGAAGAATGAATGCCAAAATCTTGTAGGTTTCGTAACAATACCTCTAATCAAGTCCGGATTCCAATTTAAAAAATGACTTGTAAACAACGTAAGATTGGTCTTCGTTGATTTTCCAGTCATAAAACTATTCTGGCAAGGATATATTAATTCCTTTACATGAAAATACAGTTTTTGTTTAACTATTAATTCAAATAATTTCGGAATAGCTGATATCTTGGATATCCGTCTATAATTTCCAACTTTTTGTTTACGTCCAGGTTCATAAATAGGATTTATAAATGAAATCTTCCCACCGATAAACATATATTAAATTAATTAAAGTCGGAATTATTGTAATAATAATTGTATTATTGTAATAATAATGCCCAAACTTCCGAATAAATGTTCATCATATATTGCTTGTATACAAATTTATTAAGGAAATCAAGCAAAATAAATAATTTGAATGCTTTGTTTTTCACATTTTTAAAATTAATAAATCTTTGATTAAACAAAGGTAATTTAACCACAGACCTATTTCTTTTAAGTGGGACGAAAAGAGAGATACCTTTAAATAAACAAATTATAAATGTATCGTAAACATTCTCAATATGCGTGATAGAAAGAATGTTCGACCAATCAATTGCAAGAAAATAATTATTTTATTGAACATATGTATGACTTACTTAACCTTTGCAAAATTAAACTTTTCGATATATATAAAAATGTAATTTTAAGTACACAGATATAGCTTTATGGAACATAGAGTTATATAGCAAAGGACATGATACTTCATTGACTTTAAAAATTAAGCTATTACTAGTAAAAAATAAATTAAGATGTCTGCATAGAAATTATTTGAATTAAATTAGATGAAAGCATTGAATCAACAACAATAAATTCAACTTCGGATTTAATATTATAAGCAGTTAAACATATATCACTTATATTAAAGTCACCTAAAACACATGGATATTGATAATCTAATATGCCATCAATTACATATTCTATGTTTTTTATATGGAAGATATACAGACCTACGCTATGAGATGGGATATTGCTTACGATAAAAACAATTTGATCACGGGGATCCGAACCTTAGCAACCATTTACACGTACACACAGCTATTCAGTACGAAAATCATTATTTGGAAGATCTACGTCTCGTCTTGTTAATGATGAACGAACAGCGATTAGCACCCCACCGCCGCGATGATGTCCAAACTGTAAACGTTGTAAAATGTATCAAACATCCCAGCTGTTTGTGTACATATTCATATGCACTGCAATTAGGGATTTTGAAAGTCAGGATTCTGTATTCCGCGATTCTGTAGTCCAGTTTTTGTAATCCGGGATAACGTACTCAACCCAGAAACTCTTTTCTCAGTAAACCCCTCGCCAAATTTTCATAATCGCTTAAAAGCTGTTTTACAAGAAAAAATTAACTACATTTTAACTAAAACTAACAAGCAAGGACTTGGTCTATTCTGCATCTATAATCCACTAAAAACCAATCGAGCAGGTATAGTATGCACTCGTGCATGGACTAAGCACCCACATGCCGAATAATTCCTTTTCACATACATACATAAATACAAAATTGGATTAAGAGCTATTTTCTGCATGGAATTTCAAAAACCTGAGATGCACGGAAATCCTTTTCCATCAATTACTGGACGTAAAACATGAAAGCACATTCTATCCCACCGTAAAACGATGCTATCTATGATACATATGTATATGTATCTACTGGAAATTGAAGCAAATCCAACCACGTACATACATACATATGTACATATATCGGATTTAGTGTTGCTTTTCATTCTAGAGAAGTAGGAGGATTCGATATCAATTGTGATGTGTCTGACTATGTAGTTGGAGAATGCAATATTTAACGGCTTCTGAAGACGCTTGACTTATTTCACAGACCACATGTGTGTTGACCAAGTTGTACATGTGCTTACATAACAACAAAGATGTAAGAAGGAATTCAATTTGAGAGGCAGCTTCATTTCTCAATTGCACATTTTACTTCTGAGGAAAATAAAATCCTCCTAGTGTGTACATACGAGTATGATCTTCCCAGTGGTTGCCACATATTCGTATTGTGGGAAAATCTACTGACTGTGTAGTCTTCGTACTTCTTTCCTTTGTTGAGAATTCCGCTCATACGATGAATTGCATAAACAAACAAAGGATTTTATTTTGTAAGAGAGGGTTATACATATTACAGATCTCGCCGTCGACATCTCGGATATCCTTCGGTTTTATTGACGGTCGAAGTGGGGTACGTGACCAGGTTTGGGAAACCCTTTCCTTGTAAAAAGAAGGGAAACAAACGGGTGGCGAAGAATTTAAATCGATAGGCGGTAGCGCACATGTTCAGTGTACATGTACATACTCGTATCTGTTGCACCATTCTCTTGAAATAAAGAGTTGTTGAATGGTGGAAAACGTTATTGCACGTAAATGAGGACAACAAAAATTGTAAGAATTGTCGTATTAGCCTTTTAACCGCTTTTATATTAATATATAAATTCTTGAATGCATCTTCTTAAACGTCGAGGATTTGAATTTAACGAACTGGCAAACTTATACATATTTGGACTAATCGATATCAATTATGGCAGTCTTTTCAGGTTTCTTGAAATTATTTTGATTTATATGTATCCTTTGATTTTAAGAGCAGCTTTGTAATATAGAGCAGTCATTTTAGATATTCCAAAAAAAAAACATGCCTATAAGGGTATACATTTGCAGGTACTCATATTCTCCTTAGCCTTCTAATAGGAACTTAAAATTGCCCTTAAAAAAAAGTTATGCTTTGCCTAGGCCTCCAATGGACAATGACGAACAAAATACGGTTTTTGACTATTTTCTCGAAAGCTATAATTAAAAAAAAAATAACCAGACAAGAACTCTTATGCATATAATTTGGTATATATAACAATTTTTTTGATTTGACTCTTTCTGGAAGCACAAAGTTGTATTGAACTTTTATCTGCATTTTCGAATTGCAGGGTGTTTCAAAGAATATTGTTCGAAACCCATAAATACAATTTTGCAATGTGTACGTGCATATATTTCAACACCGTTCAGAAGCCCCGGATTACCTAAAAAACATAGCTTTGCACACATATAGTACAAATTGGTATCACATAATAGGTACAGTTTTCATGCGATTTTCCAAGCGCATGGTGTTACTAATAACACCTTCAAAATCACATTAATACGATGTGCCTTTTTATACTTAGAAAAATGAAATTTTGTAGACATATTCCAGGGCGTAGAATTTGGATTTTCTAAATACAGAATGTTAAAAAGAAGGTTTTTTTTTTGTCAATTTAGTATAATAACATATCGAAATATTTGCGCTTTCCAAACTCGAACCACAGGCCGCGAAGTTGAACTTAAAGGAGACAAGCTTCCTATTTTCAAAATATTTTTTTTTTTATTTATTGAATGTATTTTGAAGCATAAGCAGGGAGTTTCCTAATTCGATTTTGCTTACCGAGAGCAAGGAGTAATGATGTTATCCTGCAATTAGAAAATCTATTATACTAGGAATGTTAAGCCTTGGTAAAGATGTTTGTTCTTTTAAGGTTACTCTTGGAAAAGTGTGGGCCTCCATTCTAGTTGAGAAGTCATTATGTTCAAATTGGTACAGTTGCCCTCCTTAGGCCGGTTGGGTTTCCCAGCCAATGCCTTCATTGTTCATAATTTGCGGAATTGTCCAAGCCTTTTCATTGTTTTTCCGTTATGGTGTTTATTTCAAGTATAGCGTTGCACTTGATCGATCTTCCATGTTGGTTCGTCAATTTGATCGTGGCTTAGAAATACGTATATCTTATTTTTGGGTACTCCTAACATTGTAAGGGACAGGTGAGTCGATTATAGAGGTAACCGCTATTGTTAAATAACTCGCTGGTGAGCTTGGGTTCTTCAACGGAACCTTTAATACTTGGACCTGTTGCGAAGTACTGGATACATCCATTTCTGAGGTTAGCACCGATGTTGATTGATTGTTGTGAGATACGCTGTTGGAGGAACCCTGTATTGTACGCTTTAGGTGTAATAGTATATTGTGTTTTTTTTGTTAAACTTTTTTTTTGTGGCCTCCAAAAGAACATGTGGGAGATATGCATCCATCCCTAAGGCAACGATTGGCGGGCGAGGGTTACTGGTTTACTTGTCCCTACTTTGCCCCTTCTTGCTCTGCTTCAGCGGTTATTATTCTTTGCACTTTGGGGACTGCACCATTTTCCTGATTAGATTAAGCCACTATACCTTCTTCAGGTCTAATGGCTCCCTACAGCCCGCAGTAAACATTGTGCGCCTTTTCTGGTAAAGTGTTTGCCTTGACATGATTTTTAATTTACTGGTGGTATGTCAGAAACTCCTTCCAAAGTTCTTCAAATCTCAAAAATCTGCCTGCTTTACATTGTTTCGTTCTCCTCCCGTGAGCGTTTTTTCCTACACTAATCTTAACTAATACATCTGCCTAAGCCATCTCGAAGTTGAGTTTTTCGAATTGAAATTTGAAATTCCTATTCTAGATGTGTTTGATGATTTTCCAAGTATATAGCTCAGTTGAACGCTTTTATTATTCATTTTTATGTTCTGTTTTATATAGCAAATTACTTATTCCCTCTTCGAGAAAAAAAACTTCAAAACGTTTTAATTATTTTCAGATTTGATTTTTGTTGAAAGAATACTTCTCCTACAAATTATGAACGTTCCACATTTTCAACTGTTAATTTATTCATTAAGTTGAGTATTTTGAGACGAACGTTCTTCAACTTTTATCATTCCATGAACGCTGCTCTGAACTAATATCTGGAGTTAAATTTACGCTATAAGTCACAGTACTATCACCATTCATTACTCTAACGCAACTGATTCGGTACATCCATTTTATATTTTCCGAGAGATTACCAACGACAACAAATACCTACTCCTTTGGATACTACGTACGACAAGTCAATGTAAAATTTATCCTAGAAGCCATATCCCCAAAAAATACTTCTCTTCAAGCTCATCACGTCATAATTTTCTACTACAAACCTTCTGGTTACATTTTCATTTTATATGTGGTTGCTGTTGCACCCTGGTCCACTTTTTCATTATTTCGGCACAGAGCATATACGAATATGTCCACATCCTACCACAAAGCATTTAAAGTACCTACATGTATAACATTCTGCATTCTGCACACTTCTTGGCTACAAATTTCTGCCAGAAATCCGTAAAATCACAGAAAGCACTAACAAAAAGTTTCAACCAGACATCAGATTCGGAACGGGCTTGCTATACGGGAAAAGGACTAAACAATCAGGCATTTTTATTGGGTACTTCATTAAACTTATAGCTAGACAAAAAAAAACGCTTAAAACTAGCTAAACAATCAGTTTTCAGCTGTATATTCCGCTGAAGTGCAAACAAGCTTACAAACCGTGGATCGATCGGTTCTCCTTTCTTTCCAATTGTATTCGGTCAATTTTTGGACTAGAATTCGAGCGAAAGTTGAGGGTCTACTACCACCTAACCCGCAACAAACGTCTGATTTGGTGGGGTGAAATTAACCGCCAATATTCAGCATCCACTTAAAATGCATTCCGTTGAAAATGCTATTCAAACAGCGAATATGCCGCATGAAAATGGCACGTAGCCACACACCGCTCTTTGTTGCTCCTATACAAATGCCGACTAAGTGGGCATCGGTCGGGGAAAAAGAAGCAGTAATTGGCCCTTCTTTCATCTTTTTTTTACATATGCTGGAGTTTCGAGCCCACGACATCGAGGGTACAGCGTCTTAGCCTCCTTGGCTACGGCGGTTTTGGTCTGGCAAAAAAAAGTCTACGGTAAAGATTTTCCGATTTCTGCAACTCAGATTTTCTAGCATCTAATACCATTTGACTTGCAAAATATTATTATTATTTGTTTAGTGGTCCATACCAGAATAAAATACTAATGGATTCAACACGGTGTCTGCCTGTCCGTATGTCCGTCTATCTGTATGTCCATGTATCTATCACGCGCTTGTAACTTTTGAACCGTTTGAACTCGAGAGATGAAATTTTATGCAAAAATAAGACCAAAAAGAAGGGATGATTCGTATATGTCCACCACCATTTCACTAGATTTCAATTATCTTCAATACTGGTGATTCTATAGTATTAGTTTAAGTCTACAAGTCAAATTTCATTGAAATCTGTTCAGAAGTTCTTGAGTTAGGCGTCTAATAAAGATGATTTTGACTTCGTATTAAATATCATTATCAGAAAAGCGTGAGACGTACATATGTAGCCCTTTTAACTTTGATTGGCCTCCTATAGTTTCAGGCTTCTAGCCGACTACCGATATGAATGCGTTCAAATTATTCGAATTGTGCATACTAGATAAAACTAACGCAATAAATGCCCTAGATGCTAAATTTTTCAACAGGTGGAACATATTCTACTTACTCGTATATAACCGAATAGTTTATTTTTAGAAGTTTTTTTGTTTCTTTAAGATATCTAGGTTCGTCTATCAAATATGATATGTCCAACTACAACACATTCATTTCTACAGGATCGCGAGATCCACATTTATATTCATAACGTGATATGGATAGGACATGTCACTTTTTAAAAGTAAGCAAGTGGGTGTGTCTCCCTCTCACTATTAAATCAACGGTGCAGTAGGGGGTCCTTTTCTTCCTCGTATTAATCGGTGTTTTTTTTTTTTTTTTGCAATTTATGTATAACGGATTTAAACATATTGAACATAAGTTTGTGGAAAAAGTTTGTCTTTTTGAGTTTCCTGACTACCTATAAGAGAAAAGCAATTTTTTGTCCAAAAATATGCATTTTAAGTGGTTTTGCATGAGTAGCAAATTATGTGAACTGTATTTTCGTTTACCATTTTGACAGTAGAAACTAATGAATTCATCGATGGGCTGGCAAAATTGCTCCCGATCACTCCCATATACAAAACTAGGAACGTTGTTGACATCAATAAAATAAAAGAAAAAATAAACTATTGCAGTTCTGTATATCTTGGTGCAAGGAAGACTGCTATATGTGACGATAGATGTGAAAATAACTTTCAACTTTCTTCTGATATTGAAGAAGAAATGTTTTGAAGTATGTTGCTTTAATAGTTGGATGAAAATCGAAATCTAGAAGTTATGTACTTATATTATTGTTTAATAGCTTAAAAATCAAATGTTCTTAGAACTATTTAACAGAATTATTCCTCAAATGCAATTTAAATAATTTGTTTTTGTGTAAATCCTTACTGCTCCACAGTAGTAATTTTATTTTCGAAACATTGGACTGTTAGCAAAAACATGACATATCCAAAACCGTTTTTTATTTTTATCTTTTCTATTTGTGCTCTTAAAATACGTGACAAAATAGCAATTGCTAGAGTAAAAATTTGTTTAACCCTTTCGCCCCTACTGGGACAATACGTCCCAGCACAAAAACCTTGTTTTATTTTCATTATTGGGACATATACGTCCCACCTTAAAATATTATTGGGATTATATGTCCCAGGATAACGAAAAGGACTACGTTATCTTAATACTTCCAGAATTTCCACAAAAGTTGCTATAATTGTTTCTGGTTCTTAAATAAAAACTCAGGGGCGAAGGGGTTAAAATTGCCAAGTGTACGGACATGTAGAAACAAATTGCAACTTTAAGACACACTGTAGCAATCGCTCAGAGTACCATGAAACGTGTGCGCGATTCCAGGAACATCAGATTTGCAAATTGTAACGAAACAACAACATACATATGTATGTGAATAGGCGATATTTTCTGTGAGAAACAAAACGCATCAAACAACGTTGATTTTCCGGTACTTTAACTCCAGCAGAATCTCTACTATTTAGATGGATAACAACAAACACTTTGGAATGAAGAGAACCAGCGAACTAAACATAATGTTGACGTAGGTTCAGTAACAGAAAGTTACTAAAGTTTAAGTTGTAACTTGTCTAATCGAGCGCATAAATGTTATCTTCTGGACAGAGATGAGAGAAGGGGTGGTGTTGCCATAGTAGTCAACAAAATTATTAAGCATAAAGTACTCCCTGTTGTAAGTACGGAATTAATATGAAACATACATAGGTATTGAAATACCATTTGTAAACGGTCACTCAATGAAAATATTCACGGTCTATTTTGCAGATGACTCTGCATCATCGCGAAGAAGTTGAGAGCTTAGTAATGACATTAGGAAATTAATTAGGCCAAATGAAATCTTTTTAATTGGAGAGAATCTTAATTGCAGGTACGGGAATTGCGGATGCTCAGGAGCTAATGGGGTAATATACACTGCAGGCCAAAAGTTTAAGGCCGCCCTCAGTGCTCGAAAGAAAAAAATCTAACATCGAAAAAAACTTTTTAGTCGAATAATAATCATGTAAAATGGACGGGAAACATATACGAGTATGAAACCAAAAATATTTCAATTACTTAACAAAATATTTTACCACTTAACATACGATAACCTGTTTTACAATTCTTAGCCTTCTAGCTATCAGTTTTTGAATTGTTGCCAGTGCTATATTGTTCCAGCAATCCAATAGTACATTCCACAACTCGGATGGTCGACGTCTTGTATGGAGAAAACAAAAAAAATCCAAAAAATGTTGATAAGACTGTTAAACACGGTGGTGGCCATGAACGGCGTGGGTAATTTTCAATTTATTTCTATAACGGACGATGAACAAATTTGATTACCTAGACATATTAAAAAACAATCTGCAACTTACTGCAACAAAACTAGGTCTCGCCGAGAATTTTCCCCATTCACCCCAAAGTCCCGATTTGAATCCAATCGAGCATTTGTGGGCTCATATGGAAAGAAAGTTAGGAGAAAAAACCGTCAAGAATAAAAATGAGCTAAGAATAGAGCTTCAAAGAGTCTACGATACAATACCTCCAGATATTACCAGGAACCTAGCGCTTTCAATGCCAAAAAGGCATAAAATGGTCTTAGACGCTAAGGGACACCATTCAAAATATTAATGATACCAGAATATTTAATAAAAGTTTTTTTTTTTTTTTAATGAATTTGGAGTGAACAAGTTATCGTTGGCTTTGTGAAGAGTGCCTTTTTGGTTAGTTCTTATTTTTTCATAAAGTTATTTATTTCTAAGTTTCAAATAAAGACTAAGTTTCAAGGAAGAATAAAACACTTCCCAGCCAATAAAGTTCTTTATTTTCACAAAAAGTTTTTACAAAAGTACTTATGTATACTCTAAAAAAATATATATGTGTATACATAGTATTAAAGAACATACGACTTGGGTTGAACCGACTGTCGGTAGAGGAATCTGTTTACTTGTTAATTCATTCTTGTTTAATTTAGTTAAATAATTTGAAGGGAAAGTTGTATAATAAACAAAATTTTTCCAGTTCTCATCAAAGCCTCAACATATTAATTAATTCCTCCTTTGAGAGTATATTCTAACCCTAACCATAGGACATCTGCCCATAAAATGCTGGAAGGTTTCCTTTTTATTTAATAGCATAGCGTGCAAGTCTTGTGCTTTACAAGTTGTTGCAATATGCGTGGCCTTTACTAATATCGAGATTTTTATATTATAGATTGGCTATTTGTGGCTTTTGATATACTCGTATTTTGGTGGTATAAGTGCTTCTTCAGATTTTCGATTTGTGCTATGCATTTCATTTGCCACTCGTTTTGGGAAAGATGTTCATTTAATGTTCGGTTAAGCCAAAGTCTGACCCCAACCTTTGAAGCTCTTTGAACCAAAATAGTTGTTTTTATCATATTCGATAGTTTAGATGGTGGCCTTTCTGCATTATATTGAAACAGCGCCTTTGCAATGTAGCACAGATGTAGATTCAATATGTAAATATGGCCTTCTTCCGCTCCAGTTTCTAATGCTATCACGCAGTTTGGAGTAAAGTCAGGCAATTTTTTGTATGAGTTTTATATATATTAAATTGTACTTGTTCAAAGTGACTTCCATGCCCCAGGGAACGCAATATGTTTCTAATTTATTTATTATCATTTGCAAAGTTTTGATATCATCGGCCAAAATAACAATATCATCGGCATACAACAGTAGCCGTAGTTTTCAAACACAAATGAAGTTCTCCCCTAGGATGTTCATGCAGATCATTTAGATACATCGCAAAAAGTAAAATTTTACACCGGTATGTGTTTCAAAAGAATCTTCTTCGTAAAAAGTAAACTATGAAGTAATAGCCAGGTGGTATATTCGTTAAGTAAAATACAGAAAATGTGTTAATTCTTAAAACAAAATATATAATACTTTTCACACCCAATAATGTAACAACAAATGAGTGTGCAATTATATACAAAAAAGTGTTTTGATTCCCATATTTGGAAAAAAAAAAAAAAAAACTCAAATAAGAACCCGGAACACTTCAGAAGTGTTTATTTACAATACATCCCAAATAGATTCATAAGCATTATCATACATTGTTTCCATCCCAGTTTCATAGAGTATACCTAATGTTGTAGTATTCTCCTTTATTTGTACTACTTTCAGAATTGCACAAACAGCAGAACTGATGATGTTGTTGCTTATGCTTCCTTTTCTTTTCTGTAACGAGCTACTGGTTGCATAGCATGCAACAAAAGTGTAATTAAATTGCAAGAGGATGGCTATTTGCCAACAAGAAACGAAAGAATGGGAATGAAGGAAAACAGCAAAGGAAAGCAAGAGTCCTTGGGAGGAATTGTCATTACATTTGTACTGTCGTCTTAAATGACAGCGAATGGTTAATTGTCACTGTGATTGTTACGGTTGTTTACATTGTTCATTCTAAATGAGGAAGGGGGACATGGAATCTCTATTTCTCTAGAATGTTTAATTAGACGAGGGGTTTAAGTGGACCAAAGTGCAAATACAAAGAATCTCGACAAATTGTTGAAGCACTTAAGGGAGAAATCATAAATTTATTGAAGTTGACGCCCTGGAGAAAGAGTTGCGAAACTGAGTATTAAGCGGGGGAGAGATATTCGCTCTGTCGCTTTTAGTGATAAAGTGCCGATGTGGAAGTGTTCACAAATTACTTGAAATACACAGTAAAGTTCCAATTCACCTGGAATAGATCATATGATAGCCCATTTCTCTTCTATTAACAAAGCCGCAGTAAACAAGGTACCTATGGCACAATGTCAATTCAAGTACCTTCAAAAACGTCTTGCTAATTAAATTTGTATTTTATTGTAATATTTTTTTTTTTCTTTCGTCTTCCTTGCGCTTTTCTTCTTAGATTATTAGCCAGATTTACTCTCAGAATTGCTTCAGGACTTTTTAATGACCTCGATTGTTTGTGTCAACAGTAGCATTTTCTTGAAGGATATTTGGCTAATCAAAACGGTTTTCAAATAATAGTAGCCTGATATATTTCTTCTTCAGCTACTTAGTCCCGAACATGGACACAAAGTGTCATATCCCTCAGGCATAACCTGCAGGTATCGTCAAATCCCTACTACTTGCTACTTAAATACCTACTATTTTGTTAATTTTGTAAGAAGACCAATTTAAGGATTTTGTGTTAAAGGAAGGGCAGACACAGCTGTCGCTATTTACTCATAGACCAAATGAGAGTCCAAATTATTCTATTAGATGAGGTGCACCGATTATGGAATATCACAATATAAACTCTTCTTAAAATACAAAAAAATATTATTACTCAGAATTTTTAATAAAAATGGGTGGCAATATTATTTATTAATTATAAAAACAAAAACAAAATTTAAATAATTATTACAATGTAATATATTAACAGATAGGTAAAAAACACAAAATGAACCCATTTGAAAACGTGACCCTAATATGGACCACTAATGACCTTTATATGGATTTATATGATTTGATGAAATTTAATTTGCAGGGCAAAAATCGAAAATAAAATTAATAGACTCTGCGCTTAAGCAATCTACGTGTTACAATTTGCGACAAAGCATGCAATGTATCCACTCCTCCCAGCCTTTATCATCTTTAAATAAGCCAAAACAAAACCACACTCCGCCTTGCCGTAAGGATCAGTCAGTAGAGGAATCTGAGCGAAGCGAAATGTCATCTGATGAGGAAGACGAATCCGACTGCTTTTTCTTCTTAGACTTTTTCGTCGTCTTCTTCTTTTGAAGGCCGCTCTTTGATGGTTGGTCAAATATATTTGCTCATTTTTTCTCCTGCTCGTTTTTCTGCGGTGTTGCTTTAGATATCTCCAGCTTAGCTATGTACGGCCATGCTGTGATATTACATACATGAGAAACCTGACTTTTTTTCCCTATTTGACAGTCTTTTCTTTAGAGTTGGGTAAAGTGAAAATAACTTCCGGACTCTATATCTATAAAATCCATTTCAGTAAAAATATTCCGATTTTTTGTATCTTTAAAACCATTGATGGCTAGCGCAGTGAATTGAATTCGTAGGTAGGCTTTTCCAAATAGCTCCATGATATCATAGTTACTCACAGGTCTTAGGGAATGTAAGAGCCATTGCCAGATTAACTTTTTAAGGGCCCCATAACTGTTTTATCCAAATGCTGCAGCTTGTGCATAGAATGGGGTGGTAAACACAAGATTGTTTTTTGTTTACTCGCGTAGGATCTATGAAATCGATGTTGCGCGTATGGCTGTTATGCCTATCTAAAATCAGTAGCACAGGATTTTATTTTGTTGGTTTTGTTAACTGCAAAAAATGCTGAAACCATTAAAAAAAATATCTGTCTGGCAATTGATCCTGCTGGAACAAAATATAAATTTTTTCTTGGGAAGATTATCACTATAACAAAATCCCCAGCTACGTTCATTCAAAAGCAATTTGTGATTAAACGCTGATGTCAGTGCACCGATCTATTTCTTTCATTTCACTGCGAGTATTTGGGGCTGTTTTGACTGGACAACAGACCGTCTACATTATGAAGTCTTTTTTGGCGAAAAATCATTTTGTTGATACTTCTTCTCCAATAGGTCAAAGAACGATGAAACATTTCGCTTGTTAAATCCATCAATTCTTGCAAATGATGTCCATGTGGGCTTACGCAGAGAAATGATATCTTTCTGACAGTTTAAAAATCTATTTAGCAATTTGCAGAACATGCAATATTGGATTAGATTAGATTTAAATAATAATAATAATATTTTGGCGCTCGCAGCCACTCGTGCTGTGCGACTCAGGAATGGTTGGGACCTACAGTTTTATGCCGTTTCCGAAGGACAATTTTTTCGATTGAGAGAAGATTCTCATGACAGTTTTACTCTCGGATGTTTGCCAGACGTTAGCGAGAGGTGGGTCCAATTAGTCATAACTGATATTGTTGAAAATTATATTAAAACAGTATTATTGTTATTATATTACATATATCTTTCCCTTACTATACAAACATGTGAAAGCTTTAACTACACTAACTAAGAAGCTACTTCTTTGCTCTCGCTTTTTTCTTTGAGTCAGTCACTTTTTGTAATTCGTACGAAGCGGACTAATAAACTTTATATTTCTCAAGTTTAAGTCTCGGACTTTCCTTCTTAAAGTTTTCAGCCGGGAATTTCACAGGTTTTTCTTCAGATATTCCTGAAATTTCTGTATGAGTAGGTTTGTGCCTAACTAGACCTTGTTTTATTAAAGATCGCGAAAATTAAAACGTGTTTCGAAAAAGCAGGAGCGGACAATATAAGAGTTTCAATATCGTCATTAACCAAAAATAAGTCTAACAGTGTACTTGATGTACAAGTAAAGTATACATCAAGTACACTGCTAGACTTGATTTTTTTTTATGACAAAATTGAAACTCCTTTATACGATCACATCACAATTTTATAAATATAACAACAGAAATGTTAGCGATATTTTTTTTTTTTTTTTTCGGAAATAAAAATAGAGGCAAACGCCACTTCAATAGTCTTGACATTTGGTAATAATTATAAAGGGTGACCAGATAGCAATGATAGTTTTTCCAATTATTATGTTTCAGCAGCTGTAAAAGTTACCAATGACATCCAGCTGTCAAAATATTCAGTAAGGCTTGACATTTCATCACGCATCGTTTGACGCTTCCCGAACGTGTGGAAATTATTACAAAGTATTATCGAAATTCCGGCCAGTTGTAAATACGCAACGTGAATTTCGTCGTGAAGTCAGTCGTTAGCGACTGGGTCATCACACAGCGAGCGTTCATCAATTGGCCGCCGCGATCATGCGACTTGACACCCCTCGATTATTTATTTTCTCTGAGGCTACGTTAAGTCCTTAGTATACGCTAACAAGCCAACCACTTTGGACGAGCTGGAGGCCAACATTCGAGACGCTATTGCCGGAATAACGCCGCACATATTGGACAGAGTCATCAAGAATTGGACCGACCGCTTGAGGCACTGCCAGCGAAGTCGTGGCGGCCATTTAAATTATGTGCTATTCCATACATAAGCATCAATGTGGCTTTAAAATAAAGCCAGAATCAATTTGATATCTCACACCACTGTTGTTTTATTTAAATTTATTTTCCTATCTTTCTTATCTGGTCACCCTATAGTAATTTGTAGTGTGACCATTAAACAATAATAAACATATTTTGTCTAGCGAGTATCGAGTAACAACTTAAAAACAACTAAAATTGAAAAAAAAAATAAAATAATACTATAATTACACACAATTGCTTAAAAACGAGAGACGAAAAATCAAAAAAGGAAACTGGAAAAGCCATTCATTGCACCAGAACATCAAAGAAAAAAGATTATAAACTACAAAATCGAAACCCAAACGCCAGTGCCTTAAATGTTTACATGTTTTTTGTCTGCACCAGGAGGTGCAATTGACCGTGGAAGTTTATTAAATAAGGAGCATGGTTTAATGGTATCAAAATTACAAAACGTTGTAGTACGGAAATAAGGTACAGAAACCACATTCAATAGATTACCATGCAAATTATAAATTTAACTCTTTAGAATAGTACAAACTGGAATAATTTTCAAATCGTGGAACAATGGATAACTGGAATGTAAATGATGTTTTCGGCAAATTTTTCGCAAAATATGCTTTCGTAGTCTGAACAGAGGTTAAATTTAGTTAAAATCCGTGCCTCCCCAGCATGCAATCCCATATTATAAATAGTTTGGAGTTGAAAATTCCATAATAAATTATTTTCAAAAGCTTTGTTGAGCAAATAAATTTCTAAATGTTCGACAGAAGTATTGTCTCATGATAAACCCCAAATATTTAAATTCATCAACTTTCTCAATCTGAAAATACTTGTTAGTAGAGTCAGAGGATCAAGCGCATCTCAACAGTTTTTATCTTTAACACTCAGGCGAGAAAAAGTTTGCAACTTGAAAAACAAGTTGTGCTCGGGAGGCCAGATTCTCCATAAATTTAGATCCCAATTTATATCAGAAACTGAATTCAGAGAATTTTTTTAACTTCCAGTAGCAGCTTTGAAAATGCCTAGTAAGGAAGTCATTCCAAAAGTCGCAATTGTTATGATTTTTCTTGCTTGTTTTTGAATTCAAGTTTAATTTTTCCTTTTAAATAATTGTTGTGATTGTAGAATGTCAAACATTGTTGCTTAGGTAACTATTTGTTAACTAAGGGCCACTTTCACTAATCGATTATGACAACGCTATTTGCCTATTTAGTCATGGATAAACATTATTAGGCCAATTAAATCAAAAACATGTTACTCCATCAAATTGTTCTAGTTTAAATATTTGTCTAGCCCCAGCGGCTCGATAGCTGCCGTTAAACGTCAAATAAAACAAATAGACATTTGTGAGCCGACACATCAAAACTTTTGAAAAACATGTACAGACAAAATTTAAATTTTCTAAAATATACGTAGCTATCAAAGGATATACTCATGTTTGAAATGGCGCAATGTCAATACAGAAAATATGTATTCATTCGCTCATCTCTGGATAGCTATTTATAATTTTTTTTATTTGTCCGCTAGTTTGGTGCAAGTGGGCCTAAGTATATATGTACATTACATAGGTATGACATTTCGTTTTTACTGATATTTGAATATATGGTATAAAACTTTGAATATATGGTATAAAACTGTTGGCCAAAACATTTAGATGAACTTGAAAACGTTTAGGGTTGTCAGAAACTTTGATAATTTTACTATAAAATAATAAATAACACGAATAGGATCAGAACAGACCCCACCACCAGTACAAACATTTTTGATATACATATTTGCAAAACAGTTATTGTTTTTTCCTCTCATTGTTCTTTCTCGATAATTGTAAAAGATAAAAGGATATGGTTTTCTAGTTATTCCCAAAAATAAACAATACTTACTTACGCCAATTTTATTTTTTTTTAACAAATTTAATAAAAGGTTAATTTTTCTGATTTCTCAAATGACTATGATTTCATAAATGTACAGTTCCGTTATTTTTACTTTATCAGATTTAAACAAAAGCCCAAAAAATGATCAAAAAATTATCTTATCTCTAAAACTACTAAATCAACGATATTTACAAAATTCATGAGTATGTTTTACCTTTCAAGATTTACAGGAAAACTATTTCGATTTTGATACATACATATGATGTTTTCAGTTTTATTTTTAAATGTGAGAGATAGACTAAACAGCATCTACCGTCAACCTTTTTATCTACATCTAGATATTTATTCTCACTCGAATAAAAATACATATCGTTTGATACACTTTTTATAAAAATCGGCCAGCACTTGAAAGCAAAATATGCGTACACCCAAGTAAAATACATAGAAATTCTTTTGGCTTGGACGTAATTGGTAATAACAATAAAACAAAAAGAATAAAGTGCACGACTGGGTCGCATGTATTTACTTGCAGCTTTCCATATGGTATTTATTTGTAAATCACTCAGAATTACAATTTTAACAAATTCGTACTTTTTTTTTAATCCGTTAAAAAAAAAAATATTTTGAAAATTTTCCAAAACTTGGTATGCCATAATCAAATCATATGTGAAATATGGTTCAAATCTTGATTTCGAACAATATCGATTAGCCGAGAAACGGTAAATTTTAAAAATCAGCTAATAAGTAAAGTACCGTTATAGGTATGTAATTTTTTGCAAAAACTAGTTCGCCATATGTTGGCATAAGTCCAATGAAAATATTTTATACAAAATCGGCAATTAGTAAAATGCCGTTAAAGTTAGGATGAAAATTCCCATTTCGCCTGGAATGGTGAACACACAGATCCCGAATATGTTGAATAAGCTCCGTTCAGGCGTTTAGGCTGAAGCCGACCAAACAGCCAGACAGAATAGCCAAATCATTTTTATTTTTAAATTCTCCATTATAAGTACTCGTAATACCAACAAGATTGTTCTATATTGTTATGTCTGGGTCGGCTATACACCTTTTTTTAAAGGAGAAAGAGATGCTATAATGTGTCCTCGGGCCGGATTAAATTGGTAGGTTGTGGGAGATCCGGTATTACCGTTGGACGAGGTGAATTCACAATGCAGGAACAACAATAGCAAGAAATTCTGCGACCACTTTAATTATTTTCACGAGATTTAAATTATAACACCAACGATAGTAGTAGAGTAGTAAACTTTATTTTATAAAAATAGGGAAATGATATTGTATAAGAGTACTTAGTAACTTTATTTAATATGAAAAGCAAATGATAAGATTTTTACAATATTCGTACAGTGTCGGATTAACTTCTTCACTCGTTTTTGTTTTGCACCTCTATTAATAATATTTTATTATATATAATTTTATTATATATAATATATAAATATTTCACCTGAAATTTGTCATTCGTTTGTTATTGCTGATTGTGCGTCTTTCGTTTGTTTGACCTAGTTTTTTATTTTGCTGACATTCTATATAAGCCATCCATAACAATATACTTGCCCTTATAAAATACAATAAAGGGAATACATACATATGTATATGTTCATATGTATGTAGTTGCTATTCGAACAAATCTTTGTATTTGAATTAAAAATTTCACAACGCCGCATACATTTTATTGCGGTTTGGTTAAAGGAAAGGGACCATTAAGATTGATTGTAACTTTCCTGTTAAAAAATACAATTTGCTATTTCAAGTTGGAATTAGCATGACATCATCTTGTTCAAATAAAACATTTCATTCATTCATTTCTACTTTAATTGGCGTTGAATAAACAAATGATAGAAAGAGTATCATACGATGTCTTTCAGACGGGATGTAACTTTTAAGTATGTTTTAAAGGAATCTATACGAATGTACCTAATTGACATGTTGATTTAAGTTATTTGCTCTGCGCGCAAAATGAAATACGACACAACGAGCCGCAGCTATCGTATCTCGCAGTATCTCAGTAGTTGTTACTGTATCTCGCATTCTGAATGAAACGTATTACCAATTGTGAATATTGATGACATTCGAAGCCGTGATAGGACGCCCCGCGTTCACTGGGAATTGCGGGGTTCAGTTTTGTAGGAAAAAGTGATGCTGAAAAGTGAGATGCTGTGTGGATGGAACAATGTGCATGCATGCATTAAAGTTGTGCGTGCATTGAATAAAATCCTCGGAGTCCCATGCCTCATAATTTCATTGATCTGCGGTGTACATACGAGTACCAATGGTGATGGGTTATTAATGTGAGGTTTTGTGACCCCAATTCCACTTTTTAACAATGTTATGAGATTGATTTTGGCACCAGTGGGCTCCCTTTGGTAGTACTGATTTTTTAATTGTATTCAAACTTCAAATTTCGAATAGTTCTTCCGAAAATATTTATAAATACATATGTAGGTAGGTAGGTATGTTGTATGTAGTTACACAAAAAATCGATGTGTGTTTAAACACATGAATATTTGAGTGTACGGTATTCAATGGAACAAGCACTGATTGAACTTTGTCATAGGCTAATTTGTGTGGAAAGAGTCTCTTCGGAAAATATTTATGGACACATATGTAAGTAAGTTGTATGTATGTAGATAGTACATTAGACGAAAAAACTAAAGCGTTATTCTATACCTCTCCCCCTTCCGGTTAGGGGTTAGCATTTATCCGAGGTAGGCATGCCTATCATAAGAGGCGACTGAAGTTAAAATTTTTAAACTTTTTGAAAAAAAGTTAAACAAACATGAAACATGCAATGAACAAAACATATGATATACATAACTACCAGGATCCTGGGGGGAATCATTTATTGCTACAAGTTGACCCTTTCATAAGGAGTCATAAATGGTAAGAACATCACCATCCCAACCAACAAAAGAATACAAAAAACCTGTGAAGAAAGAAATGATTTTAAGCAACTCAGTGAAAAGCTGACAAGCGAAATTGATAAATCAAAATTTGAGCTGCAGATGCTAAAAGAACAGATGAACAATGAAAACTAAAGCTGTCATGTATTCTACGGATGAGGAAGAATTACACAGAGAGACAGAGCCATCCTCTAGTAGGAGAAAAAAAAAGAAAAATTAATATGACTCCGGAGCTTTCACCACCAAAAGTGAAACTGAAAAGCCCAGAAAAGGTTCAAAATAAAGTAATAAAACCACTCAAGCCAATAAACCTTCCCCCAATTATAGTACTCTGTATAACGAAGTACGAAGGCTTGTTAAATATTTTGGAGGAAAATAAAATTAAAGCTAGTAGAACTCTAATAAATAGAAATGACGATGAATCCTACAGAAACTTGACAAAATTACTTAAGCAAACAAAATGCACTGGTATTCGTTTGAAAATAAACAAACGAGACCAATAAAGAAAAACTATAATACATCCGTCATGTACACCTAAAAGCATAGCTAATGACCTAAAAAAGAGTGCTTAAGTATAAAAGCAAAATACCGCTGGAAATGTGCATGACGAGATACCAAGAAAATTTATGAAATCAAAAATATCCTAGGAATGAAAGTAAAAATGTATCTTCTGCGGAAATCAAAGCTTTTGTAGTTCCCCAATGTAAGGACTGTCAAAAGTATGGTCACGCTCACGAATACTGCAACTCTAACCCAAAGTGCGGAGACTGGATAAGGAAAAAAAAAATACACCTCCAAAATGCGCCAACTGTAACGAAAGACACTCATCCAACTACAGAGGCTGTGTAGTAGCAAAAGAGCTGCAGTAGGCAAAAGATAACAAGCAAAACAAAAAATGAAAAAGCCTGTAAAAAAGGACGCATTTAAAGTCAAAGAAAACCAAAGCAAAGAAAACCTATACTTAAACAAAAATGAGAATTTGAAAAAAAATCTTATCAGAATGGAAGATACAGAAAAGAATAATAAGAACATTTTGGAAAGAATATCTTCCTTGAAAAATAAAAACAAAAAAGCAACAAAAGGCTGTACCTAGAAGATCCTAATGGCTAAAAGCATACAAGTCTTGGTATGGAATGCCAGTGGTCTCGAGAATCGCAAAGAAGAATTACAAGTAACTCTCGACTCAGCGGCCAGATAACGGTAGCAGCAGTATGCTGTTCTCCTTGCTTCAGGTAGGAACAAAATGATTTCAACAGTCTCTTCCGTATATTCGGAAATACGTACATAATGGAAGGAGATTTCAATGCTAAGAATAAATTTTGGGGATTAAATTCAAAAAGAAGAGAACTTCTTGAGTCTATAAAAGAAGTTAACGCAAAATTTCACTCAACTGGAAAACCTACTTACAGGCTCACAGATAGAAGTAAAATCCCGGATGCTGTCCACTTCTTTATAACTAATAATATCTCCTTATATACTACCAAAGTAGAAGAAGGGCCATATCTGGACTCATATCACTCATCTGTGCTGCTTACACTTGGTAATAAAATTATAATGAAGGAAATCAATCCACATCTAGTGGGCAAGTTGACTAAAATCTAATGAATATTTCAAAAACGTCAGCCATCCGCAGATAATAATTACTTTCTCTGCCAGACGACAGATTAATATCATTAGTAACTTCTAAGGAAATAACTAAAGAAATAAAAGAAAAGATCAACCCAAAAAAGCTTCCGGATTTGATCTTATTACAGGATGAATTCTGAAAAAGAGTTATGGAAAAACTAACACAGATAATAAATGCAGCATTCAGGCTAAGGTATGTCCCATGAATGTGGAAAGTCGCGGAAGTAATTAATGGTACCAAAACCCGGCAAATTATCCATTGAAGTTACCTCATACCGTCGGATCTCCTTGTTGCCACCAATACTGTCTAACCTATTCGAAGAGACATTTTTGAAACCTTCCCATCTGATCATAGAAGATACTAAACCATCAATTTGGTTTTAGAATTAGGTATTCAACTATAGATCAGGTTCACCGAATAACTGATAAAATAGTAAAAAGTAATCAATATTGTTGACGTGCCATGGTACATACGTAACGCTGATCTACGACTACATGTAGATCTAATAGTTGAAATGGTAGAAGACGAGCTCAGGAAGGTCGCAAGAAGACATGAAGAAGACATAGCTGAACTACTTAATAATAACAATTTAGTTAGAAGATTGAAAAGGGTAAAACCCTTCGAACTAGTTAACAAGGAAAAATGATAAAAAAAAGATGTGATGCAACATGATCAAACGAAAAGAGTGATTAAACATACCTACATAGGTTTGATGTTGCCATATTTTTTAAACGCGATGTCTATCGACGATGTTCACCCACCTATCAGCAAAACAAAAAAATGTGATACCTAATAAAACAATTTCGCATACAATTTCGTCCAGAAGCTGATTTGTGGGAAAAGTGGCTCTATACCCTTTGCTTTCATATTTGTTACGTATCTTCTGTGGTCTGATACGAGTATACCCTTCTATTAACCGCTCACAATATTACCTTCAAAAAAGATTGATTTGTCGACATGACTGGTGTATGGAAACAGTCAACATTTATATTGACTTTCCTTCTTTACTCATCGGCAAATGCAAAACAATTTCGTATGATCTAAATGGATTTTCTAGGTATTGTTTAAGGCATCAAACTTCCTACTACTCTATCCACGCCCTAGGTCCGCCTATTACGAAAAATAGCGAAACATTCCAAACAACATTCTATATCACCTGCTAAGCCTAAATATAAATAAACAAGTGAGACAAATATGATCCCAAGTAGATATTAAGTTAAGCAAACGATGTCTCTTAACACCACTGAAACTCTTCACCCATCGGACATATAATTTCTCAAATGAAATTCAACAAAATACGTAAACATAATTGTATCCAATGACTTGGAACGACAATTTAGTGCAAAATTTAGCGATCGAAACATCTTTCTCCTCACAAATGTGGTTATTTTTGGGTGCTTTAGCTAAACTTAAATTTACCTTAGCACCATAAAACTTAAAGACTTTTGAGAGCTCCCACGAATCGTTTTCAGTTGCTTTCCTTGGAAACAGGGTAAGTAACCCTTTTCAGGATATCACTCTCCCCATTGAAAATTGAAAATATTCGAAATTGGTTCGCTAACTTTTGAGGCTCTAAGCCAACAGCATCCTTCTTCAAATCCTGGGGAGTCCTTATTTCGAACAATAAAATTCGGTCTACGTTGTTTTCCAATTGAACGCGCGACGATACACATCCAACGACAGATACAGATACGAAGTTTTGGTTGCGGATGCCAGTTAGATGGCATTGTATCTTTACGAACTTAAGGCGAAGGACATTATTGTCCTGTGAAGACAATCATTGAATGGACTTTACATCTTCAATTTACTTGAAAATGTCGTTAAAATTGGCCATTTCGTTGGCAGAGAATTTTTTCTTGCGAAACTAATGTCATTCGATAAGAAAATGGAAATGAGTTTCTCTTAGATAGCGCGGCATAAGGGAAAAACGTGTAATTTAAATATGAAATTACAAATGTTTCGCCGTCATAATGATAGAAATATTTTTTATTCGCTGTCATCCATTTGTTGTTGAATTTTTATTGAATTTGTTTTATACGGTAAACAAATTCGTTCGTCGTTGCTAAAATGGCAGGCCGTATTTTTCGCTTCTAAGAGAGATTTTCTCCGAGAAATGAGTGCAAAATTTATTGAGGACGACATTAATTTGCTAATAATTATGTTGGTAAAGTACTTCCTTATCAAGTTAGTCGCATTTTAATAATTCGTCATCAGTTGGTACCGCGAAATGGCGGATGTAATTTTGGATAGAAATAATTTATATCTCATTTTTCGAATGTTTATTACTTTTGGAAGTGACTTTTAAGGTAGGGTGGATTGGTGAAGGTTTAACCAAATTTTAATAACAATAATTTCCAATGGTTTGAAGTTGCCATATTTTATTAGAGGTTTTTACAGCAATTTAAAATTAGAGTATATACTTAAACATTTGTACAGGTTTTTTTTTTTTTTTAATATTCTGCATCACTTAAGACGACAATGTCTTTTAGGGTTTATTAAGGCCCATTTGTGTCTTATCTAAGTAATACTTAGTGCTATGTTGAACTTAAACCTAAAGATCATCATAGCTTATTTCCAGCTGCTGGAAAATATTTAAGTGCATCTTAGCAAAGACGCATTTTTGTTTTTGATATTTAAGACTAACTTTGTATTTCGTGCAACCCGTTAAGTATTACTTAGGTTGTAATGGTTCGAACTCTAAAGTGAAACGCACGCTTTGTTAAATTCACTAATTACTTTATTTCACTTAGAACTAGGAGATTAATAGGAGTGTTGCTAGAATGGTGGAGGACGAACAACTAACTGGCTCGTTTTATATTCATGACATGTTTTTTCCACCTAGCTGTATAGTCTCTCAAGAAAGAGCTCCAAGTAAAGTGAGTCACGATCACTACAAGGTATATATGTGAAACGAGCCTAAGAGAATTAAGGATTAAAAAGGAAAGGATAGATTTTATCAAATTTAAAATGCGGTGCTAGCCCTGCGTGTTGGTGAGTACCTAATTCCAGCCGCTCCTAACCGAGAGAAACAGACGCTGTTCGCAGTCACTAATTTTGGGTCAGACATTTCCTCCACACATATCCAATAATCCAAGTTTATTTCGGCTTTATTGTTCCTTAAAGTTATATGAAATATAACTCAGTGAAAGATAAAAAAAATGGATATATGGAAGAGTTACACAGGTTGGATGGGGAAGAAGACAAAGCGGCTTGTCACCTGTGCCTTTTGAGGAAGACAGTAACCCTTTCGAAGGAAAATGGCTCCTTTCGCCACATAGACAAAAATGCTCTCCACACATAAAACACGCAGTTTGCAAAGAAACAAAATATCATGTCTTACTCGAAAAATACTAGTAGTAGTTTATGAAAGCTGCAAAATTGTTGATCTCAATTTCAAAAATGTTACTTAATCTTCCCATTTTAGGTGAAAACAACACTTTTTTTTCCATGTCTGCATTTTTGGCCTTTCTCGCCCCTCTTATTCAAAAACCACCAAAAGTTTCACAATTTTTTCTAGGTCCGATACAGATGGTTCCACCTAAGACTATTAAAATCGGTCATAAAAATCGACTATAGAGTAAGCAAAGAGCAAAGTATTCAGCAACCGTATGAGTTTTTATTCAATGATTGTTCTGGAACTATAAAATGTCCGACGAAAAAATTCTCAAAACTGGAGAAAGTTTAGGTAGAATTTGGGGATGTGCTTCCAAAAACATTTTTTTTAACGCAAAATTTAAATTGAGAAAATGTTTTTCATCAAGAAAAAAATAAATAAAAAATTGCGAGTTTATTACAAGTTTCTCACAAGTATAAGCCTATTAGCTATATATAGGCAAAGTTGTAGAGGAGAAAAAAGAAAAAAAAATCCTTTCAGGAATCCATTCTAGAGAAGGACTACAGCTCGGAGTTTTTACACATTTAACTTGATTTGAATGCGCTCTTGATAGAAATATCAAAACCATTCTTAGCATATGCGTCGGTTGTTTGGTGGAAAAAGCTTTCGCGAAAATATGTTACTGCTTCTTTTACTCCAAAGAAGAGCTTGTATCGGCTGCAGGGGCCTTCTCCAGCACGCCTGGCTTTGCTCTAGATGCAGTATTGAACCTCCCTCCACTTGATATTGATATCATTGGCAGCACTATTAAAGCAATCTTCCGTCTTAAATGGACCTTCCATGATCTTGCGCGACAATTGTTTTCGACTCTCTTCCTATGAATACGCCATCTGATGCAATTACATCGGAACTCCAACTGCTTCGTAAGTTTAAAGTCGACTTTCTCACGCTGAGGATTGAATTTGACCGCAATCTGAGCCATAAAGAAATTGTAGTCGAATATTAAAAAAATGGTTCGAAAACCAATAAAGGGTCTGATGCTGCTTCTCGTAAGGCAAACATGCATCTGTCATTCAAGCGGAGACTCATGCAATCCTAATGGCTATGAACCATATTTTAAGTAATAGGTGGAGGCCTTCTACAGACTTTTAAACACTTTCAGAATAGTTCGAGAATGCAAGAGCTCTCTGAATTAAGTCGCAAGGTTGAAGCCACTGAATCTTGTTTGGGTCGCAGGTAACGATGGGATTACTAGAAATTAGATCTCCAATGAACTTGCTAGACAACGTTCGGACGAGGACTTCTCACTATCTGAACCTACGTTGGGTCTTCCTGCGTCCTAGGTCAGGGTAGATTCTCTATGAGCATAATCGTGGGTAGCATGACTGTCCAAGATATAAGCAGACTAAACGAATGTTAACGAACGTCTGTAAAAAAAAAAACCATCTGCGACGCTTATAGAGGGCGAGAATACTGCGAAATGTGACTATCCTTCCTTTGGAGCCGATGATACCATATTGGTAAGTGCTATACCATAAGCTCCTCATCACTGAAGCTCTTACTTGACTTTCTTTGAAAGACGAAGAAGTTTCTTTAACAGAGGGTTGCTTCCTAATAGTACAATGAACCGGCATCGAGTCTGAGTGCTCTAGTGGAGTTTTTCCTACCTCAACAAAAAAAAACTTGATTTATTAGGGTTCCGTTCCAGAGTAGTACAAAGCGGAATACTAATGGATTCAACACGGTATCTGTCTGCCACTCTGAACCCCAACAAAAACATATACGAGTATATCATATTTCCACCCCATGCTACATATCAGATTAAAGTCGTACATGGGTGGCCGTGGTGTAGTGGTAACATCAACGCCTGTCATGCTCTTGGTTCACGGTTCAAATCCTGATCTCAACAATCATCTATTTATTTCGTCTGAAATAAATAAAAAAGTCGATCAATTGCGAAAGATTAGTCAACTCTACTGCGAAGGCATAACACTGGCAGTAGGGTGGTCATATGGCTTAAATGCAACTTGATCGTGATGATGACATCAGGTGGAGGGGAAAAAGTACTGTGAATCATGAGCAACGACAAAAAGTAAAACAAACAAGGTCCACAGTTATCTGGACGCCACCCTTGGAGTTTACGGAAACTTAATACCACCTAAGTTTCAAACCCACTACACCAATCCTTCTTTCTCTCTCTCTCAATTTCTACAAACGCCGTGCCCTGAAATAATTTAATGGTATTCATATCCCATTTGGCGCTTGTACGAAATTTTAATAGGTAAAAAGTATATATATTTTTTTTTTGGATAAAGTAATTTAAAAAAGAAAAATAATTTAGCTTTTTTGAAACAAATTTAGACGACGTAGGGTTAGAAATCACCCCTCCATATCTTACCCCTGCTTAATCCGACTTTGATGAGTTTACTGCAAACATATCTACATACCCGACTTATATTGAAGTGCAGATTTCATTGAAATCCATTGAGTTGTTCTTTATATGGGAGAAAGTTGATTCCAAGGTTTTTAAAACTCCTCACAATATAGCTATAGATATCTTACAACTACCACGTAGATCATTTTCAAGTGAGACTATCGTGCCAGTCAATCGAACTTTTCATCAAATTCTTGAATTTGACGACCAATAAATTCGATAATATAACATTTCCAATGAGCAAATCCTGGTTGATCCGAGTCCAATAATGAAATGAAAAGTTAACCAGAATTTCAATGCATACAATGGAAATCTCATTTTAGTTCGACCTATTTAAGAGGTTAACAATCCATTTGTATATGTCAAGTTATTGGGAGTTGATCTTTACACTTTCCTCCCTAGACGTGGTAAATTCGAGGCACAAAATGCATTATCAGCGCCTCATTTGTAATTTTTAATGGATAATTGCATCAATTTACGAGAATGAATTCACCTACTCATTCGATAATTTATGGTCCTTGACAAGAAGTCTTTAATGAGTCACTCCACACCATGTCATTACTCGTATACCTATTTTTGGTTTTTCTTTCCCATCACATAACACACAGAACATTACGCTCTCAGTGTATACTCTCATTATCGCTTTACACAACTGCTTTTTTTTGCGCGCGGTTAAGGAATCATTTACCGATCTTAAAAACCAAAGAATATATAATCGTATACGCTATTTTTAAATTCTACTCGAGATGGACAAAAATCAATTACGTTGCAAATCTGATTAAACGTGCATAGGCAACTTATAACAGGCTAATTACTGCCATAATTGGTTCTATGCCTATTTGCAAAAAAATAAGTTTTTCACCCGAAGTGACATTCGGGGAGCATACAAATTTATGAGTAAATTAATTTCAGTAATATTGCAAATATAAAGGGTGGTTAAATTTTAAGGGCCGATGTTGAATGTGAACCACACCTAAACGTCAAGTTTTTTTCTGCATTTCATTTGACATTTCTCAATTTCAGACTAACTCTATTTGAACCATGGAAAGATACACAATCGAGCAACGCGTTAAAGTTATTCAGGGTTATTATGAAAATGGGCGTTCAAATCAAAATGCATATCGGGCATTTCGTGATTTTTTCGGTCAATTTAATCGTCCAAATGTGCGTACAATCGGAAAAATCGTGCAAAAATTTGTGCAAACCGGGTCTGTAGGAGATGTGCAGCTCGTACTGCAGAAAATATTGTTGCTGTTCGCGATAGTGTGGCTGAAGAGCCGTCCACCTCAACTCGTCGTCGTGCCCAACAATTGCACCTCTCACGCTCGTCGTTGATGAACATTATGCATAAAGACTTGCATTTACGCGCTTACAAGGTGCAATTGACTCAAGAACTAAAGCCTCTTGACCATTTCAAGCGTCGTCAATGGTCACAATGGTGGCAAGAAATGGCAACAGTGGATGATCAATTTTCGAAGAAAATCATCTTCAGTGATGAGGCACATTTTCACCTCAGTGGATTCGTCAATAAGCAGAATTGCCGCATTTGGGCGAATGATAATCCAAGAGTGATTGTCGACAAACCAATACACCCACAAAGAGTGACTGTTTGGTGCGGTTTATGGGCTGGCGGCATCATCGGGCCGTATTTTTTCCAAAATGAGGCCGGTCAGGCAGTTACTGTGAATGGTGTTCGCTATCGTGAGATGATAACGAACTTTTTATGGCCCGAATTGGAAGATATGGATGTGGACGATATATGGTTTCAACAGGATGGTGCCACTTGCCACACAGCTAACGAAACAATGGCTCTTTTGCGCGACAAATTCAATGGCCGTGTTATCTCACGTGGTGGCGATGTCAATTGGCCGCCAAGATCATGTGATTTGACACCGTTGGACTTCTTTCTTTGGGGTTATTTGAAAGAAAAGGTGTACGTCGATAAGCCAGCAACAATTCAAGAGCTAAAGGATGAGATAATTCGGCACATTAACGGCATAGAACCTCAATTATGCCTCAGCGTCATCAAAAATTTGCACCATCGGATGGAGGTGTGCCGCCGAGGTCGCGGCGGCCATTTGGCCGATATTTTGTTCCATACATAGTTGCCTACTGCCTGTCGTCGCGCGCGCATGTAGATTACGATCGCTACAAAAAACAAAAAAAAAAAAATAATGCCATCAAATATTAATAATATTTCGCGCCCGTCAAATTACATTCAGTGTGGTGCAGTAGAAAAAAATAAATAAATAATAATAATAAAAATAAATAAATAAAACAAACCAGTGCTAATAGTGCAGTGGAAAAAAAAAAGAAAAAAATAAAGAAAATAAATCAGTGCCGGTGCTTTCCATCTTTCACCTCCTCTCACCCGCGGTTGCGCTTCTTTGTTATCGCAATTGGAGTACATACTCCCAGTCGCGATGACTGAGAGAGTGTAACATTTGATGCATAGCGGGCTGTGAATGTTTATCCGAATAGCGGACCATAGCTGATTGTCGTTTGGGCATAGCACCTGTGACAGTTTGTTTTGGAAAACTATTCATTGGATCTTCACTTCACAGCTTCGCTTAGTTACGTCAGAGTTGTGTCTTTTTGTGTTTCTATGTTGTAGTGATGAGGGAATTTAGGGTTGATCTTACCAACATTCGTGGGCTTCGAATGAATTTCTTTGATGTGTACGCCCACGCCTATTCCCATAAACCAGCTGTTTTGGCACTAAGTGAAACACAGGTAGTTGAAGAATCTTCCGATTTGAAACTGCCTGGGTATAACTTAGTGTCATTATTCTTTCCCCACCGTGGCCTCGCCATTTACGTCCGTAGTGATATTGCTTACCAAGTTCTACCACAGTATGGCCACTGTTCCAACCCGGAATTTAATTTCAAATGGCTAAAATTCACCGCCCGTAAGCAAATAATTCACTACTGCTTTATTTATAGAAGCCCTAGTGCGGACAGCAACTCAACTTTTGACGAATTTGATGCGCTGTCTGATTCCATCACTCGAATTGTCTCCTTGTACCCTCATACTGAAATCGTCATTGCGGGCGATTTCAATATACACAATTCGAATTGGCTTCAACATTCTGGCCAGATAACACCCGAAGGAAGGTATGTTGAACTTTTCGCTGAGGTAAACAATTTGACTCAGCTTGTAAATGAGCCTACACGTATACCGGACATTGTAAGTCATTCCGCCAACACTTTGGACTTGTTTCTTACTTCGCACCCTGATAAATACACTATTGATGTTTTAGCGCCTCTAGGTCGGTCTGACCATATTATCGTATCAGCTAAATTCTCGTACTCCGACCACTCAGTTAAAGAAAAAACTCCTAAAAGGAAAGTATGGCAATACGAGAAAGCCAACTGGAGCGGCCTCAATAGCTTCTTTAGGAGTTTTAACTGGTCGCTATGCTTCCTCGATAGCGACGTGGATGCCGCTGCTGATATGATCACTAACACTATACTCTTAGGTATGAATGACTTTATTCCTAACAGAATAAAGAGCATTAAACCTAAGGTAAACTCGTGGTTTGACCAGAGCTGTAAAGAGGCTATCAGGTTGAAAGAAGTAAGTTTTCGGTCTTATAAAGCCAACAAATCTGAGGAAAACCAAAAAAAGTTTAAACAAGCCAGAAAAGACTGCAATGCCCATATTCGACGTGTAAAATTCTTACATGACCAAAAATTGAGGCAAAAAATCCTACAATGTCCCAAAGGTAGTAAAAATTTTTGGTCCTTCGTCAAAAATATTAAAAATTCTGCCTCGTCTGCCATCACCACACTCATTTACAATGACATTCCAGCTGTCAGCTCCTTAGACAAAGCTAATCTGCTTGCTACTTATTTTGCAGCGAACTCCACGCTGAGAGATAATGCTTTGTCTCCACCTGTATTTGAGAGCGTCGAATTTTCCATGGGACAAGTCCACTTTCGCACTCGTACAGTTGCAGGAGTACTTAAAGGTCTTAACATACACAAATCCGCTGGTCCAGATGGTATCCCCCCCATAGTTCTGAAGAGGTGTTCTTCTACGCTGGCAAAACCTCTGCGTAAGCTTTTCTGTCTATCCTACTTTTCAGGGCTCTTTCCGAGTAGATGGAAAACAGCATTTGTCCAACCCGTCCCCAAAAAAGGCGAATCTTCCTCCCCGTCCAACTACCGACCCATTGCACTTACGTCCCTTCTTTCCAAGGTCATGGAAATGCTGATAAATCGTCAGCTTATGAAATATCTCGATTCACGAAAACTCCTTAATGACCGGCAGTATGGTTTTCGTAGCAACAGGTCCACTGGTGATTTGATGGCATATCTCACCGAGAAGTGGAACCAATCTCTCCATCACTTCGGCGAAACCAAGATGGTTGCGCTTGATATTTCAAAAGCATTTGACAGAGTTTGGCATCAGGCTCTTTTGTCGAAAATGCGTGCATATGGCATCGATGAGTCTCTTCTTCAATGGATTAGAAATTACCTTTCGGGGCGTTCAATACAAGTTGTTTTGGACGGCTTCAAGTCTGCAATTCACCAAATAAATGCTGGTGTTCCCCAAGGCTCTGTTTTGTCTCCGACTCTCTTTCTCATTTTTACAAATGATCTCTTGTCTGCAACTTCTAATCCAATCCATTCCTTCGCTGATGACAGTACCCTCAGTTTTTCATATTCGTTTCCTAACTCACGTCCTTGCTCTTCGGCCGTAGAAGGGGAACGGCAACGTATGTTAAACACATTAAATTCCGACCTGTACAGCATAATTAAATGGGGTTCCACCAACCGAGTGGAATTTAATGCTTCCAAAACACAATGCTGTCTTCTGTCTCTCAAGCGAAACCAAAACCCTCAACCATTATCCATGGATGGTACTTGCATCATTGAAACCGAAAGACTTGCCATTCTCGGTATGTGTATTAATAACCATCTTCGATGGAATGATCACATATTCGAGGTCGCCAAAAATGCTGCAAAATGTCTAGGATTCCTTAAACGGTGCAAGAAATATTTTACCCCGTCTGATCTGGCCTCAATTTATAAGGCATTCATCCGCCCTAAGCTGGAATATAACGCCCATATCTGGTCTGGTGCACCCAAGACCGTTCTGCACATTCTTGATAGGGTACAAAATCGCGCGTTAAAACTTATAGGTGATAGAGACATTGTGAATTCCATTCATTCACTAGAACATCGGAGAAATGTCTCCTGTCTCTCCCTGTTTTATCGTTTCTTCCACAAAAAACGCTCCAGCGAAATAGCCAGTTGCATTCCTCCCCTTCAAAATTTCACCCGCAATACGCGACATGCTTCGAATGCACATCAGTTTACCCTGAAGCCAAACTTCGGTCGTACTGTCAAATATAGGGATTCATTTATAAGCCGAACAACATGAATGTGGAACGATCTACCAGGCTCTGTATTTCCCCATCACTACAACCTTCAAACATTCAAAGCCAACGTGCATAGGTACCTCCTCTGTTCCTCTTCCCCCTTTTCCCTGACGCCCGTGCCCTGAAACAATTAAAGGGTATTAATACTCCCTTTGGCGCGCGCAGATTATAAAAAAAAAAAAAAAACATACCAATATTATCATAATAAAAAGAAATGACAGTAATTTCCTAAATAATTTGTGTTTTATTCAAAATAAACATCGGCCCTTTAAACTTAACCACCCTTTACATGGCGGAAATTGCTTTCCGCCTTAAACTTAAGGTTTCCAAGAAAGTTCGTTTGTTACGAAGTTCGTGAAGTGAATTTAAGCTCATGAATACTCAAATGATTTACGTACATACTCATTTTCTCAATGCGGTCTGGCCAATGAGCAGCATAAATCTTTAAGGCTGTACACTTACTATTAGGTTTAAGGAAGCTTAACTTAGAGTTTGACTGGGCAATGGCGTAATCATAATGCACTGATAAATTTTGTCAAATAAATGAATAAAACATGATCCCGAGATCTTTGACTTCATTAAATCGCTGAAGTCTACGATCATTTATAAAAAATATATTAAAAAACTGTATTTTTAACCGGTATACAAATTTCTACGGTATGAAAAAATCTCACATTTTGATTACATATTAAGTTCCAAAACGTTCCGATTCGTTCCGGCAACCTTTTAGTATCTGACTGAAATCTAATTCCGTCAGCTATATCATTTATAAGTGAAAATAATTTAAAACGTTACAAAATTGAAATAATTCATGAACACCATTCACAAATAAAATAAATAGTTACGGGCCCAGATGACTACCTTGTGAGACGCCAGAAATTACTTCTATTATGCGAGATGTCAAACCATCGACCTTTATTATTTGACTTCGGTTAGTTAAATAATTATAACCACTTTAGCATTGAAGAATACAAATCTAACGATTTTAGCTTTGCTAAAAGTAAGGTGTGATGGGCTTTTTAAATCATTGCAAAATACGCCAACTTGTAAACGAGTCTCAAGACTATTAAAAATCTAATTAGGCAAGTTTAGGACATACCGCGAACAAAGCCATGTTATATGAAATAATTTCTTTTACCGCTTATCGTTTTCATTCACTAAGGAAGTTACCAGTACCAAGTGACTGGTTGAAAATAATTTTAAGTGGATGAAAAGCGGAAGATAAACATTTATACAGAAAGCGTTCAAAATTCATCTTATACAACTCGCAAGTCATCCCGAAAATAAGTTATCAAGATCAGAAGTATGGAGCATGTTAACGAGAGTAAATCAATTAAAAGCCTGCGAGGTACATACTCGTATGTGTAAAGGACAATTTGCCATATTAAGGAAATGGTTCCATTCTATCAACAGGCATATCATGCAGTTTTCTGTGCTAATTCTATTATCTGAAACCAAATCGACGATCATTGCAGATGTTTTCTTTCAAGATAAGTCTCAATCTTCAAAAGCACACCTTCTTACAGTTGAAAAATATTAATAAGCTGTGCATTATTATACATAATTGACACGTTAATAAACACCTACTAAGGCAGGTTTCAAGAAAACAAAATTCTTTCGTAGAATATTAGAGCAATTTATTACTAACATAACTTTGAAGCTATTTGGGTACATACATACATACCTGTGGAGTTCTCAAACTCTAGTATTTCAACAATTTTAAAGAGTGAAACAAAAAAAATAAATTTGTATTGTCAAAATAAACAGTACCCTAATATACAAACAAACGATATTGCGTGAAATTAACTAGATTTTTTCCATTGTCCTCCACAGGCATTTTAAAAAGGTCGCAAGCCTAAAGTTAACCCACATAGTAATACCGATAAAAAAAAAATTCAATAAATCAAGTTTCTATATACATATTGTACATACATACGTACATATGCATCGTAGAAGGTTTTAATTTTTTTTTGTTTAAACTGCACGCTATTCTGGGAATGTTACTTATTCTTGTATTTTATTCTTTTTCGTGCGAGTCCCTCTTAAGAGGACAAATTTTAAGGAACGGAAATATATATATTTCCGGTTTTATTAAAAAAAAAAAAAAAAAATCTTTTAACCGCACTTAATCGGACGCGTACACCAAATTTTAGAACCAAATGATATTTCCTGTACTTTTCTGCTTTCGTTCAGTGTTGAAAACAAAGCGAACCCACTTTTCCTGATTATCCTTTGCCCTTGTTTTGTTTTTTATTGAGAGATATATACAGGTATGTGTGTAAGCGCTACTTAGTGAAATAAGTTCAGTATATTTTGAAAGTTCGGTTGAAGGAGACAAATACTCGTATGTCGAAAGAAAAATTCGTTTTAACTATTCATCCCCCCTTCGGGTAGGGGCCAGAATATACCCGGGATAGGCATGTCTATCGTAAGAGGCGTTTAATTGATTGATTCTTCAATAAGGTTCCGAAGGAGTTCACTCACGCCAAGAACTCCATCAAAAACGATTGCACCAAAAAACCTTACGACCAAAGATAGATAATTATCTGGAATTGAAACCAATATAGTTGAATATAAAACAGATTCACAAGCGAAATAAAAAACAATTAGCTATTATAACGAATGGCAAGCTAAACTTAAAGCAAGAAAAAACCTCGAAGAAATTGTTAGACTTATAACACAACTAAATAAAAGACCTAAAAATAAAAGTTACTCAATCCAGCAAAATGGAAAAGAAGAATATCTTACAGATGAAGAGGAGCTTGCACTAGAAACAGAAGGCCATCTGCAGAAAAACAAAAGGCCTACGAAAAAACCCAAGGCAGAAGAAAGTCCTGAAACAGTTGCAAGAAATCATGATAATGTGCCTATGGCAAAACACTCAAATTTACAAGCTAAAATGAATGACAAAAGGCTTGAAAATACAACCATTGCCTTGAAAAGACAGCCACTACCACCACCAATAATGATCTCTGGAGTAAACAGATTTAGTGAGTTAAAAAGAATAATTGAAAAAAAAACCAAGAAAACATGGCAAGTTCGCTCATATAGCAACAATAATTTAGAGATAAACGTCGATGACAGTGACATTTATAGAGAAATGACTGACGACCTAACGATAATGAAGTTGCAATGGCACTCATACGTAAATAAAGCTACTAGACCATTTAGAGTGGTAGCGATCTTCACATCTCGTGTGATGATCTTCACTTCTCGTGTGGGGAACCAACGACAAGAAATAGAAAATTACATCTTTTTATGCTCTCCTTTCACAATCAAGAAGATGTCGAAAAGGTATATATCCAAAGCTATTGCATAAGAGATTTTGCATGCGTTAAATGTGAAATGGCTAACTACAGAGGTTGTCTGGTTCTGCAAATGGTTTAATCCAACACATCTCTGAATTTCAGGGATTTCTATGCAATGAAGAATGATGTTTGCCTGATGTATGGAAACCACTTCAAACAGGGAACAAAGATTGGAATTCCTGGGTACTTCTGTTACCACTCTCCCCATCCAGCTGAAACTGCCAGGAGAGGTAGTGTTGTAATTGTAAAAAGTATTTTGAAAACTCATGAATTGCCAAAAATAGCCAAAAAAAAAAACCATGTAAGTAGTGGCAATAAACATTTTGACTAAAAGCAAGGGATTTAAAATAGCTGCCATATACTGCCCACCCAAGCATTCGACTACAGAGGAAGATCTTAATGACCTTTTTCAAATTCTAGTCAACAACTTTATCATTGGAGAATTGTTTGAATGCATAACACACTTACTGCGGGTCAAGGTTTCTAGCGGCAAAAAGCAGGAAGTTTTACAAAACGGGACGAAATTTTAACTGTGATTTTATTTCTACTGGATCGTCTACTATTTGGCCTCTGACCCAGCGAAAATTGACTACTTCATAACGAAAGGAATTAATACCAAAGAAGTAAAAGTTAAAAGCAGTGATGATCTGTCATCGGAAAAAAACAAGCATCGGTAAAATATCCCACGGAAATTAGGGAACTAATACTAGAAGAGCTCGCAGGAAATGACAAATGACAAGATATCCCGGCGGTAAAACTATATTTTATGGACTAACCAACAGACTTAAAAAAAGTATCGGTGAATTTAAAAATAGATCTCTAACTAAATATCTTTGTAACTTAACTGCTGACAGAGTCACAGACTATTCCCTTTGGAAGGCTGTCAAACAATTAAAAAGAACTCAAGCGCAAGATTCCCCGTTAAAAACTTCTGATGGGAAATGGATCGGTCACCCAAAAAGGTCAAACGATTTTCGGAGAACCTTACAAATGTATTTAAACCTTTTCCACATAGAGTGGCGAGCGAAACTCTTGATTTCTCTGATGGAGTACAAAGACGTAATGCCTTATGTTACGCTAAAAGAAATCAGCATATGTATTCATGAATTATCTAATAGAAAATCACCAGTTTATGATCTTAGAACTGCCCAAATCCAGAAATAGGTGCCCTTCATCGCATTGTTAAAACTCGAACTTTTAATTAATGCTTGTTTTAAACAAAGATATGTTCCACATAACTGGAAGATAGCAGAAATTATTGTCATACCGAAACAAGGTAAGCCTCTATCAGAAGGCCAATCTTACTTTTACCAGACCAAATTATAAAACAAAGAAAGCTTATCCCCACCCACCAATTCGGGTTTAGAAATAGACACTCGACGATAGTGCATCGTATAACTAATGTTATAGAAAAGGCACTGGAAGGAAAACAAATTTATTCTGCAATATTCTTAGACGTTGCACAGGATCTTGATAAAGTTTGGCATAAGGGTTTAGTGTACAAACTTCATAGGGACCTACCTAGACAGTACTATGAGATACTTAAATCTTATATAGCAAATAGATTCTTTAGAGTTCGGTTTGGTGCAGCGTATTCTGAACTTAAAGAAATAGAAGCAGGTGTTCCGCAGGGAAGAATTCTAGGACCCACCCTATATTTATTATATACTAATGATATACCCCATGCAAATGATACGATGATAACCACATTCACAGACTACACTGCTCTTCTATTAACTGATGGATGCGTGGCTAAAGTAACAGAAAAGCTACAAAATTCAGTTAATAAGATATGTGATTGGATGCAACGATTGCGAATTAAACTTAATAAGTCAAAGACCACCCATATCAATTTGACAAATAAAAAACTAACGAATGTTTCTGTAGTTATTAATAATCAAGTAGTTCCTTATTCAGCTAAGTATCTGGCTAAGAATCTGGATGCTAAATTAAAAAATGAAAGGAACATGTGGAAAAGAAAGTAGAAGTGCTAAATATTTGATATAGAAATCTTTATTGGTTGTTAGGAATTCAGAAATATTCATTTAGAATCAAATCTTATTATATAATCAGGTACTAAAACCTGATTGGACATATGGTATCCAATTATGGGGTTGTACAAAAAAAAACAAATGTATAAATAATACAAACATTTCAAAACAAAGTCCTTCGAGGAATAGTAAATGCCCCATGGTACTCGTATATTAGAAATAATGACTTACAGATTGATTTGCAGATTGATCTTGTTTCAGAAGTAATTAAAAAGAACGCAATTCGTCACAACCATCGTCTGCGGATGCATATTAATCCTGAGATGGCAGACGTCTTAAATGTACGATATAATATTTGTAGATTAAGAAGAACTAAACTTCACCAACTATAATCTGACAATTATGAGAACTATATTACCTTCCCAAACGCAACTGAAAGTTAAAACTAAAATCATTTTTCAATCTTTCTTTGATTGGTTATGATTACGGGTGTGTTTTCAGTGTGGTTGGAGTCCCGTACTACTCTGGGTTTCTAACCCCACAGTGTCTTTCGAGATTTTCACCGTCAGTAAAAAAAAAAAAAAAAAAGAACATAAGATGTATTGTACGATGAAAAAATCTACTCACCGTGGACCCATGCGATGAAGACATTATCTTGTTGGACTTCAAATTCACGTCCTACGCTGATGACTACATCGTCTTTGGGAGCAATCATTTTCTTTCTACGTTGGGCCGCTTTTTTCAATTTATTTACATCAAACAAAAATCTAGCAGCTATCTATCTACTCTCAAATTTAAAGATACATCCTCGGCAGACCATAAAATAATTGCCAACCTCTTCGTCCAATTCTTCAGTCAATCCTTCGTTAACCACTTTTTTTAACCTTACCGTAATTACTTTTGCTATCTACACAACTCTCCACAAACCTCCCTTGTCTCCGTGGATATAATTAATTCCGTCAATTGTTATTAACAAGATTAATTACAAAAGGAAAATTACTTTCCTGTCTCTGATAGTGACCCCGCCATAGTTAACCAAAAAAAAAAAATATGTGTAAACAATCTGACAATGCACTTCACTACCATACTTTATCTTTCAATCTCCCAAGGAGTTTTTCCTGAATTATGGAAGAACGGTTATATTAACCTTATCCACAAAAAAAGTATGCAAGAGCGAAGTTTCTAATTATCGGACCACTGTTAAACTTCCACGAATACCTAAGCTCTTCGAGAGCATTCTGTATCACTGCAAGCCAATCTTTTCCACAAACCAACGTGGATTTGGAATGCAGATCAAAAATCACTAACAACCAAATTCATATCTTGGGCCATTGATCTTTATCCTTAAAATAAATAGATGATGGCGGACATATCATTAGGAACTTCGATCTTCTGGTCTACGCTGATGACAAGAAAATCTTTAGACGTAAATCCATACATAATAGAAGTCATCCAGCAGAGGTTCAGTCTCTATAACCTTAACCTGACACAATATGCGAGATTGGGATCGTTTTAGACTGATTACCTTACAGTTATTTAAAAAACGTCGTGATGTTGAAGACATCAATTTTATTCATCAGCCGTTATCTGGTAACATTGATTGCCCCACCCTGCTGCAAGCGAATTATCTCAACCAATCCCTGCAGCCTTAGGTCTCATCACACTAACTATGGTCACCACGAATGTATTTCAAGAATGTTGCTAAAGTCAAAAAATGTGACATATATATTTTACTTTAAAGCAGCAAAGGAACACTCCGAAATGCATAGCACTGCTTCCCCTGATCACGCACAACCTTCACTCATCCCTCTCATTATACTAGGTTATTTAGTTCTACAATTGTTTAGTTTTAACTACTAAGTACAATGCTTGTATTAAGCTATAAATAAATAAATAAATAAATCTAAATAAACCTTATTAGCGCCAGATAAAAATACGATGCATAAGGTATCATACTATCTGTTCCAAATGGATTGTAACTTTTCGTATCATTTAACATTTTGTTTAGCACCTACATACATTGCGCGTCATCAGGTTAGCACACTTCCTCGCGTAAGTGATTCCAGTCAAACTAAATGAGCTAACATTTTTAAATTATTGTTGTTTATGGCCGATTTAATTCTCAGTAAAATAAAACAAAAAGTATTGTTTCTCCATTTTTTAATATTTTTTTTATAATTTTGTTTAGAAAAATAACACAAAAAATAACAATTCAACATGGGTCATCAGGTTGGCACTTATAATTTTTATTTCATTTTTGTTAAGCTTTTAAGTCATGAACTTATTTTTGAACTCATACATTTAGTAATTTAAAAATTTTTTAATAAATTTAATAATGTGTCCATTATCTCTTGTTGAGAATGACCTCATAGATTCGATTGGGAAGCAACTCGTACAATTTTCCAATATAATCCAAAGAAATGGCTGACCAAGCGCGCTTGATGCCTTCAATTAGTTCCGCTTTGTTGGAATATTGTTTCCCAGACTCGTAAAATTTACGAACCAGCCATCCCCACACCTTTTCTATTATATTGATGTCGGGCGAGTAAGGCGATCGGAACATTGTCTTGTTGAAAATGCAATGGCAAGTTACCAAACAAATTTGTAAGACTGTCAAAAACTGTAACTCGCATGTACCATAGTAGGTGATGGCTCTCCTCACACCATCACACTCCCCACCCTACTATGAAGGCGATCCAACTCGTGTTCTTCCTTGCGAAGATCATGGAAGTAGTAATTGTATCCATCAGGACCTTCGAAATTAAATTTCTTTTCATCTGAAAAGACAACGTAGCGCCGATCAGAATTCCATGTCATGTGCGCCCGTGTAAAATTCAAGCGCATTTCCTTTCGAGCCACGTTAAGAGGGGGGTTTTTTATTCAATTTTAGTCTTTTTAAATGTAGAGTATTCCTTATCACTCTTTGAATTGCAGATAAGCTCGCTTTAACACCAACACTTGTCCTGATCTTTGCGCCCGAGTCATGAGAGTTCGATGCTTCTCTCAAAATAGCTCTCTTATCAGCATTGAAAATTACTCTATTATTACTGCCTTAATTATTTTTACCATATCCTGACTTATTGCACAGGAATACAGATATAACTTTACGACTTCTACCGATTTTTTCCGATATTGCACTTATTGACAGCCTTGACTACTTGTAAGCGTCAATTTTTGATTTCTCTTCCACAGATAGTAATTTTCCTTTACACATATTAATTTTAATAAATCACTTGAACAGAAAAAAAAATTTGGTCTACATACGCGTTCAACTCTTGAAGATAAACTAAAATGAATTTGCATGTGCTAACCTGATGAGGCATCGAAAATAAACAAAAAAAAAAGCAAAAACCGTATAACGGGAACTTTCCGTTGCATATTCTCTTTGCCAGTGAGAGTATTTACAAAGATGAGAAAAATAGACTACAAAACAACAATGCATTTTAACAACAACAACAAGAAGATCAATTATATTATGGTGTGCTAACCTGATGACGCGCAGTGTATATTTTGGCTCTATCTTCCCCAAATATTTACCAATTTGGATAATTTTTCTATTAATTGAACACATGTCAAAAACACTTGAAAGCACTTAAATTACAGCTTACTCATACCTAACCTAAAGATAAACACGTCAGTTATTGTACGCCAAATTATTAAAAAATTTTCACAGCTAATTTCTCCACCGCGGCCGTTTCTTTGGCGAAAAAGATTTATTACGACTATGTTGGTGCTTTTAATTTTGCTGTTGCTCTGCTTCAGAATAACGTACAAATATGATTTGTAGATGATTCATATAAAGACTAAATTCTTATGTAGGAATTAAGGTTTCCAAGTTTTTAAAGATTCAAAGCAGGATACTATAAAAACAAATTAGTGTATCAAAGACAAGTTTTCTAAAATAAATGCAGAATCTGCTGTAAACTCTGAATTATATTTAGCTGCTCAGATAGCATACGAAAAAACTCATCCGACGGTTGGGGAGACCGATCTGATAGTGTGTTATCAGGTAAAATCAATCTCATTCTTAAGCATTAGCTTGAGTAGGCACAGTCTTCACATAATTACAGGACATTGTAGGCTCTACATAACATATCAAGAAGTTAGGTCTAGCAAGCAACGGAATATACAGTCTTTGCGACTAAGCTGTCTGTGAGTCTACCTGATAGAGGAGAGAAACCTCTCATCCTTGAACCCAATACAGGAGATTCAGTTATTAAGCGAAACCAAGTTCAATGGGGTTTAGCCCAAGAACAACCTCGACCAACACTAAGAGGGGGGCATGACAGACGATTTAGTTCAGTTAATCAGCACAATATGTTTGCGTACATGAATTGCAAAGAAACATAAGCCAGCGAAAAATGTTTGTGTTTACATAATTTATTACGCCATATACATATGTATGAATGTATTACTATTATGTATTAGGTGCGCAACTCTCTCTGTTTGTCAATAGATGGCTCCAGCATTAAGTGCTGGTCGATTTTGACATATCCAAAACGACATGAACCGAGCTTAGATATATGGTAAACGGACTGTTTTGACACATTAGTGATTTTATTTCGGCGTCATATACTTTTGGTTGTGTGAAAATATCTGATTTTGTGCCATATAATCGAATCCAAGGGACGTGAGCGTCGTTTTTCGCCTGTGAACAACTGCTCCAGCGGCAAAAAAGGATGGGTTTTCTTCATCGCATCGTGGCGAGTGATGAAAAATGGATTCATTACAGCAACCCAAAGAAAAGAAAGTCATGGCGACTGCCTGGTCATGCTTCTACATCGTCGGCTCGGCCGAATATTCACGCTGCGAAGATTATGCACCAAGTCGGTGTCATTTATTATGAACTGTTGAAACAACGAAATCACTTGGGAACGGTATCGACTTCAATTGATGCGATTGAGCCGAGCACTGCCTCAAAAACGGCCACAATACAAGCAGAGGCACGAAAAAGTGATTCTACAGCATGACAACGCTCGGCCTCACATTGCCAAACCCGTTAAAACCTACCAGGGAACGCTCAAATGGGAAGTCCTACCCCACCGGCTATATTCCCAAATAATGCACCATCCAATTGTTACTTGTTCCGTTCGATGGCACATGGTCTGGTTGATCAGCAGTTCTGCTCATATGAAGACATCAAAAAATGGCTTGATTCGTGGATAGATTGATTCAAAAGATTATTTATTCAATTATTATTCATTTCAATTTATTTCTCTATTATTTTACGACATTTTTGAGGCGTAATTAAAAATAACTAACATTAGTAATATAATATAAAATAATAAAGTATCTGCAATTTATAGTTTATAAGGAACTAGAGGCGAAAGCAGCGAGAAACACTTTACGATAACAAAAATAAAAATAAATTGGAATATAATGAGATGGGGTCACGACAAATGTTCTATATATAAATATTATCCATTAATTCAATATATAAAATAGTAATACAATACCATTTAATAAAGATACAAAATGATAAATTAAAAATATATATATATATATATATATACACGTAGTAGTAATTAGAGCGAGATAGTTATACAGTTACAGACAACAATTCATAAATATCGTTATAATTCATGTTTAAAAGCCATTGTTTTACTTTTTTGAGGAAAATAGATTCAGTTCTAATATTTCTAATATTACAAGGTAAGCTATTAAATAATCTCGGTGCAGTTGACAAAAAAAAAATTAAAAAAATAGAGATTGTGATGAGGTACTAAAGCAAGAGATTGACAGTTAATTCTGAGATTATAAGAAAAAGAGCATCTGTTCAATAAATAGCCAGATCTAGCAAAAAATATCTTTAAAACTTTATAGCAATACAAGTGTTTTAGAGGGAGAACTTTAAGGCTCATAAAAAGTATTAGACTATTATTTGAGCGACCTTTATTACAAATAAGCCGAATAATGTGTTTTTGAGAAATCAGAAGAGGGTATATTTTGTTGTTATGAGTACCACCCCAGGAGAATATGCCATATTCAAGCTTCGAATGCACTAAACCATAATAAATACACTTACGAAGGTCCCGAGAGCAATAGGATTTTAAATAGTAAATATGCCTTGGGGCCGCGAAAAAATACTTCTTAAGTGCATCGGTATGAGCAGACCAACTCATTTTCCAGTCAAGCAAAACTCCAAGATACTTAAATGAATTGACATATTCAATTGTAAAACATTTATTGGTGCACGTAAGTGACTCAAAAAATGTCTGCGAGTCATCTTGCGACTCCCATATAACTTTATTGTGTTTGTATCTGTTGCAGTTAGCACAATGAAAAACAAATGGTCCATAGTCCACTACGTTGCCACACACATTAAAAAACATAATTTTGTTTTTTTCAATAATTACCAATTTATGAATTTGGAACCAATGGCTTAAAACTTCCACGGAGTCACTGTGAAAAGCACATATCATCAGCGAATGCATTTACTTTGCTATGATATTCCTGTAAGAAGAGTGAAATAATGAAAATCAAAAATAAAATAGGTCCAAGTACAGAACCTTGAGGAACTCCTATGGAGATAGTCATATTGGAACTGAGTTGACCATTGATTTTAACCCTTTGCCCTCTGTCAGATAAGTAGGAATAGAACCAACTATGCATAGCACCCCTAAAACCACATTTATACAGCTTGTCTAAAAGTATTTGGTGATCAACGGTATCAAAAGCCTTAGTGATATCAATAAAGAGAGCTGCAGTTAAGTTTTTGTTATTAATACCGCTATAAATATTTGAGCAGAAATTTAATAGTGCTCCTTCAGTAGAGAGACCAGTGCGAAAGCCAAATTGACACGCATTAAAGAAATTTTTTCTAAAAACTTAATCATTCTGTTCTTTATAGCTTTTTCAAAGATCTTCGAAAAAACCGAAAGTAAAGAAATTGGCCTGTAATTGTTTAATGATGTTTTATAAGCTTTCTTAAATAATGGTATTACTTCGGCTTGTTTTAAGTCATCTGGGATAATACCTTTGAAAACGCTCATGTTAAAAATGTGACATATAAAATGTCACAAACATTCAAAGCTATTTTCTTTACGAAATTATTAGAAGGGGAATTAATCGTTTTAGAGTTGGAATTTTTGAGCGAGATAATTATACTGTATAACTCAGAAGATGTCATTGGGTCAAAGAAGAAGCTCTGAGAGGATGAAATATCATTGGTTAAGCAATTACATTTAGTGAACTCCGCACAACTATCTGACACCACTATTTTACCGACAGTGGCAAAATAAACATTGAATTTATCAGCTAAGTCCTTAGGATTAGTTATGACAGCCTCATCAATATTTAAGGTTCGAATTTGTTCGGTATGAGTTGATTTGTTCAGTATTTCTTTAACCAGGTTCCATTCTTTTTTTGAAATACCCTTAACCTCTCGAAACTTGTTTAGATAAAAATTATTTTTACATAGCAAGACATCTTTAATCTTTTTGAATATCTGTTTATAGGCATTACAAAAACTAGTATTACTCGGATATTTAGACTTCTTCTTATACAATTTGTTCTTCACTTTAATTTGATTGATTAACTCAGAAGTTATCCAAGGTTTTAGCTTGTTTGGCCTATTCTTACCTTTTTTTCTTCCCTCGAACATAGATTTGGATACTTATTTAAAGTCTCAATAAATATGGAATTTGCTTTAGAAGGGTCACTCTTAATAAATATCTTATCCCAGAATTCAAAACACAGTAGATTGTTAAGTGCCACAAAATCAGTTCTAATGAAGGAAGAACAAGAAGGCAGGTTTTTTAAATACGTATCAAAATCATATTTCAGGCTTAAGCATGTCATACAATGGTCGGTTATATGAAGATCCAATACAGAGCTGCTAAGTAGGAAATGTCTGGAGTTAGAGTCTGAAAAACGAATTGGCTTTTTTATACATGACTCTAGGCCATAAGATGACAGTAAGAATTAATAATTGTCAACTTGAATAGAATTCTGAAGGATCTCTATGTTGAAGTCACCCAATAATATTATATCATTAGATGACTCGTTTGATAACAGTTCTTCCAATTCCTCATAAAACACATTATAAGAAGACTCGTTAAATCTATAGATGCAGAAAAAAATTATTTTTTTGTCAATTACCTTTACTCTTAGAACATCACAACTCCGCAAATTATAACTAAAAGCTTCCACATTAATAACATTTTTAGTAAAAAGCGGCAACACCGCCAGAAGCATATTCGTCATTGCAGCATAATAAAAAATCATACCCTTCAATATCAAAAAGCGACTTTTCAACATCGTAAATCCACGTTTCCGACAAAAAAATAAAATCAGGCTTATTTACAAAAGAATTCAAATGCACAATAAAGTTGTCAAAATTTTTCCGCATACTTCTAATGTTTTGGTGTATAATTAGAAAGTTATTCAAGTATTTCTGGTTAAAAACGAGATCATGAGAATCAACGTCTACGCAGTTGACAGACGGAATGCTTAAAATATTTTCTAAAGGATCTTGCATATTAATTAAGTGCTATAAGGTCTTCCTCTGAGCTAACAACAATGTAATTATCGTTATCACTCTTGCGCATTAGTACTCGACCGTTTTTAACCCAAACATACTTGTATAACTTTTGTTTTTTAAGTTTCTGTGCTGCTTTCAGAAGATATCTTGTCGCACTATTTATGGACTCATTTATAAAAATCTTTTTATTTTCTTTAGACCCAAAAATCTTTGAAGTTAAGTTATTTCTATTAATATATTTTTTCTTCATTATAATATTTTTCTTTAATTTAGAAACAAATTTAACCACTAAAATATTTGAATCACTCTTATCTGATTTATTTGACTTTACATTTTTTATATAACAATTGTCTATATCAGCTTCAGAAACATCTGAACACTTTACCGTAACGGTATTCGAGCTCTGCTAGAAAGATGGGAAAAAGTTGTAGCTAGCGATGGGCAATACTTTGAATGATTCATTTGAAACCATTTTTTCACAATAAAGTTGCATTCATCAAAAAAACAGCGAGAACTTAGTTGCGCTCCTAAATATTATTATTACTAATAGCTTGTTTTAGCGATTGAAGGACTGTCCTAATGAAGTGAAGTTGAAAATTTCCAACTCCCATGGTCTCCCGGGATGCAAAATTTAATTTTCTTCTGGGTCTTCTCGAGTTCCAGTTTTTTTTTTCACCTAGCCATCAGAATATTTGTGACACATTTTTGTTAAAGAAATTTTCGCAAACACTAAGTACATAGAATTCAACAAAACACAGTCGACAGACTGATAGAACCAGAAATACCTCACATAGATGGAAGGTATTTTATTCCACATTCAACACCGATTGGAGAGAATAATACATTCTGCTTGAATGCGAAGAGAATTCTTTGTATGAAGAAAACTTTATTTTGAAAAATGTTTCCCCTGAAAATGCACTTTTTCCTATGCTGGTACTATGTACATACATATATTCACTGCGAAGTTAAAAAAATGTTTGCAACTAAAGCCTGGCCATCCTACAATCTAAATTTAGGAAACGTAACGTGGAATCGCTAGGATGAAGTTGGTGTGTGGCAGTGGCTGCTCGTGATATTCATTGTAAAGTCTTCGTCCTCTCGTATATGTACATTAACACAATCTATTTCCGTTCAACGATTTTCCTTATCTGGCAATTTATATGGAACACAAGATTCCTTGACTAATCAGAATACAGAACTGGTGTTTTTCATAGCATGCATGAATTCAGTGCACGCAATGCTAAAGTTTAGATTTTGGTTAAAACTTGATAGAAACAATAATAGACTAGATTTGAGTTGCCCGCCTAGAAGGCTAGAAATCAGATCTTTTAATTTGTCCGGACTAGATTTGCCCGAAAGGGCTAAACGTCCAGGCCCTGGCCATTACCTACTCAAGCAAAAACAAAACACATCGCTCCATCTAGGGCGATTGGTGTGAAGAAGTGGCGTTGTGATATGTTTGATACAATGATAGAATATGAAACATAATTATATAATTTATTTTGATTGATTCACTCAAGTGCTGTGTTGCGTTCCGGGCGAGTTCTATTAAGGAAGCGTATAGCCACTGTTTTGTAATTATCCACATGCATTCAATTGTGTTGACTGCATTATCTGTGAGGAAGAGGAATTACTCAGTGAATGTGATCGAAAACAAAGTTTTTGCATTCGTACTATTAACAGCCACTATATTAGGCTGATCTTGCAATGTAATCGTAAATAGGTACTGTATATTTCAATCTAAATTTACAGAATTTTAAATATAGTAAGTACAATTTAAACAATGGCTTCACCATCTCAAATAGTTTAACTAATTTTGTATTCTTAGTATATTTTGCGCTCTATATATTAACATGTACATACTTATGTAGGTCAACAATTTTTAAATATAATTGAGTTTCTGTAACTAAATGATAAACGTCAGTATGCTGCAAGCCTAGTCGTTACACAAAATGTTTACACAAAGCACAAAATCATTAATATTATAAAATTTTTTCTCTGAGTATAGGCATAAAGTATTTGCTACAGCGTCTGAAACTTGAATAATTAACAGCGTTCTTGGCGACATAGAATGTATTACCTAGGTGCTCATTAACACACACATACCGAGAATTAAATTTACTTTTGTTCCGAAAGTGAATTTGTCAAATCGAAAATTCAACATATTTAATCACAGGTAGAGATAAAGCGCAGTCTAGAATTTTGCAGCAGCAGAAAGCAGGTTATATTGGAGCAAATGGGCAAATGAGCATGTGGATTGAAATCAAACAAGAATTTTTAATTTCATTGACCAATAACCTTGGGACAGTAGTATTTTTTGCCTCAATTTTGGGGCATATAGTATACAAATTTGACATATCGAACATGAACATCGCAGTCGTTTACACCACATGCTTTTCTTAGATTTGGAGAGGTAAGAAGTCCATAGTGTCCATAAATCATTTTTCTGCATATGCCAGTAAATCTGACAAAAGAAAACTTATAGAATTCTTGCTGTTGAATTCTTAATACTTATAAAGATTCATTCGTAGAAGTTAGCCACCTTCTGGATAAGGATAAAGGGATAATACCCACAGTTTGCTAGAGAAACACAAGCGCACTGCTCTTATACTCGTACATGAAAAAGTGTTTGTGTGTATATTTAATTTATACGTATAATTAAGCATACAAGATTAAGCTCTACTGGTTGTTTTTCATTATAGCTCGCGACCCCCCACACTTTAAAACGTCTGTTGCAAGCCACATGTTTTGAAAATTGTCCAGAATTTTATACACTGGATATTTTATACCCTGGCGATCACTAGGATGAGGCCATACATTTTGCAATCGATTTTCACTCTTTATACTTGTTGGAAATATTGTACCCTGAAACTTTTACTACCTGTGAACAAGTACATATTTTCCCAACAGGAAGTCATAAAATTAAAGGGTAAATAAGAAACTACCGTTGGAATTTCCCAAGATCAAACAGTGAACTACTTGAAAAGCGTATAAAAAGATGGGCCACTAGGATGAGGCCATTGCGAATATTTCGTTGCATGAGTTCACATCATCGATTTTTTTCAAAGTTTTGTTAAGAATATTTAAAAAAAAAAAGCGTTGCAAAGAACTGTTTTTATTTAGTTTAAAAAAAAATGGGTTCCGAAAAGACTTTGACAGCGACAGAAAGGACTCTCAGACCAAGAAATTGCAAGGAGGCTTAATAGAAGTAAGAGTGTTGTAAACAGTTATCTTGCGGAACCACAACACTATGGGAAAAATCAAAAAGGACGCACGGCAGAAGCAACAACATTGCGAGAAAATCGGTTAATTCTACGGCTTGCCTCAAATTCTACTCTACCAGCGACTAAAATAAGGGCCAACATCGGAGTAGTATCAGCCAGCATAAAAACGGTCCGAAGAATAATATAAATTGTGGTACTATACAGAGAAGAAAACTTAAAAAGAAACCTGTTTTGAGGCAAGTACACAAGGAGCATCGAATGAATTTTGCAGGAGAACATGTCGCTTGGACTAGTGAATGGAAACGCGTTATATTTTTGGATGAAAAAAAGTTTAACCTTGACGGCCCCGATGGTTACAACTTTTATTTCCATGATCTAAGAAAGGAGGAGCTTATTTTGGCAAGACATCACAGTAATGGTGTGGGGAGCTATTACCTACTACGGCACAATCGAGTTGGAGTTTTTGTCCACAACAATGAACGGAAACAACTACAAATGTTTGCTGGAACGGTCATTTCCAAAAGTGAAAAACATTTTCACTTGGATATTCCAACAAGACAACACTTCCAGGGTTGTTAGAAGTTGAATTCAATCAGAAGACGTGGAACTTTTGCCATGACCGCCCTATTCACCGGCCTTAAACATACAGTAATGTCTTGCTAATCCGAATCAATTATTGCAAGGGGGTGTTCGGATTATCGAAAAATTCGGACTAATAAGTACAAGACGGGAACAGGAAAAAATTGCTTATTTAACGAAAATAAGCTTTATTTCAAAGACATTATGTACCATTGTAAAAACAAAAATAACTTAAGAAAAAATTTAAAAGAAATTCATAAATTAGATATTTTGCATCTGTGAGAATTTTTAAACAACAATTTAATATCATATAACTTACGCTTACACTGCTTATGTTATTTTAATCGCAAAATCAGTGATATATGTTTGTTTTTTCTTTTGCTTTTGCAATGTCATCAAAGCCTTTTGTTTGAGATTTTGCAGAGCTAATATGTCTGAAGCGGAGGCTTCGTTCTCCAATTCCCATTTTGTAGAAACAGCTAAAGCTGTGATTGCATCTTCTCTTGATGCTCGTGTACTGTCTCTTCTTCGCCGCTTTCTACAATTGTGCTATCCTGGATGTTGTCCTCGTTCAGCCAATCGATAACTTCATTAGCACTCAAATAAATTCCACACATACCTTCGATAGTTTCTGTAAAATTTGCCATTTCAGAATTTGATATACCGTTTGGTTGATCCATTAGTCGAGCTAGCGGAATATCGTCCTCAACATCCCACTCATCTAACTCAGTGAAAGATGACAAGACTTTCCAGCAATTTTTAATCATTTCCTGTGACAACCCCTTCCATGCACTGGTTGAAAAGAAAATGGCGTCTCTTAACGTTATGCTTTTTAAAACAGCTGTTATTTCAGCATTTTGGTTCATAACGTGACACAGCATATTTTTTTTTTGTAGTTTAGCTTCGTTATCCTTATTACATTCTGATCCCTGGGTTGGATCAGGGACGTACAGTTTGGTGGTAAAAATAGTGTCTTTATCATACCGTCATCAGTTTTAAGCTCATTTGCTGGTGGGTGGGATGGCGCATTGTCCAATAGCAGCAACGCTCTTTCCGGTAGTCCATTTGCACGCATAAAACTTTTCACCTGAGGCACGAACGAATTGAAAAACCACTTTTTGAAAATTGTGGATGTCATCCAAGCACTTGCAGTTGAATCGTATTCCACGGGCAAATTTGCTGCACCAAAGGAACGTGGTTTCTTTGATTTGCCAATCACTAGCATTTTCCGTTGATGTGTGCGTGTTGAATTAGTGTAGGCCAGGAAAGTAAAACGCTCTTTGCTTGTCTTTCGTCCAGGAGCTGTTTTTTCGGTAGAGCCTACTAGGGTCCTCTCTGGCAAAAGCTTCCAATATAGACCACTCTCATCAGCGTTATAAATTTGGGACGGGTGAAGTTCTAGCCCTTTTATTTTGTGGGAAAAGTTGTTCCGGAATTCGGTTGCAGCATTTGAATCAGCAGAAAGTTTTTCCCCGCAAATTTTGAGATTTCGGATGCCAAAACATCTTCTGATATTTGCAATCCATCCTCGGCTTTCATTGAAAGAACGTTCAACAACATAAATGTCCCGGAAAATTATTTTCGATTTCATCTTCAATAAATCTTCAGAGACAGGAGCGTTTTTTTCTCTCTGTTTAAGAAACCATTCGTGTAACCTTTTCTCCATTTCTGGGTACTCCGCAGATTTCGTTGTTTTTATCTTTAAAATTTTTCCACCACTTGCTTAAACAAAACTGTAAAAAGAGAAACAAAATTCGGTAACACAAAGTATCCAGTTTACGCATTTAACCCTAACCCAAAAATGCTTCTCTTATTGCGTTTTAATGTTAGCGTTATGTGCCTCCTTTTATTCGCCATTTCCAAACAAAATTATACGAAACAATAAAAAACTTAGAAACTTCTGTTACCACTTTAAATAAACTCCTGAGCACGTGTTAAACCGACAGAAACAAGATCCTATTGCTACCAAATTAGCGAAGGAAGAACGAAAAATGCGTAAATACCTACATACATTGGTAACTACTGGGTCGCAAAACGACAAGATTACTGTTAAAACTAAAATTACTGTAAAAACCAAAGCGTTTGTATGTTTTTAGTAAGAATTCGGATTACAGCAAGAATTGAGGCTGATGCGGACTGTAGAGTACACAATGACGAAAAATATTGATTCGGATTAGCGCGATATTCGGATTAAAGGTGATTTGGATTAGCGAGACATTACTGTAATCGAAAATGTTTGGGCATGGTTATCTCGTAAAGTGTATGAAGGCGGCAGACAATTTGAAGACAAGGACACTTTAATCGAAGCTATTCGTGATGCCTGGGCCCAAATTCCTCTTGATTATTTAAAAAAAAAACTGTACGATTCTATTCCAAATCGTCTTATAGAAGTCATATCGAAAAATGGCGGGCATACTCATTATTAATGTAGAAAAACGTAATAAATAAATGTTTTAAAACCATAAAATGTAAACATTTTATTATTCTTTTCTTTTCTTTCGAAGATTTTGCACGTGGCCTCATCCTAGTGGCGCATCTTTTTATACGCTTTTCAAGTAGTTCATTGTTTGATCTTGGGAAATTCCAACGGTAGTTTCTTATTTACCCTTTAATTTTACGACTTAATGTTGGGAAAATATGTACTTGTTCACAGGTAGTAAAAGTTTCCGGGTACAACATTTCCAACAGGTATACGAGTGCAAAAGAAAATCGATTGCAAAATGTATGGCCTCATCCTAGTGATCGCCAGTGTACATATAAGATTAAAAGTAAAATTTTTGGAAAATAGTTAGAGCTAAAAGGAGAATATAATGGAAAAAAAGTACAAACCGACATATGTACGTTCCTCCACAATAGTAAAAGTCGGACCCAAGCTTATCTATTGGACTTTTGTTGTTAAAAATGATTTATTTATTATTATATTCAACTTCTATTTCCATTTATATGCCAAAATTTCGAATCTGCCACTTCGACGCCGTCAATTCGACACTGCTTCCACTTTGAAGCCAAGTCATTTCTTCGTCAGTTTATATGGTGTTCGCTTTAAGGTGTGTCAAAATATCGTTGGTGAATTAAGAGACAATTTTAGGACGGAAATTTAATAATGATGATTTTTTGGTTAGAGATTAGTTCTATTTTATATGATCTGTTGAATTTATGTGGGTAGCCGGAGTTCGCGACTTTTGATAGCGACTGCCTTTAGCGGAGAAAATACGAATTATATCATAGTCATTATCAGTAGTGGATAAGTGAAATAAGCGATCGATAGCCAATCGCGATCATACATATGTACTCGTATATGGAACAGTTCCAGATATTTATTACAACTAATTTGAATTTGCCCGGTAATCTTAAAAGCTAGACCAACAAGCTGAAGTTAATTTTTTAATTTTTTTTGTTTACAAAAAGCAAAAGGATCTGATTTACCTATAATAAAAATTCCAAAGCAGTTCACGAGCGATTAATAAACGTAAATACGCGCATCCGCCTGGCTAACCGTGATTTCTCGAATTGAATTGAAAGAATCCTTTCGCCATACCTCATACATACCTCTCAAATCATCGATTCTCATACATAAGCCGGTCCTCCCGTACCGATCTCAATCCACTTACGTTTGAAAAATTCCCCAACACAACTTTCAGATTATAATTCCGTCCTATACTCGTATAACATGAAAATGGATTATGCACGAAAAAGCGAGAACAAGGGCAAGGACGAAGGAAAAAGGAATGAAATACCAGTTCAATTGAATCGACTAAATTCTGTGGTATTCCTTCATGATAGGGCTGAAGAACGAAAAGATATATATACATATGTATATATGTATATACATACCTCACTAGAATGACATTGATGAAGGAGTTAAATATAGCTACATCTATACGGATGTACATACTCGTACATATGCGTATGAGAAATGTGGTTGAAAACGAATTATTCTGGCATTATACTTAGTATAAGTATGTACATACATACATACTTTTGTGCAAAAATTCGATGAAAAATAAAACCTGTTAACTCCTTCGGAAAAATTCCAATGATATTTACGCAAAGGGTGGTTCTGTAATACTTATACGCATACTTTTGTAAATTATCTGTCAACGTACAGTATGTGTTACAGGTGGGATAATGGCTGAACAGCACTGTTTTAGTGTCTTGTTCGATTTTGTATGAAATCACTAAAAATTATGCTGCGCCGATAATGATTTGCATTACTAGCAAAGATGCGTGGAGGTCAGTCAGGATCGAATGGTTTACAAGGGCGAATTTTCAGTACGTAAATAATTGTAATTTGCTGGATAGTGGGTATGATAAAAGGTGAGATCTCAAAAATCTTTATTAAACACCTAACTCTAGAAATATTCAGCGGATTTTGATGGAATTTGTTATCACAATATAGAGACATTTTTTCAATGTTCTCCACCTCTTAGAACTGTGTTCTTTGTCAGTTGTGAAACCCAGTGATGGAGTGAAAGGAAACGGTATAAGGAAAAGTTATAGAGTGGACAGATAAGGAGATGGAGCGAGATAACGATGTGCGTTAATTTTAAATATTTGCAAGTTGTAGGTTTCTGGAAATAAATAGGCAAGTTTTTACAGATTCGAGTTAAATGACTGAGTCATTGCACTAGGATAAGCTGTGGATTCCATCACGCACCTGCTTCTCTTGCTTCATGAAGGCCTCCGGGGATAGTTCACCTGGATAGTACACTTGCGGACTGTTGTCTGACAAGCATGTGAGTCCTATTAAGTCATTTGCTCCATGTAACCCACCTGGATTAGATGACATACTTCGGCAAGCGTCAGAGGAACTTGTGGTTCCGTGGCTGAAACAGATTAACACATGATATCATCGAAATGTAGAAAATTCAATTGGTTTTACAAACATATATCACCTACTAGTTTCAATTATACCTTTAAAGAGTTGAAGCTGTATTACTAGTTTCAAACAAAAGTAACTTCAAGAATGGGATTTTAGGAGGTCGTGTTTAAACACTATTGGAAGATCGTTGGTGAAAAATATCAACAAGTGGTGGGTCAATCTTCTTTCAATATTCACTGCAGCGGTGGATTTCCATTACACATTCAGTTGTGTTCAGGTCGAATTATTTCTTGAATACATTGTAATTACCACTTCCACATGTGTGGTGCTCAGACTTAAATGGCCTTTTCCGACCTGTTGTACAAGAAGCCCTTTTGTTCAGTTACCGTGGGAATGCAGGTGTTCAGTTGAGAAAGCATTTGGATGCGCAATAGGTGCAATGGTATGATTGACCACTGGAGCGTTTCGGAAAATTTGGGGGCGTGACGTTAACTTTTATATGTAATTTCATAGGGGTCGTACATAAAATACGTCAGAAGGGCAATGCTAAAGTTTTACAAGGCGGAATAACTGTTTTAGTTATGTCTCTTTTGTTTCATGTTTTGACCAAAAGAAATGATGATGAAATGGCTACCAAAAAATGGCTACTAAAAAAAAAAAAAACCGGAAACATTAAATTGACATGTTCGATGATATCCTGTTGGCCAACACACATTATTAGATTCATTGATATAATATCCTCACAATACGTCCATATATGTTGCATCAAAGACCGACGACTCTCACTGAGCTAACAAAATGAAGTACACCACTGAGTCGCACTTACTTGCACCAACATATATGTTGCAAAAATTAAAAAAAATAAAAGTTAAAAATGGAAAAAAAATATTTTGACGAATTTACAAAACTTGGTCTTCCATGACATTGCAAATGTCAAATATTGTTTATATATTGATTTTGAACAAAATCAATCATCATACCCGTGAAATAGCCAATTTTTAAAAATCGGTTAATAAGTAAAGTACCACAAAAAAAACCGTATTTTTGCAAAAAAAAGTGGTACGTCATCTGATATGAAATTTGATCACAATTGTAATAGCCGTTTTCAGCCAAAACAATTTTTCTAATCGTCCAAAGTAAAGTACTGTTAATTTTGGGGTTAGAATGAAAATTCCGATTTCGCCTCGAATTGTGAATCACACTGAACTCAGATATGAAATTTGAAGAAAATCCGTTCACCTGCTTAGGGTGCAGGTTGGACAGACATACATATATACATGATGGGTGGCCATGGTGTAGTGGTAACATCATCTGCAGGTTCACGGTTCGAATCCTGATGTCAAGAATCATATATTTATTTCGTATGAAATAAATAAAAAAAAGTCGATCAATTGCGAAAGCTTACGTCAACTCTACTGCGAAGGCATAACACTGGCAGTAGGGTGGTCATATGGCTAGAATGCAACTTGATCGTGATGACATCAGGAGGACGAAAAAAAATACTGTGAATCATAAGCAACGACAATAACAGCAATACAAAAATACTCCCCAGTTATCTGGACGCCACCCTTGGAGTCCACTGAAACTTAATACCACCTACATAAGTTTCAAACCAAGTACACCACTCTGTCTTTCTCTCTGTCTCTTCCCCTTTCCACAAAACGCCCGTATCCTAAAATTATAATAGTATAAGGGTATTGAAAGGGATATGCTTTCAACACGTGCAAATTATAAAAAAAAAAATACAGGCAGACAGGTAAAATTGAGAGAACCATTTTGCTGAGTTTCTCTATTATAGTCAATCAAAACGTCGAGATCAATAATTTTCAGTAAACCAATACTTGTCCTTATAGGTGCAAGCAAAAAGTGATCGCAATGCATTCTGGCCTCTCAGAAAAATGTAGCTATCAGGTTATAACATATGAAATTCTGACTCCTATTTCAGTGACAAGACCTCGTAGAGTAAAGCGAATGAATCTGAGCGAAATGGGTATCGTGATAGGGCGACCATACTTGGCTTGCATATTCAAGGATTGATCTATCAAATACGAGTATGAAAAGGAGAGGTTTCGTGATATAAGGATTGAAGAATTCCTTAGACCAGAGTTTCACAAAACCAAGCGAGTAGTTGCTCTGCTAATAATGTTATCAAAATGGCAGCGGAAATTTAGTTCTCTGTCGCAAATTACACCCAAATCACGCAATAAAATTCCGTGTGAAATCTTATCGAAGGCTTTACTAAAATCCGTGGCATTTACATCGTCTTCTTTTTCATCCTCTAATGCGCACAGACTATTAGAAATTTAATTACGTTACATCGAAAGACATAGTTTTAATGTATTAGGAATAGCTTAGAGCGCCCGCATTGGGCCAGTAAGTTAGAATAAAATAGTTAAGTTACTCGTAGTTAAGCTAGTTTTAAGCATTTTGTCTAGCATGTAAGTTACAAAATAAAACTGCAGTAGAAATGAAATGAATTCAGCTAAGTTTGTTGTTGCTGATCTTCCCTTAAGAAATTCATGTTGGTTTGGGGAAAAGATAGATTTGCAATGGAAGAACATTGTATCATAAACAATGTTTTCAAAGAGTATGCAGGAGAGTTTAGCAATTGGTCGGTAGTTGGAAATTTCGTTCTTGGGAACTTTTTTGTGAAAGAGGATTATGTATGAACTCTTCCAAAGTATAGGAAAGACTCCCTGTGATATAGAAATTTGGAGGAGAGCTGTGAAGGGTTGAGCCAAATAGTTCACAAAATTTGTCAGATATATAGAGGGAAGGCCATCGGGACCGAGAGAAAATTCGGACTTGAATTTTTTCTTACACGAGACGCATGCAGGAAAAGTAATCTAGATCAACTTCGAGCACGCGGTTTTTGAACGATTGATTGAAGTAATGTGCAAATAAATTTGCGATGATTTTAGGGTCACTCGAAGAATTATTAGATAATTTTAAATTAGATGTATAGTTGTTTGATTTCTTTTTTGTGTTGATAAAGTCGAAAAGTCGTTTGCGTAGGAGATTATGCTATGTTGCATGCAGTCTAGATATTCAAGATAAAGAGATTCATAGAGTTCAGAAAAGTGAGTGGATGCGTGAACGTAATTAGGGAAGTCAGAGTTCGATCGAGATTTAAGATAAATGCGCCAGAGTTTATTGCTAATGATGCGAAGCGAGCATAACTCTTTAGTGAACCAGGGTGGGGAAGACGAGGAATTCTTCTGGACTACGAACGGGACAGATTGCGTGAAACAGTTGAAAATTTCGGAGTAGGACAACGCGATAGAATTATCTATAGAAATGCTCGGATTTTCAAAAATAACGTTGAAATTGATGTTACTTAGCAAGTTATTCAGTGTAACGAGATTTGCTTTATGCACATTGTATGCCTAATCCTTTTATAAATTAGAATAACTAAACCATTTAGAGCCAATTCTTTACGTAATCCCCTTAAATCATAGGGGAGGGGAGATAAACCACCATACCCCCAGTAAAGACAAAATATTTGATTGTTTACTATTGTGTTTTGTGTTAAAATAATTTAACGAACTCCACAAGGTGTAATTCACCCTAACGTAACACTGAATACTCTTCTACATAAGAACACTACTATTAGTCTTCTGGAACTCACAAAATTTATTATAAAATTTTGATTTATATATTTATTCATTAACTTTCATGGCCTTCGCAATTTTTTAGTTATATTAAATTACTTTATGGTTGTATCAATAAACATCCACAAAGCGTTGTGGCATTTTCAGATTGCTAGAATGTGTTGTGGTCGACTATTAACAGAACCATAACACGAATTTCGCGTTGTGGTTCTGAGCTTTCGAAAGTGCCACAAAACGAATTTCGCCTTGTGACTGAATCTGAGAGGCCGGAACGAGTTGTGTTTTCATCCAAAAAGATGAAAATCCAATTTAAATTTCAATGTGTTCTGAATTGATATTTTAGAATTTTAGAATTTAGTATATATAATACATAAATACAGACAAAAAAAAAAAAAAAGGATTTCAAGCATTTAATTTTCTACTTCCGACTCAAATTTACTATTACAATAACTTGTATCTACGAGTATGGGAAGAAGCTAATACACGCAACAGCAACCAACGCTACCACTATAACTGCGAGTGGAGTCGATTTACTCTGTATCAAATTAAGTCTATTCTAGAATTTTTACAAACTTAAGCTTTGAATTTCTTCGCTAAATATACATTCATTAATAGGTGATAATAGGCGAATTGCATTATTTTAGTTAATTATTCTAAATTCAATTAATTCTGAAATAGGTGTATTTCTAGGTGAACAATGAAAATGAGAGAAAAAACGAATGTTTTTTTTGCAGTTGTTCTGTCAACTGTCATAGAAAAGTATTCTACAAAATTCCGGAGAAGGATCTTTAGTTACTACTCGTATTTATTTGTTATTCAATGCAGAAGGAGACTGCAATTAAAATGTGTGAATAAAAAAGGGATGTTGGTGAACTTTGATTTGTCTTAAATAAATGCAACGGATGGAACGCAGTGACAGAATTTCACAACGAGAGAGTTTCAATTCGTTCAGCATCATCAAAAGCCGAAAAAATAATCTCGGCAATATCACAACCCTAAACTATTTTTTTCTGTTTGTCCTATTAGCAGGTACGTATAATATTTTGATGGTCAATTGAGCGTCTAATGCTTCAGCCATTTCATTCTTTTTTTTTTACTTGTAATTTATTCTTAAACTGCTGACGTTCATTGAATTTTCACTGCTGGCTCTGGCAAAATTAAATTATTCCCGATGAATAACACAATTTATTTGCACATACGATTGTGAATGTGCCAAAAAAGATTCCTGTTTTTCTTGTCAAATAGGAACATAATATTTGATTTATAATGATTATTTTTCACAACGCTTTGATGATGAGTTTAAATATTAATTTTAATTTTAGGTCCTATTAAAAGGTAAATTATTAATTATTTTCTGTTTAAGTCTAGTTGGTACGCAGTAATTTATGTCACAACTTTGTTCCCATCATTTCATTAACAATTACGTTTATAGCCAAATTTGCATTCGCAGTCATTAATCAATTCAACGACATAAACTAAAATTGTAAGAGATTTTGAAGGAATTTTGAATACATATATAAAAATGTATATGTTACAAAAAAACGTTTTAATTTTGCAAGTAATTTGAAGCTTAGCAAACATTTTTCTAAAATAATATATTAAACAGGATTTATTGAATAGTAAAAGAAAACGACAATATTTACTAGGACCTAAAGTAATTTTCCTCGATACAATAAAATAAATCTACCAACATTTTTCCCAATCTGCTCCGGTCCCAGTTTCCCAAAATGGCATCTCTGCTGTCAATAAACGAGCCGAGCCATTCTGTTAGCCGACTTTGGATTAAGCCAGATTCACAACGAGCTCATCTCGTTTACCGACGACCGACTTCCTCATCACGATCAGTGAGTTGAGCGGGATTAATCAATTTTTGTCCTATTACGAAGTATATTATTTTGATAGTCGATTTGGCGTCAGACATGTTACTCTTTTTTAAATTTGTTATTTATTCTTAAACTGCTGATTTTCACTGCTGAAGTATTCCTGCAGAAAAGCACAATAGGGTCCGTTCACGGTGTCCTCAGTGTAGTGGATACTTTACTCGTAACTTACCCTGAAAATGTAGGTTTTTTTTTTCAATTAACAATTATTATATTATTATATTGTTTTAATGATGAAAGGAATACTTGTTATTTTCATGACGCTGTTAGTTTTGTTCAAGGTTTCCTTTACTACTTATACTCGTTTATGCTATAAGCTATTATAATTGAAGAATTGACCATAGAAGAAGGTGTACACGGAGAGTTCATTTGGTAGAGCATTGGCTAAAATCAAGTCTATAGCAGTTTCGGTTCCTGTATGCCTAGCCATGTTTTCTTCTTTGGACAATTCTTCAAAAAATATTTCTTTCTGTCTTTCAATAACAAATGTTTCAGTAGAAAGATATACGAGTAAATATGCATGCATATCATATCTCTGTAATGTAAAATATGCAGTAGCAAACCTATTGTAAATTATTGCACGAAATAAATATCTGTTTGGCACCGTGGCTCAGTGGTTAAGTGCGTCATAATTGAGCCGCAAGTTCGAAATCAAAAAAAAAAAAAAAATAACAGGCCCATCTTTCGATAACATACTCGTATGACAAATGTTCTAGATTTATATTGTCACGGAAAGCTTCTCTCAATAGCTAAACCAGGATGTTAATGCCAATATGTATATATGTACATATATGCATATATACAATATGTACTTTTTTTATTTTTAATGCTTTTTTTAATGATTAATTTATTATAACTTACATGCTAGACAAAAAACGCTTAAAACTAGCTTAACTAACTTAACTATTCTTATTCTAACTTAATGGCCCTATGCGGGCGCTCTAAGTTAAACCTAATACTTAAAACTATGTTTTTCGACGTAACGAACTTTTTATTTATTTATTTTTTAATTTTAATTGTTACTAAGAAAATTAGACAAAAAACTTAGTACATGAACTTTTTTTTTTACTTGATCTTATATATAAAACTTACAAATCTACCTTAAAATAAATCTTAAAATATCTTATTCTACCTTAATCTATCTTACTCTAGCTTACGTAATTATATACGTACTTTTTTTGGTTTTTTAATTTTTTTTATTTTTATTTTATCAAGTGCTGTTTTTTTTCTTTTTTTTTCTATCCAAGTGCTGTGATGATTTTTTTTTTTTTTTTTAACCTATATACAATATACCTAAACTACCTAAACCTTAAACTATGTAAGTCGGCCATGGACAAGAACAGCCAACTTTAAACATCTAACAGGCTACCCTGGATTAGGAGGAAACGACGAAGGAGTTTCCTCTCTTTCGGCTAGCCACCAGAAATGACCGTACTGACGTTGTACGTCCTCAACATCACGACCCGATACCGCCCTACTAAACCGGAGACGCTCCACACTGCTGTGTGCAACGTCTCTGTCGTAGTTGAGTCGCCTATCCACAGCTGTCCGAGCAACGTGGAAGATTAGCGGCACCGCCAATCTGTCCTGGATCAGACCTTTCTCATCAAAATAGAGGAACGCCTCTGGGGGAACAAAACCGTTAAGGCGCACTCTCTCATGATACTCGTAATTGGGGTAATATGCCCCGGAGATCAGATTGTTCGTCGAACTCATTGCTCTTGCAATATGCCTTCGAATCAGCTTGATAACGAAATTATCCACTCTAGTTAGGTTAGCCCTGTTGTATAGGACCTCATTGGGATAGAATTTTATGTACTGGGACTCTGGTGTTCTGTACAAGTGAAGGCAAGCCCGAAGGCAAGCCCTCTCAAACACCCGAATCTTTTCCAACAAGCTTGCTCCCACGTTGAACCACACGGATGAGGGCCATGTAGCAGATTACCTTTACCCTTCCATCGAGTTGCTTGCTATAAAAAAGTTTCTTTATATGTACATATATGCATATATATGTACATGAATATATTCTGTTTTTAATATCTATCTATTTACCAAAACAAACGAACATAACAAATTAATTAAGTTATTGAACCCCAACCCTAAATAAAGGACTCGTTGGGCCTTTATTAATTCATAAATTGAATAAAAATTAATTAAAAGACAGAATATTTATTCCCTGACGGGACTCTATCACAGATCAGTCGATCAAAACATGTGTTCATGTCGTTGGCATAGCCCGGTATCCATCTCGACCACGGAGGTGCCAAAAGTAAAACTTGTTGTTCGCATGCGTACGAGAACGAGTATGCAGCAATTTATCATACGCATAAAACAAAAAAATAAATAAAAATGTTACCTTGTGAACACTAGGCATCTACCCATCAGCAATTTTTCTACAAACCAGATAAAATCCCGTTTAAAGCCTGGGAAAATAATTCCCGGACAAATTAAATTCATTTCTAAAAAAAAAAAAAAAAAATCTGACAGTGGAATGAAGCGTTCTATTGGTTTGCACGACATCGGCACCGGCACCGGTGTCTTTCTGATTTTGAGAATATGTTATCTCATTTCGTTAACATATGAGAAGGGAAGCAAATTTGATTTTTCTTTTGATTCGGTGGAATGGGATACATACTTACATACTCTTATGTACTTTTAGAGAAGAAATTTTTTTTTGAATATTTGTCATGTCTGATTGATTGTAGGTGGAAATATAGCAGACACGGAGTTGAAGGAATAGATCGGTAATTGAGACTTTTGAGTTCTTGAAACCTATGATTGTTCGTAGGAAGACATTGCCTTTGTCTTCTTTTTTTTTTAACACGGAGAAAAGATGTAAACATTTAGTTTTAATTGTTTGCAATGCAACAACATTGTAGTTATGGGCATAGCGATAGCCATGTTGCAATAGGGGCGAAGTGATGTAAGTACTCGTATCAACTAATATTTATCACTTCCGGTCTCTCTCTGAGCATTATGCACAATGTTGCAGACCCAGGCATTAATAACTCGGTCCATACAATATGCAGCTATTAATTTCCAAGAATACGTAGATATGATAAAACACAGAAACCTACTGCTATGGCTCATGAATTCGTGCGACTATCTGTCACCGTCTCCTAGCTCCTTATATTATGAAAACTACCTAAAATTTGTTCACAGGTTTTCTAAAACAATGGCAAAGCCAGCTCTGGTATAAGTATATACATATATAAAAGCTTTCACAGTAAAGGAATGATTGCGAAAAGTGTGTGTCCCACCTCATTTTTCCAAAGGACGTGGTATCGATCTTAGAGATATCACTTTTTTTAAGTAAGTAATTCGTCACTACAATGCAAGAACAACCCTAAGTCCAAATTATATGTTTTTCCAAAATATTGGTCAGAACGAAGCTTTTTATATTTAGCGTGCCTGGGTATACAAATTAAGTCTCTATTTCACATAACTATCACGCAATGCCATTTGCCCGCACATACCTTACATTATGTTGTATGATTAAAACGATTCGAGTAAAACTTTAAATGGCTCTCCTTGGACTTAAGCTTGTTCTGCATTGTAGTGACGAATTGTTTATTTCATATCACATATATACACACTTCAAGACTATTCTGTTGAGACTTCAATTAATTATTTTTTCTTTCCTTTTGCTTCCAAAATGTATAAAAACTTTGTTTATCTGTCGCTATATAACATTATATATAACAAGTTTATTTAATACTCAAAAGGGTTTAAAACAAGTTTATTAAATACACAAACCAATTTCATGATGAATAGTCGTAGTAGATACCCAATAATTCAAAAGAGATACATTCAAGAAAGCTACCGACAAAACGCTCTGTTTTTTTCGGATGGAATAATAGTTAGAATTTATAAGCACCTTCGATGTAACGGAACCCTTTCGTGTGAACAGAATGGAAATTTCTAGATCAGAAAACCAAATTAACTATCTTTGTCGTTCAACTTCACAATCTCTGCATGAGCATAGAAGGGAAGGAAAACTACGTAGCAAATGGCCTTAGTAGGTATATTGAACAGGAAAACGTCAATAAAGACATGTCGAATACTAACGATGAAGTTAGCTTGTCGCAGTAATAACGATGAAGTTATTTCAACATCCGCAACGACAAGAAATGATAACAATTACTTAACATCTACCAGCGCTTCCATCCATAGCGCGAAGGAGGATGAAACACAACATACATACATACACATACGAGAACCCTATTAACCTGTAAATAAACCAAATATATTTGTCTTATAGCACAAAAGAAAAAAAATTCTATGAAGATAATTCATAAAAAAGTTAAAAACTACTCGTATGTACATATGTGCAACTTAAGGAAAATAGTGATCGACTCGAAATAATGAAAGAGCTTCTTTTAAAAAAAGAACTTATCTGCGTTTACTAGAGTGATTTGTCATTATTCGATTAATTTCAAGAGTTGTACGTTAAATATTTTTCATCAAATAAACATTTCAAATTAACATTTATTAAAATTCAGTATAAAACTAATAGACATTGCTGATCAAAATTAAATGATTGATATTATCAAGGAAGAACACATTAGCAAAAATCATAGGGGTATAAAAAAGATTTTCTCCGAATTAAAAAATGTATACTTTTATCCAAACTTGCAGAGTGAAATACAGAAATTTATCAACAATTGCGATATTTGTACCCTAGCTAAATATGATAGGCGTCCTCTTCAAATTTCGATGCAAACTACTGAAACGCCTGAGTATTTCAATGATATCATCTACATTGACATATGGTTTCCTAAACAAAATAAGATGTACCTAACAACAATAGACAAGTTTTTCAAATACGCAACGATTCATAAATTAGAAAATAGAAATTGGATAGCAATTCTTGATTCTATAAATGAAAGAATTCAATTTCTGAGAAAACCTAATAAAATTGTTTCTGACGATGAAACATGCATTTTGAATTCTACAGTTGAACAGTTTTTAAAACAGAATAACATAAATTTCCATAAGACAACAGATACACTGAAAATTGGGAATGCTGATATCATGCATGGTCCATGTTTTGTAATGCGTTACAATCAGCCGAACACGCATACAACACATTATTTATATTTTTGTTTTTAACATCTAATTTTTTGCTATCATAATCATAACGGCCCATGCGCCACTTGCTGCACTGATGTAATCAATTTCTTTATTTATATCGTTTTTTTTTTTTGGCCGTTGACCATCGTACTGGTAACATCGTTTTGTGATCTTGACTAGTTGCCTACATTTTTTGTTTGTTCAAAATACTTTGTGAAGAACTTTTGCTAAATTAAAAGATATTGTTGATACTAATTAGAACATTTTACTTTTATTATTAAAATCACTTTTTGTTTCAAATCAGTACATTAAACGAGCATTTGCGGATTAGGAACGCAGCTAATGATAATTCTAACTTAGATGACAAACTATTTAATATAATTAATGTTTACAAAAGAACAATCCACTTAACTACTAAATTAAGACCAATCAACTTTATTAAGAAGAACATGAGTAGTGATGACATTGACTCTTTAGCTGAGAAATTCAAAAACGAAAAAGAAGCTAGGATTAAAAATTCAAACAAAAACAAAAATACTTACTCTAACCTATGCACGAACATATTTAAAAATAGAACCGTTGGCAAAAGCAAACGAAGGTATAAGAAACTTAGTAAGTTTAGAATTGAGGGTAATTATATCACAGATGATAATAAAATTTACATGGGCATGTAAACATTAGAACATCGTATTTCAAGAACGTTGCCGTCGTTTAAGAATTTAATCTAATTAAATTCGAATTATTGCAGCCCAACTAACCAATCAAATCTGAAATATAGCTACCACTTTGTATGCTTTCAAATAGATAATTGAACTTTATTACTTTTACCGGAACTCTTCGAAGAAATACCTGATATCCTTATCCTTTGATGATTATTTTATTGCTAATATTTGTTATATTAATTATGTTGAACTCTTGTATTTTGTTTTCGTTTACATTACAGAATTATTAGTAAATCTAGGTAGGTTTTTTTTTATTTCAAATCTAAAACCGATAATACGGAAATTGTCTATTCAGATAGCTAAGAAAGAAATGACAGATCGACGGGTATGTTCGTGCGGTTTTATCAGGATTTGGTGTGGTAGCGTTCAACACTTAAACTAGTTATATTTGTTTAGAATTAATAAAAATATATCTCTTTATTTCCGTCATACAAATGATGTTAAGTATATTTGTGAAACTAGATCTCAGTGGTTGCCGGCAAGACGCTTTGTTCAGAAAACAATAAAACAAAAATGTAACGCAACATTATAAAACGAGTTATTGTTTATTTAATAACTCGAGAAAACTTGGTTACAAAAATTGTGTGTATATTAAGATATGAAATATTCAAAAATCGAAAATGTTTTGTTGTAATTAAATAAAGTTTTGTAAGCAATAAACTGAATGAGAAAACTCCTGCATAAAAAAAGTGAAGTCTAAAATAAAAGTATTCAAACAAATAAATAAATATGTACATAGTTAAACGAGCATTATTGGGCCAATAACTTAATTCGTGCGGTTTGCTAAGAGATGGCGTAACTTGTATTATTCCATTGTTATTATTCCATTGGAACATGCGTTGGAAAGCTACTGTCATTGTACGTCATTTCAGTATATGACATTCATTTGAAGGGTAAACAACAAACAATAATTTTTTTTCACTCAAATATGTCGAACTTTGTGCCTGAAAAAGTGTTTTTGCGGGGTTCTTCTTCATTACTTTAATATGAAGAAAACTGCTGCCGAAAGTCATCGTATTTTGGTGGAAGTTTATGGTGAACATACGCTAGCTGAGCGAACGTGCCAAAAGTGGTTTGCACGATTTAAAAGTGGTGATTTTGGCTTGGAAGACGATGAACGTCCTGGGCAGCCAAACAAGTTTGAAGATGAAGAACTGGAAGCATTACTCTATGAAGATTGTTGCCAAACACAAGAAGAGCTCGCAGAATCTTTGGGTGTCACTCAAGCAGCCATTTCAAAACGTTTAAAAGCAGCTGGATATATTTAAAAGCAATTAAATTGGGTTCCACATGAACTCAAGCCTAGAGACGTCGAAAGGCGGTTTTGCATGTCCGAAATGCTGCTGGAACGCCACAAAAGGAAGTCATTTTTGCATCGGATTGTTACTGGTGATGAAATATGGATCCATTACGACAATCCCAAGCGCAAAAAATCATATGTGAAACCCGGCCAACCAGCCAAATCAACGGCAAAGCCGAATATCCATGGCGCGAAGGTAATGCTCTGTATTTGGTGGGATCAGAAGGGTGTGCTGTATTATGAGCTGCTAAAACCGGGTGACACCATCAATAGACAACGCTACCGAACACAATTAATCCGTTTGAAGAGAGCAGTAGCCGAAAAACGCCCGGAATATGCGACCAGACACGAGGCAATAATTTTCCATCATGACAACTCTCGGCCCCACGTTGCTATTCCGGTTAAGAACTATTTGGAAAACAGTGGATGGGAAGTTTTACCCCACCCGCCTTATAGCCCAGACCTTGCCCCTTCTGACTACCATTTGTTCCGGTCGATGAAGAACGCCCTCACTGAAAAAGAATATCAAAAATTGGCTTGATTCATTCTTGGCTGCCAAGCCGGCGCAGTTCTTTTCGGATGGGATCCACAAATTGCCAGAAAGATGGGAAAAAGTCATAGCTTCAGATGGGCAATACTTTGAATAATACTATTGTACATGTTTTTCTTAAAAAAACGTTCAAATTTTGACAAAAAACCGCACGAATTAAGTTAAAAACCCAATAATTAAGATCACTTTGACAAATTTTTAGTACATTTCATATTAATATCTTTACTATTGTTTCATTAATATATTTTCTTGTTTTGTAATGGCTACTATGAATATTGTTACACGTGAATTTTAAGTTTACATTAAATGTTATGATTGTCTATATTAATTAGATTTACATATATTTTTGACATTTTTATTGAATTAATTAAGAAATGAAAAATTACCTTTTTTTCCCCCTTTCTTTTTGGAGATCAAAAATGCTTGGATGGGGAGGTGTCCCAGCCCTAACTCCTAGCTCAGTATTAAGCATAAATCGGAATTAACTTCATTGAGATCTTATTTTGGCTTTGCACTTGTTTTGTTCAGTATGCATGCATTCCAAGTTAATGTAATGACGCCTGAAAATGGTTTTACAAGAGCGGGGATCGACGAAATACATATATTTATATGTACAATAGTTGCTATACACCACTAAGTTTAAGGACAGATGAATTTGAAGAACTATTGGACAGGTTAGTAGATGATGCCATTAGACGGAAACCACTGATCATTGGCGGTGATTTTAACTCATGGGTGATCGAATGGGAATGCCCCGAAACAAATAGAAGAGGTAGAGCCCTGTTTGAAACCTTTACACCAGTAGACATCGTGTTCATGAACACCGGAATTAAGCACACGTTCTGCAGAGAAAACGCGAGATCAATTTTTGATATCACCTATATAAGCAACTGCCAGGTGCAAAGGATAACTTGGAAGGTAAGCAGCCGCTATACTCATAGCGATCATCAGCGATTATATTCCGCGTACTTCCAAAGAAATCAAAGTATGGAAGAGAAGATGTAAAACTAACGCCAGAGCTAGGATAGAAAATGGAATCTTTTGCCAAGGAATAATTCCACGAGTGAGATTAAAACAGCTGTCCGCCAGTCTACTTGTGGAATGCGCAAATACAAGAGGAAATCAAGGAGGCTATTTTAGTACACATGCTCTAAAACAAATGCTGTCTGAAACGAACTCAAACAGCGCTTCAAGGCTGCACATAAGAAGCTTATTGAATAAAAAAGACTTCTTGTCGCTTCGAGTGCATAAAATAGAAGGGGAAGTATTGAAATTATAGTTCAGTGAGCAGAGTGCATTCAGTAATAATAATAGTAAGAAGTGTATTAGATTTCAAATATGCTAAAGTGGGAAACACAATTCTATAATTATTTAACAATGTTAACTCAACACTTCCACTCATTGTTAAATTAAAATTCAAACTTTAACATTAATCATAATTTTTAAATCTATCAAATTTTTCTTTAGTTAATGGCTTTGTAAACATGTCTGCTAGTTGATCATTACTTGGTACAAAATTGAATTAAAAAAGATTGTCATTATATTTTTCTCTAACAAAATGCATTCTAACATCAATATGTTTAGTTCTGCAATGGAACTCGGGATTCTTGATAAGTTTCAGGGCACCTTGATTATCCAGATGTAGAAAAGGACGCTCAGTTACTTCAGGAAGAAGATCTTTCATCAAAAAGTTTAGCCACATAATCTCTTTAATTGTTTCGGATGCTGCAACGTACTCAGCTTTGGTTGATAATAGTGCTGCACACCGCTGTCTTTGTGAGCCCCGAGAAATGACAGACAGTCTCAAAAGGAACAAATAATCGCTGGTTGAGCACCTTGTTTCAATATCACCAGCGTAGTCTGAGTCACTGTAACACGCAAGGGTTAAACAATTACAATTAACAAAATGGATACCTGTTTCTGTGTGGCCTTCAGATATCGAAAAACCCTATTGATTACTTTAATGTGATGTGGAGCAAGGTTATCCAAAAATCTGCTCAAAACTCCAACAACGTATGAAATGTCCGGCCTTGTTGCTACAGCCAGGTACATAAGAGATCCAACACCTTCACAGTAAGGATATTTCGATAAATCCATTGAAGCTGGTGATGAACCAAGTAGCGTCTGTTGGCTCCACACTTCACACGGCGTAGAAACTCCGTTTGAATCTGCCATATTGAATCGATCCAAGAGACGTTGAATGTATCCAGACTGATGAATTTTTATTGTTCCATCTAAACTTCGTTCTATTTCGATCCCAAGGTAGAAATCTGCAGCGCTGGTTGTGACCTGTAGATGTTGGCGCAAATAATTTATAACATCTAGCATTTCATTTTGATTTGTTACTGCGACTATGCCATCATCAATATAAAGTGCAACAAATACAATTCGTACACCCCTTCGAAGCACAAATAAACACGGATCAGCTGCGCAAGCTTCAAATTTGAAATTCTTGAGGAGTTTGGAGATCATAAAATTTCAATTCTTTGAGGCTTGTTTTAAGCCGTATAAAGTTTTATTCAGCTTAAAGACTCGTCCTGTTTTGTCATCGTATCCAACTGGTTGCGACATAAAGATGTCTTCGTCTAATTTTCCATTCAAAAAGAAAGTCTTCACGTCGAACTGAGTTAAAATTAAATTTTTGGATGCAGCTATAGCCAGGATTGTACGTATAGATATAAATTGGGCTACCGAGCTGAATGTTTCACTCAAGTCCACGCTTTCCAGTTGCTTATAGCCCTTTATAGCCAGACGGGCTTTGTAACGCACAATCTCATTTTGCGGAGACAACTTCGCCTTGGAAACCCATTTGAACGCTATAACACTTTTATTATTTGGACGATCTACCAAAACCCTTCTATTCAGCCGATGAGCCACCATCACTTCATCCATCGCAGCCATCCATTGCTCCGAATTCTCTGATTTAACCGCATCATCGTATGTTGCAGGTTCATAAGCCACAACAAGAAAAGCATACCCCTTCCGAATGATCGCATATAAATTTGTTTTGTCTTCAATATCTTTCTTAGATCTGCTTCGAAGTTTGTACCTCTGCTCCACAGGCATTTTTTCATCTTCTTTTGCCTCCTATTGCTTCAGAGTCCATGGATTCTCCTTCTTCCGCTGAGCATTCGTCACCGCTTAGTAAATCTTCCTTCTCCATCGAAACAGCTGGTTTAGCACCTTCACCCCCATTAAAATCACTTGAATCTAATTTTAAAGTTGATTTTTCTTTAAACAAAATGTCTCGTGACAGCTGTATTTTATTTGAGTCTGGTATCCACATACGGTAACCCTTGCAGTTGTCAGAATAACCAACAAATATTCCACACTTGGCCTTTTTGTCCCATTTTTTCCGCTTCTCGTCCGGAATATGAACAAAAACATCGCTGCCAAACGTCTTTAAATTGTTAATTGGAGGTGACTCCTTATGCCATAGTTCATAAGGACTTTTGGTTTTGACTGGGCTTGGTCCAAAACGATTGATGATATATATCGCCATATTCACAGCTTCGGACCATAACCTAAAAGGCATATTACATGTGTGAAGCATGGTTCTCGCAGTCTCTACTATAAAACGCATGTCTCGCTCAGCTCTACCATTTCGCTGAGGAGTATAGGGAACCGAGAATTGATAGCGAATACCAAGTTTAATTAAAAGATCCTGTACTATTTTATTTTTATATTCGAGGCCATTATCTGATTATTTCATTCAAAAAACGTTCAATTAAATGCTCTGATTTTTCTTTCACCTCAATTTTTTAAAACCTCTTATTTTTGTTTCACGAAGTAAACCTTTCTAAAGTGCGAAAAATCATCTTTAAATAAAAGTAAATACCTGGATTCTTTGCTTTGATACGATGGAGCTATCATAAGCAAAGATCAAATGGCCTTGCAAAGAGCACTTGATGTATGGGTGGATGTTTTGGAGGGAAATGGGTACCGTATTAGTTCGAAAAAGACAGAGTATCTGTGCTGCCCGTTCTCTGATCCACACCGGCCTATTCCAGACATTTACTTGAATGGAAAAGTGCTTCCCAAGTGTGAAAAGTTCAAATATCTCGGATCTATGATCAATAGCGAAGCAACTTGTGATGATGACATCAATCATCGCGTAAGCGTAGGGTGGATGAAGTGGCGGGAAAACTCCGCTATCTTCTGTGATCGAAAAATGCCCCCTAAGCTTAAAGGAAGACTCTACACCGCAGTTGTACGTCCGGCGCTCACATACGGTTCACAATGCTAGACAATGTACAAAAAGTATGAGGGCAAATTAACGGCAGCTGAGATGAAGATGCTTCGCATGACAGCAGGAGTAACGAAGATTGATAGAATAAGAAGTTCAAAGATTCGAGGAAGCCTTCATGTAAAAGAACCCATCACAAGCAAGATAGAGCACGACCGGCTCAGTTGGCATTGTCATGTTCAAAGGAGAGATCCTTCGAATCCCGTCAAAAAGGCAATATCAATCAACGTTCCTACGCAATCGCGCAAAAAAGGCAGACCAAAAAACAACTGGATCACACAAATGCAAAAACACCAGCATTCGATTGGCCTCAGTGACGAAGTGATCCGAAACCGGGAAGCCTGCCGCTACTTTCTGAGGTCAAACCGGCAAACCCCACAGGCGGACCAGTAGGGATGCAGTAAAGTGGGAGGGTTGTGATCCTTCTACTCCGGATCATAACTTCGCCGTAAGAAGAAGAAGAAATACCTGGATCCTCCAATTGACTGCGTCTGCATCGGTCCACAGAAATCAGTGTGTACGAGAACTCCAACATCCTTGGTCCTGGACTGGCTGTCGTCAAATGGTGAATGGTGCATCTTACCGATAGTACATGCGTCACAAAAAAAAACCCGGAATATCAATGAAGTCAATGTCACGTTGATTTAGCACCTTTTTAACCTGTTTGACGCACATGTGACCAAGTCTATAATGCCATACATGAAGTGTTTCAACTTTTGACACATAATTCGCGCCGATATTATCACTGTTTATCTTAAAAAGTATTTTATAAAGCCGATGACATCTGACACCAATGGCAATCACCTTATCATTTTTCAAAATTTCATATTTTTTATTGTCTTATGTTAAGCAATAGTTTTTGTCCAGTGCACTTCCAGAAGAAAATAAATTAACTTTGATGTCTGGTACAAAATACACATTTGTTAATCGTTTGTTTATCCACTTCTGGTAGTTAAAGGCACTGATTTTTATTTCTCCCTTGCCGAAAGCCTTTATGTGCGAACCGTTGCCAATCGTTATCCGTACTGGCGTTGGCAGTTCTTCGTATTTGCTAAACCAGTCGCGCCGAAAACACAATGTGCACTCGCTCCCGAATCCAGAACCCAGTCATCAGCTGTAACCTGTTCACCAACCGCCACGCTTATGGTATCACAAACAAGTGCATCACAACTATCACTATTTAGTGTTTCACGACGGGCGTAATTAATTTGTTTTTGATTAATTTTATTTGGACAATTTTTCTTCCATTGACCGTACTGCTTACATTAAAAACATTTACCTGGACGTCTTTGACTGCTATGATGATTGTTGCTGCTGCTGTTACTTTGCTGATGGTATTTTTTGTTCTTTTTGGTAAATAGTGAAAAGTCCGAAATATTGCTCTGATGTTAATTTACACTTAACCGCGCTTCTACCATGATAAGACGAAATCTTAGATTATCGATGGTTTGCTGCTTTACGTCTGTTGACTCCCACGCACTGAAGAAATGAGCGAATCTATTGGGTAGGGTCATTAACACTTTGATTATCAGCATTGACTCAGAAACAGATTCTCCAGCTTTTCTCAACTGTTGAGTTAAACTTTCCAGTTTGCTAATATATATTCCGATGTCGTCGTTTTGATCCTTCTGGAATCCGTAGAAAAGCTGTTGTAGCATATTGACGCTGGTTTTAGATGTTTGGTCGTATATAGAGCATAGCTTAGACCACATCTAAGATGCTGTTGGACAATGCATGATGTGCACCAAAATTCCTTGACCAATACTAGTGGCGATGATTTTCTGCGCCTTTCGGTATTTTTGCTGCCAAGCCTTAGCGCAATTTTCGTCGCTGCATTTGTATCTACCACTAGCGGCGGCTGCTCCTCTCCAGTCACCACCTCAAGAAGATCTCCTGCATTTAAAAGTATGCGAATCTGGAATTTCCAAGTGCACCATTGTTCCGCGCATTGAAGCTTGTCGATTTTTATCATTTCGCCGTCCATTTCGAAAACAATTTCTTTTTTTAGTTCTTTTAATTGCAGACAACCCAACGTGCTTCTGACCTAATCTTTAAAAATCTTTGCAATCCGTGTTTCTTTCGCGAATCTGAAATTTAATTTCTCGCGATACTACGATTTACCCGCAAGTCGATTTATTGAAAGATTATACAAGCTGTTATAAATGATACTTTTTATTCTTTTGCCTTTGAGCACACTGGGCCCATAACCTGTTGAATAAAAAAGACTTCTTGTCTCTTCGAGTGCACAAAATAGAAGATGAAGTATATTATCCTTAAGGAAAGTCAAGTTACATTGAAATTACAGTTCAGTGAGCAGAGTGCATTCAAATATGCTAAGGTGGGAAACACAATTCTATAATTCTTTATCAATGTTAACTCAACAGAGCTCAAAGCAGCCATCCAGAAAAGCAAATCGACCTGCTGCGAAGAAATGCACAATGATGCTAATCAAAAAACCTGGGGGAGAGCTTATCAAGTAGCGATGAAAAAATTCAAGACGAGTCAACCGCCCGTTGTCCAAAGTTTTTTAAAAATAGTTGAGAACGCAACCATCATAATGAAGAAACTGCGAGCAATAGAACAAAATAGAAAAGAGCAAAATGACCTAATACGAATGTAAATAAGAAATATGATAAAGGACCAAACGTTTGGACTTAACACGATAAAGCTTAACCGTGTCTGAATAGTGGAATAAGCAGAAACTTTCATTGGAAAGACACCTTTAAACTTCTTTATTTCGTGATAAAAAAAAATTGCTTGATAACTTAGTTGCAGACACTAAAAAATTTATATCGAAGAAAACTGGTTTTGGTGAGTAAGAATCGGAGACTACTTACTATGAATTTGAAAAACACTCCAAGTTACATGAGGAGCTAAGTATGTAATAGGGTCTCTGGGCAAAATGCAGAGCATTTTAAAATAAAATTAATACATGTCCATGATCAAAATTTTGTTTGCTATATGGGTTCAATCTTGCGTCTGAAACACTTAAATTCAAGTACGTGTGTCCCAGTCGTGCCCTTTATTATTATTATTATTTTTTTTTTTTAATAATTAATAATTTCTTTTGATTTGAAAAAATGTTTTTCGAGTAAGTACATCTATTTTCTTTGAATTTATTTAGGAGATACCACGTTTTCTATAATGGTTAATAGATTTGGTTACCGGTGGCATCAAAATCTCATTTTCATTAAAAACTGGACTTATTAGGTTTTTTATTAGGCCGACGAAGTACATATCTGGAGAAATAGGTTTAATACTTCGTAACGTACCTTGTGTGTAACTTCTCCCCTACGAGAAGGAGTATCTAGTGCGCGTCAATCAATCAATTTTGGATTCGTAGGGTTATGTTCTCCACTACCACCTCCTAACTTTAGTACGAATGCTCGCGCAGGTTTCACAGTGCAGATAATCGTCTCCACCATTAGATAAATTATAATCTGAAAAAGCTTCCGATCCTAATGTATTATACCCAAATTTCACCACGTACGGTACTAACTCAATTAAACTAAACAACCGTAACCCGCGCCTCCTTTCTCGATTCGATCTTCCAGTCATCATCTTCACATGAGTTTGCCAATTTCTAAATGCAAATTTCATTTTAAGTACCATTTATCACTCCAGGCGCTGGTGAGGCGGTATTGGGTGTATATGAGAAAGACGCGCAGAGAATAAACGACATGAGGTATAGATTGCTTACTCAGTCTCTTAGCATAAATTACCAAATGATTTTCTGTCATTAGCGAGACCACCCCCATCCTTAAAGCACACATATCCTTGCGGGCACACACAAAATAGAAAATTTACACAATGTCATTTGTATTATGTCACATTATGGCCTAAGAGGAGATCGTTTGCGAAGGGGATTGAGGAAAAGTGGCTTCCAAACCACCAAAAGATGAAATTACAACAATGGTGGCTAGGGCCAAGTGGATGGCGGTGGTAATGCGTGTGTGCGAAACATCACATATTGCTTGACATAGTACCACAAAATCCGTCCTTAAGTACACATTAGTGTTGTCTACGGCTTAAAAATGAGAAAATTTTCAAGCAGGAGGGCGACGATAGGGATGGTAAAGTTGTTTAACACGCTTCGGTTCGAAAGATGGTGCGATGCGACAATGACAACAACGCCAACAGACAGCGACGACGATAACAACGACGATGACAACGAATGGTACAGAATGAGGGTGAGGGTGGTTATGTAAACATTATGAAATGTGTCATCAAGAGGCAGAGACAGAACCTCCCAATTTTCACCACAAGATTAAAATCTTGAAATTGCTGTGAAGTGTGTGTGTGTTAGTGGTACTTGTATGTTCCTCGTAAGAGCGGCCTCATGAAATGTCCTTCAAAATAAATTGTGAAATATATTTTTTTTTTCAAGAGACACCACAGGAGTGCAGGTTATGGTTTCGAGTATCATACCTAAGGGTGGTTTGCTGAATTGAGTGCTACAGGTTTGTCAGCTGATTTAAAATGATGATATATTCAAGCGGACCAGATTTTTAATCACAAAAACTTCTAATTATGGAATATCTTCGAATTTTATATTATGTGATATTTTATCAAAATTGTTGAAGTCGTTTTCGAGCAAATCGATTTTTTTCCAAAATCGGCCGTTAGTAAAGTAGGTACCATTAATTTCGGGTTTATAATGAAAATACTAATTTCACCTAGAATTGTGAATCCTTGACCCCAGATATGAATGTTGAAATAAATCCGTCCAGCCGTTTAGGATGCAGTGGGCCATACATAGAGGCAATCAGACAGGCAGAATTGAGAGATTCACTTGTTGAGTTTGAACAAAATCTTGAGATCGAAAATGTGCAGGAAACCAATACTTGACTTTATAGGTTTAAGTAAAAATGGAAATTTTTTTAAGATATGTTGGAGATCCTAGGTGTTGCTGCAGATAAAGACGTGCATCAGTCTACCGTTAGTTGTATGTTGAGAGAAGTTGCCAGAAAAAACATTGAAATACTAAAACTACCAGTCAGTACGAGTACGTCAAAAGAAAAATCCCCAATCAAATAACGTTAAAACTACATAAACTGTAAATGTAATGAAATGTTTACTAGTGTAGATGATAGTCCCTTACAAAGGACATGCAGTTATAATCGTTAATGCACGGTATGGGATTGCTCTGTAGATTATGGTACCATACCTTCAAGAAACCTGCCGATGACGTCCCAAAAAATTACAACAAAATCTGTGCTCAAAACAGGGTTATTATTGAGAGACTCTTTGGAGTACTCGTATTTAATTTAAAAGGAGGTTCAAATTTCTATTCGTTTTGATATACATTCTGCATTGCCGGAATTATAACACTCCTAGCCACTTTAGCTTAAAAAAATAAACTTTATTTCAATACAACTCACTAAGAACTGATTTAATCTATATGACAAACTTTCATTGAAACCTATCTATTGCGAAGGTTGGCCGGAAATTTGGCAGACGCTGATAATGCAATTTCGATCTTACCTTCGCAATTTACAATTATAAATCTGTGCACTATGCACAGGCGTGTGTGAACTGCTGTTGACGGTGGCTATGACCGGATGTCGGGTGGTTGTCTGTTGAATCGATATGCTGATGTTGCTTTTCCTGTGACGGTTGAATATGTGACGGTTGAATATGTGTCGGTTGAATATACTGCTGTGGCGGTTGGGTATGTAACTCCGGCGACAATATAAACTAAATGGCAATAAATACTTGAGTTCTCAGCAAAAGTATGCATTTACTTTTATTACTATTACTTTAAGTAGTTACTTATTACTATGCATATGGGTTATCATTATACATCTTATGTTTTTTTTTTTTTTATATAATCTGCGCGCGCCGAAGGGGATATGAATACCCTTAAACTGTTTCAGGGCACGGGCGTTAGGCAAAGGGAGAAGAGGAACAGAGGAGCCTGTGCACGTTGGCTTTGAATGTTTGAAGGTTGTAGTGACGGGGAAATACAGCGCCTGGTAGATTATTCCACATTCGTGTTGTTCAGCTTATAAACGAATCCCTATACTTGACAGTACGACCGAAATTGGGTTTAAGGGTGAACTGATGTGCATTCGAAGCATGACGCGTATTGTGGGTGAAATTTTGAAGGGGAGGAATGCAACTTTCTATTTCGCTGGAGCATTTTTTATAAAAAAAAAAAAAAACACGGTAAAACAGGGAGAGACATGAGACATTTCTCCTATGTTCAAGTAAGTGTAGGGAATTCACAATGTCTCTATCGCCTATAAGTTTTAAAGCGCAATTCTGTACCCTATCAGAAATTTGCAAAACGGTCTCTGGTCTACCAGACCAGGTATGGGCGTTATATTTCAGCTTAGGGCGGATGAATGCCTTATAAATTGAGGCCAGATCAGACGGGGTAAAATATTTCTTGCACCGTTTAAAGAATCCTAGACATTTTGCAGCATTTTAGGCGACCTCGAATATTATTAATACACTTAACGAGAATGGCAAGTCTCTCGGTTTCAATGATGCAAGTACCATCCATGGATAATGGTTGATAGTTTTGGTTTCGCTTGAGAGACAGAAGACAGCATTGTGTTTTGGAAGCATTAAATTCCACTGAACCAAATTTGATTATGCTGTCCAGATCGGAATTTAATGTGTTTAACATACGTTGCCGTTCCCCTTCTACGGAGGGAATGAATATGAACAACTGAGGGTACTGTCATCAGCGAAAGAATGGATTGGATTAGAAGTTCCAGACAAGAGATCATTTATAAAAATAAGAAAGAGAGGCGGAGACAAAACAGAACCTTGGGAAACAACAGCATTTTTGTGGTGAATTGTAGACTTGAAGCCATCCAAAACAACTTGTACTGAACTCCCCGAAAGGTAATTTCTAATCCATTGAAGAAGAGACTCATCGATGCCATATGCACGCATTTTCGAAAAGAAACTCTGTCAAATGTCTTTGAAATACATATCAAGCGCAACCATCTTATTTTCGCCGAAGTGATCGAGAGATTGGTTGCACTTCTCAGTGAGATATGGCATCAAATCACCAGTGGACGTGTTGCTACGAAAACCATACTGCCAGTCATTAAGGAGTTTTCGTTAATCGAGATATTTCATGAGCTGACGATTTACCAGCGTTTCCATGACTGTTTCTTTCTACCATGATCTTGTCTTGGTTAATTTTCATCAAACCTGTACAGATTCCAACAATTTTGTTAATAGCCGAACAGAAAATCTCCAATTAACAAAATTCTGGAACATTCTGGAAACATAAGGTTTACTTGGCAGTTAGAAAAAAAAACGATTTTTCTTAGCTTTTTCAAATATTTTTCGCTATTACATAAATTTTAGATTTTTTATATAAAAAGTAATTGAAAGAGCTATAAATTATGAACATGGTTTTGTATAAAACTCATACATGGCAAGATAGACAACAACATTCAAAGCAGTGATGTCAGATTGTGAGATTTCTCCTATACGAGTATTCAAAAGGGATTTCGGATTTTCATGTCAGATTTTTAAATTGCGATTCATTGAAACAGCAACAATTTATAAAATTGACTTTTTTTATGGCCTTTTGATTGCATTTTAAATGGATACGCTGTTTTTGATTCCACTTTTTATCAAAAAAGGCCCTTTCGTAAATTAAACTTATTGATGAATTGACTTTGCGTGATTTTTAAGGACGAAACTTGAGGGAAAAAAACATTATTTTAAGACTTAATATCTATTATCGCATTCAAAGTTTCTCTGATTATATAGTAAATAATTTTAGGTGATATCAAATTTCGGCTCAAAGTTCATTAAAAAAATTAATTCAGTAAAAAAAATATCAATTAAAAAAAATAAATAAATAAAAATAAATCTATCCAAAAAGTGATGGGGTTGTTTTCTCACATTGATTCTCATCGATTTCAGTCAGCGATATGTTGAAATTTCATAAAAAAAAATTTCTAATGAGCATTTCACTATAAATTTGTTTTGTGTTTTTAATTAACACTAGAATAGCCGAGAGAGTCATTTTGACACATTTTCACATTTACAATTATGTGACGCGGTGAACTTTTACCGGAGCACCGAGTACTCATTATTTTTTACCCTTCTTTGACGCTGTTTGTCAGTGCAAAAGTATTTACACCAGCTTTTCCCTTTCAGAGAAAATTCCAAATCTACCTTTAACAGCCAGTTAAGTCAATACGAATCATGCCTTAAAATAGTAGATAACTGCTTGCTATTGGTGTTCAGTATATTATTTCGCAATCTATGTATATTGATTTTAAATATTTCAATAAATCAGTCGAATACAACATATTCAATTACATAAACACGCTCTCAAATAGACAGCCTTCAGCTTTCTTAGAAGATATGTATCTGCTAAAATACAATTTATGAAGTGTTCTCGTTTCAGTTGTGGTTATTGTGTGGAAAATGCTCAGTATAATGTGAATTTTCAAATTTTGTGAAAATAAAGTTTTTTGTGAACAGTTCGATTTTTGTAAAACAAGAGCTATATAGGCCTGAGTTCATCAATGCAATGTTACGTAGGTAAGGTAGGTAAAACATATGTACATAAAATTACATAAAACCTAAACAGACGAAACTCAGTGCTTACTTGGAAATGTATCGCACTGACTCACTTGCCAGTGCTCGTATAATACGTATTCTGACTGTTTTAAGTAATAAAATTAATAAAATAAATATAGCGCCAATAAACTTCGTTTTACATATTTCGGGATGACTTTTGCTTTGAGAATTTATTTGGGTATATTCTTTATTGAACGCTTAGCGAGTACACAAATTGATGAGTGCAATGAGTACAAAATACTTCCACTGTTCGCACTTTAATGGAAATCATCAGAAATAATTTCTGACTGAAATTTAAACACAGTGAAAGATTGTTCTGAAAGGTGAATGGCGGGTTCTCATAGTAATTTTGGCAGAACAGCGAACGTAAATGAAACTGTATATCAATCGATAGCACTTCAATAGTAAATCTATAATGTTAACTAATTAAAAAGTACCTTTTCTGCATTTTTACTTCTTAGAGGGATTCACATTACTTGAAACTGTTTTTCCATGTAAAAAATGGACGATTCATGTTAATTAATACAACCATGGGCGTACGTAAGGGGGGCATCTTTATCATAACAACATTACAAACTCTTCTTGCCACTCAGTACACCACTGCTCCTATTGAGAGATCATTAAGCAACTTGAAGAGTGCCAAGACCTCACTGCGCTCAACGGTATCTAAGGATCTTCTCAATTATGACTTTTTTTAACAATTGTATTGACAACCACTCACAAGTTACATCTCGCACGTGGTGGTTTTTAATTCTACTTCCATATTCTAAGGAAGTGGAAGTATGGTGATCGTGTCAAAATATTGTATACGAGATAAGCTCAGATTCTAACTGTACTCTAATAAAAATGTAAAAGAAAGTGGTTCTCCGCACTAGCACTGCCTCGACAGTCAGATAAACGGTTTTGAAAATACAGTTAATTTTATGCCGTTTTTGGATGATTTGGATAGATTTCCTCATTTTGTCGATGATGGTAGCTTGCTCAAAAATGCACCGATTTCAACGATTCTTTTTGGGAAATGATTAACTAGAACTCAAAATCTGTTGATGTTGATTGGATTACCGGTTTTGAAAATACTGTTGATATTGTTCATTTTCGAAAATATGCACGATTTTGTAACATTGTTTATTGAAATTAGGCATATATGTACGAGTACATATGTATGGATAGGATATACATATTGTAATTGGTACCTTCATGCATATAACCATAACAATGTCACCTATGCAACCAATAAGATCATTGAAAAAATAATATTGTACAATAGAAGTCATGTCCACACCGATATTTCGCTTATTATATTGTTAACAATCTGTTATTTGTGATGTGATAATTCAAATGTAAATATTTTTTCCAATTATAATGGATCAAATCAGAATTTTAGTAGTCGCAGGTTGTTAGGATTAATTTACCTGAACTGGACTATAAGGAAATGTTCGAGAGCAATCTACAGACCATTTTGGGGAGATTTAGTAAAGAACCGCGGAAGGTACCATTTGCCTAAAGAGACGAATATTCATAAATAAACGCGCAAGAACTATGCATAACTATTTTGTATAATGGCTTTTAAAAAATAACAAATAAAAGCAGAATATATGTATGTATATACATATATGTAATTTGTAATGGTTTTACAGTTATCGTGTAGCAAACGATGATATCTCCAAGCTGAAATTGTTATTTTTACAAGTATAAAAGGACCTTAGCTCTTTCCTCCCATATCCTCCCATGTACGTCTTCGGCATTGGAGTGTTGTATGCGCCAAAACCACTTCGTTTACTTTTTCATACAGTTCTACATTTTAAAAGTCGCTCTTTCTAATGAGCTCACTCTTTTTCCGATACCTTTTCTAGTTATTGAAAATTTCCGTATAAATTCACAGCATAAACCTTGAAAAGGGCCATTTAAAATATTGAAATATCGAATATGCCATATTTTAGTGTATACGACAAACTCTCCATCAAATTTGAACAATGCTTTCTTATTGTATTGTTTTGCCGTATTTCCAGTAAACTTTTAAGTCGGTTTTCTCGAATGTAGTTTTTGGCGTATACGAGGGTTTACCGATTAAAAAAACCATTATAATAAAAATTTAAAATAATTATTAATAACTTTTCTTTAAACACTTTTTCCGTAGAATTTTTGGTTCTCGAACAAATTGTCAAAACCACATTTTTAAATCCATTTTCCAAGATGGCAGCCTGAGAACAAGTTATTTATTTATTTAAAATAATTTACAAAGAAATAATCAAGGAAGAGAAATAAGAAGATTTAAGTTAAGTAGTACAAGTAATTATTACTTTAAATAAAAGGAAAACAAAAGAGAACGAGTATCAAATTTAATTGAATTTATGATGAACAAATGTGGCAGACCTTGCGTTTTCCGAAGCAATCATCTTCTGATGTAGCATTTGCAATTGCCGGTCTAATGTTTCACCTCTAATGTACTTTTCCAGGTTGGTGTCAATTTGCAGAAAATTCCTCTTCCAAGTCGGCGGGGGGTCGAAATACGGATAGCATCCGGAAGAGAACCTCGTTTGGTAAATATGAGGAACCATGTTACTAAGCGCTCTTGCAATTCTCCTTTTCCCGAGGAGGATTTGGCGTTCTGCACAGTGAAACGGGTGCGTGACGTTAACAAGCGCTTTAATTACTAAGTTAATCGGTGTTTTGTTTTAAAGTGTTTGAAAGATGTTCTATACGGAGCGGTACAATTGGCGTAAATCTCAGAGCACCAGTTGCTGTGCGGTAGCATTCATTGATAATACACTATAGGCAGTGATACCATATTGAAGAGTACATTCTGTCAAAGGCTTGGCAATTCTCAGTGCAATTCCAAGATGTGATCCGTTTTGTCGGGAGCAGATAATTTTTAAGGCATTGTTGCGCAGATTCAACTGATTTAATACGTGATTTTCATGAAGGTTCCATTTCAGATTATCGCTAATACAAACTCCAAAAATTCATAGTTCACGATTTCATGAAATTCACTGAATATGATTTCCCGACGCTATTACAGTTTTAAGTATATATATCAATAAAATTTAATGTCATATCTTGGTAGCGCAAGTTAAGTTTATAAAGAATCAATATATGGCATCGAACATGACCACAGAGAGAGGACAGCCTTGCGGGGTACAATTTTCAAGCTTAAGTAGTGCTGAGTTGTAGCCATAAACATTGACTCGAAAAGTTCTTCCAGACAAAAAAGATGAAATATGTAACTTTAAGGATCCCGGTCGAATAGCATGTTGTCCTGAACTTAATTTTTTCTTCATTAACCGACTCTCCTCGCAATGATTTTTTCAAAAATCTTATGGAGCACAGGAAAAGAAAAGTAGTACAATATTCATTAAAAATAATGACGTCTTGTCGAGTTTTTGAGAATGACCTTGAGTCATGGAGAAAATTTCTTGTACTTAAGGTGTTGTTCAAAATGCAAATTCTTTAAGGTTATTAGCACAATCCTTTACCATATTGTAAGCAATCTTATCCTCACCCGGTGTAGTTCTCTTTGCCGTTTGAAGTGTCATTTAAAGTTCAACTCGTGCTATTGATTGATTTGTCAAGATGAGACGTTTTTGCTCAAAATGCATATCGAAGTCGACATACTATATGTATGTAAGGCATTGCATTAATATTTTGGACATTTTACGAAAAAGTAAATTTCTTCGCTTCTTATCGATTTTGCCTAAGTTTGCAAACAGAACAATTTACAAACGAATGACACATATGAAGCAAGTACATGCGGCCCAGTCCCGCCCTTTATTCAATTAACTTTCTTTACAGAACTTAATTATGCCACAAAACGATATTTATGACAAAAGATGAAATTAGAAATATCAATGAAATCGATGAGTATATGAAAATACGCAAATATGTTATGTACCCACGTTTTTTTGCTAAAGAGGTACAATATCTTTTTTATAGTAACCGATTTATTTTCAAGGCCTCGATTTGTGTGTTATTTCCTTTTACCACTAATTTAGTTTCTATGTATTGCATCCCACTTATTTTAATATGCATAATTCATGACAATGAAAACCCTATTAATATGTAGGCAATTTGTTTTTTTAATAGTGACATTGAAAACAATTTTAGAAAACTTACCAAAAATCGTATTATGTAATCTCTAACCTACAAGGATACTGTAAGTCATATACATTCTTATGTATGCTCAATTATTTTTGAAGCGATAGCTTTCTGAATGAATTAGATAAAAATATAATAACCTACTCGTAATGTATGTCACTCATTTAAGCAATTCAATTAAAAAGTTTTTTGTTTTTAAAATCCGTTAAAAAGCAAAAAAACATGGTACTTACGTCAATTTAAAAAAATAAATTAGATAAAATTGGTAAGTACAAAATCGTCAACCATTTTTTTTTTCAAAATCGTTCATTTGTAAAGTACCGTTAATTTTGGAGTTAAAATGAAAATTCCGATTTCGCCTCGAAGTATGAAGCCACTAATCTCAGATATGATGTTTGAAGAAGATCCGTCCAGCTGTTTAGGCTGCAGTCAATCATATATATGTATGTGCAAAGAGACAAACCGACAGACAGACGGAATTGAGAGACTCACTTTTTTGAGACTCTCTCTTATAAAGGGTTTTCCAATAGGGACATAACAATTTTGTATTTTAATACAAACGCAACCTTAAAATTTTTTTATGATCTGTTAATGTTCAAACGTCAGTTAAGGTTTACATTTTTATCATGGTGAAGTTTACGAACAAGCAACGTTTGGAAATTATTAATAAAAACTACCGAAATTCTGAGGCAGTGGTCGCAACTTTAAGAGCGCTTACTCCAATTTTCGGTCGTAATAATCATCCCACCAGACAGGCTTTGCGTGCTATAGTGGATAAACTCGAGTCAACATATTCCGTAATTGGACCGTATTTTTTCGTCGATGAAAATGATCGCCTGGTGAAATACTACCACATCTTGCTATAAGCTCTGTAAAGAAGTCTTGATTACATTTCGAAGATTGGCAGACAGTTGCTTTCCTAAGAGAAAGTAAACTTCGTAAACAACTTATTGTTTTTCATCGTTTTTTTACTCCATAACACGTGTTACCAAAGGTCGATTTTGAGGTCATTTCTAAGAAACTTACAGTTTCTGAAGTTAGTATTTATGGTAAAGTATTTGCAAATTCCGTCTTCCTAGGAATAAATTTTAAATTCTTATTCACATTGTACCTAGCACATACATCAAGACAACATATTTCTCAACTGTACTGCCCTCATCATCAAATGGGTATAATAACTTCTGTGACTTTTCATGAAAGACCTAGCCCCGCTCGCCCTAGAACTCAAAAAAAAAAAAAAAAAAAAATAATAATAATAATACATTTTTACACCGCGTGTCGGCACCGTGTAGGCTTATGAAAATTATCATGCTTTAAGTCCATTTTCCAAGTTGCCAGTGGACAATCTAAATTCACTCTGCTCAATTGCCTGTGAAATATCTGACACCCTACTTCCAAAGAAAATTCCATGTTTATTTATTTGCCTTCCAAACCACCCTCCTGTTCCTTTTATTTCCTCCTACAGGCCAAGTATTGTTTTCGTGAAAATTTTAGATTACGAGATTTTAATTAATCTTGACATGCCTATAATAGAGGAACTCAAACAAGTGGACCTCTCAATTCTGTCTGATTGTTTGTCCAACAGCCTGTCCGTCTGCTTGTACTTCGGGCTGCAGCCTAAACCGCTGGACAGATTTTCTTCAAACTTCATATCTGGGGTCCAGTGCCCAGAGCCGAAATTCGATTTTTCATTCTAGCCTCCAATTGAACGGTGCTTTATTTAAGGCCAATTTTAAAATGTGCAATTTTCTGGAAAACGTCTCTAACGAGTCAGTTTTTCGCTAATAAATTTTATATTTCTCGTATATGGCTCAGATAATTTTATTTCAAATCAATATCTTCATCATTTTTGACATATATGTAAGGACATGGCATTCAAATTTTTGACATATGCTCAAAAAAGTTTCTCAACTTTTTAACGTATTTTATGAAAAAGACAATTTATCTTTTTAGCTTAAATTTAAAATTAAAAACAAATCTGACGAACATCACATATGGAGCCAGTACGTGCGACCCAGTTTTGCCATTTATTTTTATTAATTTTGAGTATGAGCAAGGAACTTTTTTTCAATGCATAAACACGGCCTTTGTTGGGCAACAAAAAAAAAGGTCACATGTACGCGAGATGATTTGAATATACTATTATACCTATACCTACATACATGAAGACTGAAGAAACCATTACGAGTGGTGTGGGCTTTGATATCATCACGCGCCAAACGAAGTGCGGTTCTGTTGAATCCTTGACTGTGCCAGTACATTACCTATACCCACACGCATAGCAATCATTTAAGGACAAATGATTTATACGACTCTCTGTTTCTTACATGCCCCTATAGGAGCAAGTATTGCTTTCGTGAAAATTTTCGATCTCAAGATTTTAATTAATTTTGATATAGGAGTATGTAATAGCTATGACGATTATGTTAAAAATTCATATCTAAGTCACTTTCGACATATGGTCAAAAAAGATTTGAAACTTTTTAACACATTTTAACGCACATATATTTCTTCTGTTTGCCTAAATTTGAAATCAGAACAATTGACAAACGAGCGGCACCTACTCGTATGAAGCAAGTACATGCGACCCAGTCGTGATCTTTGTTTTAATACTACCTCGGTTCGTGTTTTTTTATATTTATGTAGAGGTAAAGACATTTATACGCAGAAGGACAACAAATTCGAATTCACCTCACATACATATGTATATAGAATGAAACTATTCCAACTTATTAAGTTGAAGGCCTTTTTTGGCTAGCTCCGTCCAACTGTAATCCATTTGAGTACATACTTTTGCCCTCTTTTTATACCCTATCCAGGGTAAATTCATTTTAATACATATTGTGTAACATAGAGAAATAATAACGATAGGCACCCGAAAAGTATATATGTACATATGTATATTTGTGATCAGCATCAAAAGTTATATCGACCGTCCGTCTGTCTGTGTGTCACCACTTTTTGGGACTTAAATTTTGAGCTAGGAACATGAAATTTGGTATATATACGTAAGCTTTCTGGAATCCGAAGCAGTACAAGTGTAAAAATTGTTAAAATTCGTCTACAGACTCACCTGCCAAGAAAAATGTTGTTTTTCAATTATTTTTGCCAGAAACTGAAAAATATTGTCTAGGTAAAATATGTAAACGTTGACTTTCCCTACATTTCGTCCATAAATTATACAAGGCCACTCTCACTTTTTAGGCGTTTTTTCTTAAAAAAAAAACCGTTTCAATTCTATTTACTGGATGGTTAAGTCTTATTATCTTATCAGAATCCGTGAACTTCGGTTACAAATTTTTGGAGACACTTTCTGCTAAGAAAAGTTATAGCAACAGTTTCGTGATAAAATTTCTAAAAACTCGTATCATTACATTTTTTTTAAATATCGCAAGACCACATTCACTTTATTAGGGGTGAGTTAAAGATGGTGGCTAGGGTATCATACCATCCGTTCTAGACGGATTGTAACTTTCCTGTATGTTTATTTTATGAGACCTGAGATACAGGCATTCATTCTTTCGAAGGATTAGCACTCGTTGCCTAGGTTTTTATGTTCAATTTAGAAGACGCACGCTGGTTCTTAAGGTCGCGTTTCTCTTTGGCGTCGCACGTTTAATTTGATTTTCCACTAGAATAAAGAAAAAATTCAAAGATGCTGCTGAAGTAGTTGTGACGATGAGTTGGGGTAATGGTAGGAAAATGAATTCCCTCGTAATTGTGTCGGCAATAATTTATGGACCTAAGATTTTTTATTTATTTTGCTGCCCAGTACCTATTTTACAAGTGAACGATTATCATAATGGAGGAATAATATAATATTTTCTCGATTTGTTGAATATAAAATTTGGCTCTTTAACGTTTTTGCATGTGACACTTTCCTCTGTAAAAAGGTTGTCCTTGAGGAAAACGCACAACCATCTTATGAGACGAAAACCCTAACGACAGAAAGTTTATCTAACTATCCTTTGGAGGATATGAGTGTGTCGCATTAAATCTTTGGGTGCGGGGTGGAAGGACATGGCTGAGGTGTTTTTTGCGTGGCCTCGTGGTGGCTAGAGATTGTAAAAGTTTCTTTCTGAGTTTGGCAATAGGGGACAAATGATGGATGAAAATTTTATTTGAAGACATTAAGGAGGGTCGTCTCCGTTATCGCTGCCTTCATCCTTGTCATTGTCGTGTGTATTTAAGGTTTGAGTGGCTCTTACATGAAAGAGATGAACGAGGAATACAATGTGAAAGAATTGAAAGTTACAGAGCAGTTTATTGGCACGTGCAAATGTTGCCGGAGAATGGAAAATGACGTACATTCTACCTGAAAGGTAGATATAGAGGTTGTTAAAGCAAATGTTTTTCGAACTCATGGCATCCGCCGAAGACAGTGAAGTGTTTGCGTTGGCAGGTTGTTTGCGGTTTATCTATTCTAAACTCGTGCGTTGCTGATGCTGAACAGTGAATGTGATTGAGTTATTTTCGTCATGTCACTTTCTACCACATCTTTAGATGCATTTTTTTTATCTTGTTCACAATAAGAATTAGTAAAATAAATTCAAAAGTTTTTGAATAGATTCCCAGATATCATGCGCTCTCAATTCTATCAACTAGATTTTGAAACGCAGTCTCGCAGGAATTCCCTCGTTGATAGAAATGTTTAACTCAGACAGAGGATGCGATCTCAAAGCAGCTTTGTGCACGTGAAGCTCAACCAATCTTCCATGCGATTGCAAATTTGGCTTGGTGCGTAAAACCAAAACTGGATGGCATGGGGGCTACATATGTATACGAACTAATATTTCACAAAGCGAAAGCGCCATTAATTTTCCTCCATTCTTAGTGAATCAGCATCTTAACATTTTCTATTTCTTGCTTGTTTTTTTTTAATTTTGATTGATTTTGGCAATATTTTCTACGATTCGGTAGTTCTTGACCGCAACAAATTTTGACAGATACAGATCAGAAAGGACGTCTTAGGTAGATGTTGAATTTTAAAATAAAGAAAAAATAGACCAAAAAGAACGCCAGCAAAATAGAGAACAAATAAAGGACACGACTGGGTCGCATGTACATTCTCCGTATGTGCTGTTCGTTTGTAAATTGTTCAGGTTTCGAATTAAATACAGCGAAATCGATGAGAAGCTAGCAAATTAATTTTTCGTAAAATGAGTTAAAAGGCTGAAAACTTTTTTGAACATATGTATGTCAAAAATTTTAATGCCATTTTCTTAAATATGTATGTACTCGTGTATCAAAAATTGCTTCGATAAAAATGTTTAATAAAATCGCTAATGACCAAAGTACCATTATTCGAATTTTTAGAGTCTTGTTGCAAACACCTAATTAACTCAGGTGTGAATTTTTGTTGACATCGTTAGAGCGACTTGAACATTGCAACAATTGTTTGGCATTAATAAAAGTGCCGTTAATTTTGCGGCTATAATGACAATTTTAATTTCGCCTGTAGGCGTTACCACACAGAACCCCAGATAGGAAGTTTGAAGGAAATCCGTTAAGCCGTGTAGGCTGAAGCCCGAAGTACAGACAGATAGTATTGTTATTATTATTTGTGTAGGGTTATATTACACTGCGACCTAATGGTCTATTTAGTTCCCTGCTAATACCTAGGAGAGGGTTGCCCCTCATAGAGTTGCGCTCTGAATATAATTCAAACACTCTTACTTTCTTAGATGCTCCCGAGTAGAAAGCCTGTTAGGATACGTAGGTTATTCTTGTTAAGGCAGATACACGCTTCGAATCTATTCCGGTTACAGTGTCCCTTCATGTTCCATGTTCGCGCCCTCACAGGACTGAGCTTAGGCTACTGTGGGGGTCAGCAGGTGGCAGATAGCTGAACGGCCTGTGATGCACTGGTTAGCTGCGAATAACAAATAAGCAGCCCCCGACCAAAAGCGGTGGAGAATGGAGGGTGAGGCTGAAAACGTCTCAGAAACGCTATGAACTATCTGTGACAGGACGAGTCGGTGCCGTCCACAAATAGGTGCCCCCAATTCAAGGAATGGTGACGGGGGAACTCTAAGACTATGAACAAGGCATTGAGACCGAGCCCGGTAAGGTCTTAATTACGGTATATCGGACCATCGATTGGACTTGATTGCTGTTGGCTGACGGTTGAAGTATTCTGTTACCTTAGTAAGTTAGAGTTAAATCTAATTAAAACGGCTCTCAGGTTAATGATGCAACTGCTCCCGTCCCGTTAAAACCTTGGCAGGCCCCAAAGTACATACGTTCTCCGTCACGTCCCCGTTAAGTTGGTGGTGTATGCTCAGATGTAACATTCCTGATTAGCACCTACTTGTCTGGCTCGGGCATTGGAACCCATAAGGTCCTGTGTCAACCTTCCCTGCCTGCATAGATAACCATGGGATCATAGAAGTGAATACACATCCGGATGGAGATAGCGGCTTTGAGTGGGGACCCAATAGAGATGATACACCAAAACAATCAATCACCCGAAAAAAAAAAAATGCAGAAAAAACAAAAAATCAAAAAAACAATTATTTTCAAGGAGAAGGGAAGCTTACTGTATTTAGAAAAAGTTCGCTGGTTTCCAGATCTCCAGAAAAGGCAACACCAGCAGAAAAGCAGGACAGTATCGAACCCACTGGTCCCAGGTCTCCCAAAAGCACGCAAAAACCCGTTGAGGTGAAGGAAAAATTTGACCAAATTCCCAGCCTGACCAAACAAAATTGGGAGAATGATGCGATGAAAATCCTCTGTGGCAAGATCAACGAGCTGATGGTTTCCATCCAAGGGAAGAACAGCGTGCATCATGAAATCAGAAGACTGATTAGTTCAATCTGGACGCACTATAAAATAGAGGAGAAAAGTGAAGCAGTGAGGAGGACGATGGGAAACAGAAACGAACTCTCGACCCGAAGTACCCAAAAGGAGAAAGTAAGTCCCAGTGCGACCTCCAGGAGTGGGAAGGACAGCACTTGCGGTCCCGCACGGAGTCTTGCGCAGAATCCTGGAGAGCAGGCGATACCCACAATCAAAAGGAGGAGGGATACAACTCCCAAGCTGAATAGGTAAGCCAGTCCACAAAAACGGAGCTTGCATGAGCCAAAAAGAAACAAATCGGAGACATAGGCGGTTGGAAGATTGGCGAACCAAGACCGAGAACGAACAACAGTGAAGAGACAAGAACCAACAAAGAAGCAAGAATGGATGCAGGTGAAGGGACGTGGTAGGCACAGAAGGAAACCAACGGCGATCTTTCTTACGCTGACATACTGCAGAAGGTAAAAACGACCCCTCACTAAAGAAGCTGGGAAGAAATGTTGACCACGTCCGAAAGGCCGTGACAGGAGACTTATTACTACAACTGAAGAAAACAGAAGACGCTCAATCTTCGGACTTCTAACAAAAAGTGGAGAAGATCCTGGAAAGCAAAGCTGAAGTCAGGACCGTGACACATGAGGTCACAATAGAGGTAAAGGATCTTGATGAAATCACGACCAAGGAAGAGAAATCGACCAACAAAAGCCGATACCAGTAACAGTAGTAAAGTCAATGACGAAGGCCTATTCTGGGACGCAGACCGCAATGGGAAGTTTGCCAGCAAGCATCGCCAACAAAGCATTAGCGATAGGAAGAATCAGAACCGGTTGGGGAAATTGCCGACTAACCGGACCTAAAAAGAAGTTACCGATGCCTCGGGTTTGGTCATTGTGCAAAGGACTGCAAGAGCGAAGACCGGTCCGAACACTGCTACAGATGTGGTGGAAAGGGACATAAGGATTGCTCATCAGAGTTGGAATGCATGCTCTGTAAAGGAAGTCGCCATAGCCCCAAGTACAGTACTGGAAGTATAAGATGCTCTGCATTCCAGCTCACGCTGAATGCTTTCCAGAAGCGAGCATGAAGGTTATCCAACTAAACTTTAACCATTGCGAGGCAGCTCAGGACCTACTTACATAGTCGGTCCGAGAGGGAATATGGATGGCGCGGACATTTCAGGCAAAGCCGCGATATGGATACGCGGCCAACGAGCCTTCGAAGAGAAGATGATGGTGCACCAGGCAGGCTTCGTGTGGGCCAAAGTTAGTGGCATTTACTTCTTCAGCTGCTACGCCCCTCCCAGCACAACACACGAAGACTTCGAAAGAAAAGTTGACAACATCGTAACCACTGCAAGAGGAAGAAGCCGCGTCGTCATTGCAGGTGACTTCAACGCGTGGGCGGTTACTAACGTACCACAAACACCAGAGGAAGAATTCTCCTGGAGGCGTTTGTGTCGTTGGACTTAGCTCTCCAAAACTCAGGGAACGAGCTGACCTTCAGCAAAAACGGAAGAGGGTCAATAATGGACATTACCTATATGGGTACGTGTTTGGCAAGAGATGCTGCATGGAGAGTAAGCAAAACATACACGCACAGCGATCACCAGGCAATTAAGTTTCATCTACGACCCAGTTATACAGGAAAAAGAGGAGGGCAGAGGAGACAAATGCAGAATAAGGGGTGGAAACTTCACACCCTAGACGTCGAAGTACTCCAGCTGATGACGGAGGACATATCCCTCTACGGACTTGATGCCGATAAAGCGAAGCAGCTTTCGAGAGGAGTGACAAGAGCTTGTGAAGCTGCCATGCAGCAGAAAATAGCAAACTTGCGTCGGCCCCCAGTATACTGGTGGAACGATGAAATCGCTAGACTGCGCTCAGATTGCCACAGGCCGCGCCGGTTGTACCAGCGTTCCGGGGAACTCAGCAGACACGGAGAACTCCAGGAGAGATTTATAATTGCCCGAAGAAACTTAAAAGCTGCAATTAAAAACAGTAAAAAGAGGAGCTTCGAAGAACTCTGCAATGAAGCCAATCAAAACCCGTGGGGAAAAGCCTACCAAGTGGTTATGATAAAGTTGAAGGGTGGCAGAAAATCCTCGTCCACGTCCTCAATGCTTCTAGAAAATGTGGTCTCTGTGTTTTTTCCACAACAACAGGGAATAGAGGATCAAACGGAGAGGACAACCACGTCTGCAAAAACATCAAGGATCAAAAAGCACCTGGTGGTGGAATCCCAAACATTGCATTAAAAGCAGTCAATTGGCGCCCACACATCTTTGCAGACGTAAACAATGCCTGCCTCAAGGAAGGAGTAATAAATCACTGCAGGATCCCTCATCGTATAGGCCTCTATGTATGCTGAACACCATGTACAAAATACTGGAGCGCATAATAATTGACAGATTGGAAAGCGCGATCGATGAAGCGGGAGGCCTCGCAGACCGCCAGTATGGCTTCCATAAGGCCCGCTCTCCGAACGATGCCATCGACGAAGTCATAAATACAATGAAAAAAGCCATCTAAGGAAGATGAAGGAAGGGCGGAAGTAAACAGTACTGCGCAATCATAACGCTGGATATTAAAAACTCCTTTAACACCACAAATTGGAGTAACATTCTGCGTGCACTTACCGCCAAGAGAGTACTGGTCTACGTGCAGAAAACAATGGCTGACTATTTTAGAAATAGAATACTGTACTATTGTGCCGACGAAGGAATGAGGCAGTATAACGCTACAGGCGGTCCACTATGGGAATCTAATGTACGACGACGCGGACGTCCTCAGACTTCGAATCCCGAGGTCCTAGCAAATAATTGGCTTCGCCGACGACATAACGATCGTTGTAGTGACCAAATTGCTGGAGGAGTTGGAGCATGACTGTAATGAAGCTATCGGTATAGTAAAGGACTGGCTAGTAAGCATGGACATAAAACTAGCAGAGGAAAAGACAGAAGTAGTGCTCATCAGCAGCAGACAAGTTATGGAGACCATAAAAGTAACCGTGGGCGATCACGTTGTAGTTTCCAAACCAGAGCTGAAGTACCTTGGCGTTACTATAGATGCAAGGTTGACTTTTAAGCAACACCTGCAACGCGCTGCTGAGAAGGCAGCAAGAACAACGGCTGCCCTGGCAAAGATCATGTTAAATATTGGAGGGCCCAAACAGAAGAAGAGATTGCTCTTAGCAAAATTTGCGACGTCGATGATGCTTTACGGCTCCCAAATATGGGCAAGTGCCGTGAAGATGAAATCGTACAGAAGGAAGATGGAGGCGGTCTACGGAACCAACACCTTGAGAGTATGCAGCGCCTTTCGAACATCTCCTACGACGGACGCGGCATGTAAATTCCACCCTACTGTTACTGGGTACGAGCTCAGTTTCGACTTCGAAAGATTCCCATCTCCCAACGCAAAAAAAAAGGTTCTCGCCCTGTCTTCTTTCTTCATCTCCGCATATATGGTATTGTAGGAATCTACATTCAACCGAACGTTATTTAAAAATTCAAATATAAAACTAAAATAAATAACACTAACTTCATGGATCGACCACAAGAGTGCGACACCAAAGCAACCTACCATTTTGCATATTTTCTCTATTCATATTCATTCGCGTTTTGACCTTCAACTCATTAACCTGTCATTCTCACATCGCTTCGAATCGAAATTTATTTTTTTTCTTTTGGCAATAAAATTATGTCAATTTATTGATTGTTAATAAAGTTTTCATAAAGTAAATGTTGCAATTCTTTTGTTCGTCGACACGCTCCTAAATTGGTGACCCCGACGCGTACGCCGACTAAAACATTTAATACATTGTCGCGTAAAAATTTCTTTTTCAACAAAAAATGCACGAAGACGACCAGCAACCACGTGCTACAGCTGCAGCTAAAGTTGATGCTCCAATCATTCAACCGCAAGATAATTCAATGGAAGCGCAATTGAATCGATTGCAAGAACTTCAGCAACAACTAGTTTCCCAGCAGGCACAAGTAGTGGCAGGTGCAGATGTTGAAGCTAGCCATGCTCGTGTGCGACCACCACCATTTTGGCGAGAAAATGTTAAGCTATGGTTTGCACAACTCGAGGCGCAATTTACGCTTGCAAATTTGCGATCTGATGCCCGAAAATTCAATATTGTCATTGCAAATCTCGACCAGACCACAGCCACGGAAGTACAGGACGTGATCATCAATCCACCAACAGGTAATGCATATGTACGATTAAAAGAAGAACTGATTTCTCGTTTGGCCCCATCTAGAGACAAACAGATTAGGCAAATGCTAGATCGAGAACAGCTAGGGGACAGGAAACCGTCTCAGTTTCTTCGACGTTTGAAGGATTTATCTGGGGGAACCATGACCGACGATGCTTTAAAGGCAATTTGGATTGACAGATTGCCCGTTCAAACTCAATCCATACTTGCCGCACATCCTCCAGGTACAACCGAGAGTCCTACAAATCTGGACAATCTTGGTCTCATCGCAGACAGAATCAACGACGTCATCCCACAGCGACGTCATGCCAGCACCTACTCCAAACCAGAATCGGCATTGTCGACCCTAACTCAAAAAGTTGAACAGCTGACTAGGCAAATTGAGGCAATGTCCATGAAAACCAAAATCGCAGGCTAAACAGATCGAGATCGCGCTCTCGTGGCAGGTATCACAGAAACGTTACACCGGATTCGAACGAGAAGAGAAACGAAACTTCCAACAACAATCAAACTACTTTTTGCTATTTCCATCGTCACTGGGGATCAAAAGCAAGAAATTGCCGGGAACCTTGCAATTTCAACCTACAGGCGGGAAACGAGAACAGGCTTCATTGATGACGGTAAATGACAGCCAAACATCCAGCCGTCTTTTCGTCACGGACAGAACGTCGAAGGTGCAGTTTTTGGTAGATACGGGCTCGGACGTTTCAGTGTTTCCACACACCGGTTCTCGTCGAAAGTCTACGCCATCCGATTACACTCTCTTTGCCGCTAATGGAACCCCGATACCAACCTACGGTTTCCGCGCTTTGCAGTTGAACTTAGGATTGCGTCGTGATTTCACATGGCGTTTTGTGGTAGCTGAAGTCAGTAAGCCTATCATAGGTGCTGATTTTCTGGCTTTCTTTCAACTTCTGGTCGACGTATCGCACAGCAGATTGCTTGACGGAATCACTGGACTCTCTGTACTAGGTTGTCATGCATACGAGGCCTCATCACACGTCAAGTCGGTTTCTGGAGCTTCGAAGTACATCGAGCTGCTCAAACAGTATCCCAGTTTGAGTCGACCAGATGGAAGTTTTAAGGAAATTCGACATGCCACCGTCCATCACATCAATACAACAGCAGGTCCCCCAGTTAGCTGCAAAGCGCGACGATTGGCGCCTGACAAGATGAAGATTGCAAAAAGCGAGTTCGAAACAATGCTCAAAATGGGAATAGCTCGCCGTTCTGAAAGCTGTTGGTCATCTCCACTTCACCTCGTCCCCAAGAAATCAGGCGATTGGCGTCCTTGCGGAGATTATCGTGGTTTGAACAACCGCACGATTCCAGACAACTACCCTCCGCGAAATTTACAAGATTGTTCAGCTAATCTCGCAGGCAAGAAAATATTCTCCAAGATTGATCTGGTAAGAGCATTTAATCAGATCCCGATCGCACCAAAAGACATCAAGAAAACGGCCATCGTTACACCATTTGGACTTTTTGAGTTCATGTTTATGACTTTTGGACTCCGAAACGCCGCCCAAACCTTTCAGAGGTTCATCGATGAAGTCACAAATGGTCTCGACTTCTATTTCCCTTACGTGGATGACATTTTGGTGGCATCGAACGATGAAGAGCAGCATTATCATCATCTCCAAAGCCTTTTTGAACGGCTCAACAAATTCGGCGTTGTCGTAAACGTAGCTAAGTGCGAGTTTGGTAAGTCGAAAATCACGTTCCTAGGTTATTTAATCTCTAGCGATGGCATGCAACCACCCGAAGAACGAATCCAGGCCATCATTGATTGCAAACCCCCAACTTCGGTTAAACAACTCAGAAGATTCCTGGGTTCCATCAACTTTTACAGACGCTTCATCAAAAATGCAGCCAAGCTACAAGCTCCACTGAACGAGTGCCTCAAAGGACCGAACGTCAAAGGAAATAAAACGATCACTTGGACGCAACCACTTCAGCAAGCCTTTAGTGCCTGTAAAGAGGGACTAATGAAAGCCGCTTTGCTCGCACATCCCGATCCAACACTCGAGTGGGGACTTTTCACCGACGCATCAGACTGTGCCATGGGCGCAGTCCTGCAACAGAAAACACCGATTGGTTGGCAGCCACTATCATACTTCATCAAAAATTTCAACAACGCTCAACGTAAATATAGCACGTACGACAGGGAGCTATTGGCAATCTACTCAGCTATTAAGTACTTCAAGTTCATGTTGGAAGCCAGAAATTTTACCATCTTCACAGACCACAAACCCCTGGTGTTTGCTTTCAAACAGAAGCCAGAAAAAGCATCACCCCGACAGTTTCGATGTCTCGATCTCATTGGTCAATTTTCAACCGACATCAAACACATCGCTGGAATGGAAAACGTAGTGGCAGATACGTTGTCACGAGTCGAAGGCATCAGCAAGTCCGTGAACTTTGAAGAACTCGCAGCGTCACAAAAAGGTGATATAGAACTTGCAAACATTATTAAATCTGCTTCTGCATTACAGGTTGTCAAAGTTCCGCTTCTGAACTCCGAGCTACAAATACTTTGCGACGTGTCTAAGGGAGTTGCTAGACCCTTTGTAACGAAACCCTTCCGCCGTCAAGCATTTGAATCGCTGCACAGCTTAAGCCACCCAGGTACCAACGCTTCGGTTAAACTGGTTTGTTCAAAATTTGTCTGGCCTTCAATCCGCAAAGACTGCAGAGCGTGGGCAAAGGCATGCATTTCGTGCCAACGATCGAAGATAACACGTCATACGTCATCCCCCATTGGAGACTTCGAAAAAACATCTTCGAGATTCGAGCATATCCACGTCGACTTCGTTGGACCTCTTCCATACTCACGAGGATTCAGATATTGTCTCACTGTTGTTGACCGGTATTCCCGCTGGCTTGAAGCTTACCCTTTGGAAGATTCTACTGCTGAAACGCTTGCAAGAACTCTCTTCGCAAATTGGATAGCACGTTTTGGACTGCCACTCAAGGTAACATCTGACCGTGGCAGACAATTTTTGTCCGATCTCTTTCAGGCTTTAAACAAATCATTTGGCATCAGTCATCTGAAGACAACTGCTTACCACCCCGCAGATAATGGCATGATCGAAAGGTTTCACCGTCAACTGAAAGCCGCTATAGAATGTCATGAATCACCAGCATGGGCCGATGAACTTCCTGTTGTACTGCTCGGACTTAGAACATCTTTCAAGGAAGACCTACAAGCTACAGTAGCCGAAATGTTGTACGGAGAATCCATCAGACTTCCCGGCGAATTTTTGTCACCACGAAGAGACAACGTCACTGACCCAACAACTTTTGTGAATCAACTCCGACTTCATTTCGAAAATCTATCGCCTGTTCCAGCTTCCCGTTATGGCTCAAGAAAAATCTTTGTATTTAAGGAACTTCCTACCGCATCCCACGTTTTCATCCGAAGAGATGCAGTCAGAACCGGGCTACAACAGCCGTATGAAGGTCCATTTCCCGTCGTGAAGAGATCAGAAAAAATTTTCGTTCTTAAAATTCGAGGAAAAGACGTAACAGTTTCGATAGATCGTTTAAAACCCGCTTTTCTACTTTCAGTTCACGAGGACAAAAATCTTCGCAGCTCAGAACAACCATCATTTCCGCCAGCCCTTCTAGCAACATCTGATGATGTTATCACCAGAAAGACACGTTCAGGGAGATGCGTTCGAATTCCAGAGAGACTTGGGATACATAAGGACTAACTATTACCTCATCGTAACAAAGTCACTGGAGGGGGAGTGCTGTAGGAATCTACATTCAACCGAACGTTATTTAAAAATTCAAATATAAATCTAAAATAAATAACACTAACTTCATGGATCGACCACAAGAGTGCGACACCAAAGCAACCTACCATTTTGCATATTTTCTCTATTCATATTCATTCGCGTTTTGACCTTCAACTCATTAACCTGTCATTCTCACATCGCTTCGAATCGAAATTTATTTTTTTTCTTTTGGCAATAAAATTATGTCAATTTATTGATTGTTAATAAAGTTTTCATAAAGTAAATGTTGGAATTCTTTTGTTCGTCGACACGCTCCTAAAGTATAAAGGATTTTGCTCCTCCTTTCTTTGTCAAGGAGTCTGCTTCTCCATTGTCCTCTATCCCAAAGTGGCCGGGTACCCAAGGGTTAACTTGTTACTACTATCCAATTAATTAAATTTGTATAGGTATTCCCACACAAATTTTGATTTATTGACATGGGAGTCAAGTGAAAGCTGCTTGACTGTCTGACAATATTGCTATATCGCAGTTATTGTATCTTCTATTGATATTGAATTGGACACAACTATCTATAGTGTATATTTCTTCTTGACAGTTGCTGGTACATACGTTCTGAGTGCTTTACTATTAGCCCAAATACACCTGCCCCTGTCCCTTCTTCAGTTATCGAGCTGTCTGTATACCGCTTATTATGTGGTAACTCAGTCCGTATATTACGGATTCATAGCTCTAGTCCTCATTATTACTCAACTTCGTACGGAATTTTTTATTAAAGTCAAATTTCCTGATACTATCGTCCTTCGGGATTGCTAGAAGGACGAGTTTCTTGAGAAGTACATCATATTCTTTCGAACTGATGCATTTCTCCCTCCCGATATCACATTCTGCCATCCTTAGGAGCGAAGTTAGTTCCAAGAATACTTCCATGGCTGCAATTAGACATGTTCTCATGGCCTTAGTAATACAGAGGCAAGTATGTCTTTGCACTTTAGTAAGGGGCTCTCCCGTTGTGTCTTAATGCATATCGTGCTATATGTACATATCTTATTTGTATACTCGTATCTCTCTTATTTTATGTGACTTTACGCTCTAAAGGTTTTGTCTCTTGTATTTCTTTGCACACCGAAAACAAAACTCTTAAGTTTGCGCATTCACTGCCTTTTCCTTCAACTTTTTGTAAATCACTGTATTTAAAACCTGAGAACAGTGCAATAGAGGTATTCTTTCCTGTTACTCGTGTCAAAACAAAAGAGCTATAGAAAAGCGATCTTCACTCTCACTAGTGAATCTGGAAGAATTTGTAGGTATTTTTATTGATGAAAATGTAACTAGTTTGAAGATTTGAGGATTCGAAGGGTGCCACATGGGGTGAAGAAAAACACGTTATACTTACGTTAAAGTTACGTTTGGTTGTTATGACATAGTAAGCAAATTCGAAACACATATAGGGAAATAGAATATTGACTAACAGAAGTAGTTTAAGGGTTTATGCTTAGTAATACATAAAAGTAAAATTAACAAATTATACTACAAAATATCCCTTTCCTAACTTTTAGAAAATATTGGTAAATTCTCATACAAACTATATAACTACTACCTATGCTTAAATCTTAATCCTAATATTATAAAAGCCTTGAAAAATTAATTACATCTCCACAAAATATTTTAGTCTACAGCGATGTTTAATTTTAATTAATTGACATCATAAAGTCATCGACAAAACACTAAACATGAACTGCACATATCCATACTCATCCTCCCATACCATACGGCACTCAGATCTTTTACTCTAAGAGCCGGCCGGTTGATGTCCTAAGGCATAAAAAGAAAGATGAGTTGTTTATATTCAAGTGGAGCTTGCTGGTAGACGTAGTCAGAACGCCCTAGGTTGGCTGAATTTTTTGCCCAGGAATTAAAAAAAAGAAGAATGAATGAGTAACCATTCGATAGAGAACCTTAAATAGTGTTTGAAGCCATTGGGTTGACAGCTCCCATCCGGCCACGAATCCCCGACAACCCTATTTTAAATAGACCATTTTTTTAATTGACTACAGCCATAAAAAAAAGTTGGAGCAAATACCAAATTAAAGCTGAGTTATTACCATTAACAAATAATTGGCTGTAATTAATTGGCCAGATACATTGACAAGCCACGATTTTTGATGCGCGACATATGCGCTCTGTATACGACCATATAGAACGCTCTCCCGCAAAAAGTCGAGAGATCCCATCAAAGAAATATTTTAATTGCTCATCTCACGGTATATTACAACAATGTACTGATGCATTTTGTTCCTATCATTATCAAAGATCAATAGGCTACTTATTCATCGCACTGCATTGTATCCAAAAGGAAAAAAAGAAGCGTTTAAACACAATCGGTTTATTTGCTTCAGTGATTTATTGGAAAATTCCATTGAAGTATATGATCCATTGAAGGCACCTTTCTCGTTAAACGATATTTTGAAGTGTTACCGGAAATTTTGTTGTAATACTTTGACTGATGAACACGGAATATTATATGTAATACGTGAAATTCGTTAACACTTTCTTTCGCTTCTCTCGGAACATTAGAACCACGAGTAGTGATACTCAGTTGCATACCAATTTTGCTTTTGAGCTTGCCAATTTATTTTTTTCATTTAATAAGTCAAATTATGCAAGATGGTCATTGAAGCAGTTGAGTGACTTAACAGATTTGAAATTGACAGAATCACCGTTGTTGTACGAGTTCACATTTGGTGGGGCGCATTTAGTTTGGAAAGAACTAAGGGTATTTTTTGCGAGAGCTCCTGTCGATCTAACAGTTGAGCACACTATTAACGTTGACGCCGCTCACTTTACGAATTCAATATCTGCGAACTAGAATCATAACGTGCATAGTTGCAAGAGGACATTCAAATTAACTGCAAAGATGACATTTCCTACGAATTGCAGAAAAACAGAATCGACAAAGACAGGAAAGCTCTTAATGCCACTGTCAACACAATGAAACAAAACATGAATCCGGTTGATCCGGACGTCAATAAAAATTAATTGTTTAATATTGCAACAGGCAGAGCACTCTCTTTTATGGCAGCTGATTTTCTGCTAAATGCCAATGAAATAGGTCGGCACCAAAAATTGAATTTCATAACAGAATGTGAGGCAATAGCAGATCGTTTTCAAAAACCAATTAAACGCAACGTTATTTTGAATTTCATGACAGATTGCATTAAGTAAGTTCAAGCGAACATTAATTAAAATGGAGCGTGATATTTTAGGTCGTCTTTTAACGATTGTCCTTAAAAAAAAAAAAAAAAATTATTTGGAACTTTGCCTTTCTTATCCTTTAGCTCTTGCACCACCAGCTCTCTGTGAACCCACAAGAGAGATGTATAAGACTGATAGATCTATTCTTGCAAGAAAGTTGAAATCCAATATTGAACCGTCAAAACCTGTGCGCGTAGATGTAGAAGTCATCGATGGTTTTTATTTTTTACATCTTTTGGGACCATCTGTACTGTAAACTTTTGGAAAAATTTCTGAAGTGATTTTGAAAAAAAATTGTACTACAAGTGCATCCGAGATATAGTTGATTTTTGATCGATATATGTCCCCGCCAACTAAGGACTGTGAGCGCTACAGTAGGCAGGAGCAGGACATTCCGTACTCTATAGTCGGATCACAACAAGCCAGAAATCGTTATGTCTGGCATTACAAGTTTTACAAATTCAAGGAAGCCATTGTTAAATTCTTGTCATATCACTGCGGAAACGGTTCGATGGCATCTATAATTCGAATTAAAAAAGGTTTTGATTCCAGTCTCATGCCACCATGCTGGAGTTCTCTGCAAACAAAAATTGTACGCCCAATTTATGTAACTTCAATGCGGCAGAATGCTACAAATGCCATTTACAGGAATGTGGATGGGCTTTGAAAGAAAGGCTTGAACAGTATGGTACTTAGGAAACCTGACACCATTAAATGTAGGTGATATTCTAGAAGTAAATATATGCGATAACGAAGAAAAGTATGACATCTTTAACGAACATTTTGACGGTTCAGAATCCGACTCAGAATAGGTGAGTTTTTACATTTATTGTCAAAAAAAAGACTTACAAAGATTACATACATATAACTGCATTTTAATAAAATAGTATTGTACGTAAGGTGAAGAAGTTACGTACAGTCCAGTCGTGCACTATTTTTTCTAACTGCGCCAAAAATCGTGGGTTGTCAATGCATCTGGCCAATTAATTACAGACAACCCTTTATATTTGTTAATGGTAAGACCTCAGCTTTAATTTGGTATTTGTTCCAACTTTCCTTTTTATGGCTATAGTCAATTAAAAAAAATGGACGATTTAAAATAGGGCTGTTAGTGGCCGGATGGGAGCTGCCAACCCAATGATTTCAAAGACTATTTAAGGTCCTCTATCGAATGGTTAATCATTTAGTCTTCTTTTTTATGCCTTTGAAAATAAAAAATAAAAACCTACCGGAAGTTGCCATTTTTTTTTTTTTTTCATTTCTGGATAAAAAATTCAGCCAACCTTGGGAACGCCCAAGTCTACAAGCAAGCTTTCATTTTATATTGAACTCATCCTTCATTTTTATGCCTTATGACACCACGCGGTTGGCTCTCCTACTATTTGGTTTGGATTTGGCGTGGGACAATTTTAATTGATTTACATACACGCTCACGGACAAATTAATTGTGTCCACTCAAAACGAAATTCCCTGAAACAAGGCAAGAACAAAATCACTTGCTCCCAAATTTACATCAAATAAAAATGACAAATAGTCCCCCATTAGCCTCCGACCTCTGCGATTAGACGGCCAATGCCACCATCAAACAAAATACGCGACCGGGGGTAATTGTGTGTTTTAGCGTGATTTTGAGTGGTTGTGGATGTGGGCGTGCGGGTGAAGGTATGTGGGACAAGGATTAACGTAATTACGCATTCAATTAACTTGTAAATATGATATTCGCTGACAACCCTTAACTATAGTACATACATATATAGGTACATATAAACAGATTCAGAGATATTCAGTGGTTTTCGTATCCGGCACTCTGTTAATATTTCATGTAACCGAGCACTTGGGAGTTGTATCACTTTGCCTCGGCGCGATGCTTTACGTGAGTTCCAATCGACACTTAACTGAAATTGCCATGGGCATGATGCTTCCGTATGGAGGCAGTGAAGTACTTCTATGTGTGTATTACCATTCATTCACTGGCCGGGTATATCTATATAATTTATGTGCCAACATGTAGTAAAGATTCTTTGGTAATGGTGCTGGTATTGGTGCTAGGCGCGAAAACACAAACGTTAACCAAAATTTAAGCATTTTCGTTTAAGTAATTAATTATCATGCGCTACATTCGTACACTCCGAGCAAAGCCACCGCTAATCCATCGTACCGAGGACGGATTGCGGGAGCAATAAGGAAGCTTTATCTTTGCTCTCTCACCAAAGTTTGCACTTGTTGCTTTATCGTATTAGGGGTTACAATAGTTACTACAAGCGATCGTATAAATTGCAGTTTTACGGCAATGCCGTAGTTGTTTGAGCAATAAATTTCGAAATTAATTACTTATGATGCCCAATAAGATAACTTCTGTTAAATTCGATGAGGCCTTTTAAATCGTAAAATTCATTGCAAGAATCTTATATTTCTGATTTGACTTGGTATGATTTACTATAAAATACCTGGAAACGGTATTGGACAAGCTTCTCATCTCACCCAAGATCAGTGTTCCCTAACATTTTTCGAAGTTGCTTACTGCCGACTGGACATAGCTGAAATTTTGGAATTTGTTTCCTGCTGGAAGGATAAGGATAAGTTGTAATCACTTGGTGATAGGTCAGGTGAGTTTCGAGGATGAGGTAGAACTTCATAAGCAATGGTCTGTCTATCTCGAGTTAATGGTTCGTCCTGATTGTGACTTGACATAGAACTGTCGTGATGGAAAACAACATATTTCCTGATTTCTTAATTTCAACTGGTAGAGGTCTGTTGTAAACGTTTGATCTACCTCCAATAACTTCCAGTAGATTGTACCGCTTCAATGATACCAGGTGCACAGCATCAGTTTTTATACACTGATGCCTGGCCCTGAATTTCGTCTTTAAGATTGATATTAACGGACTTGAACCTAGTGAACTATCATTGGATGGAACAAAAATTCACAGCATATCATCCTTAAACTGTGCATATATTTTGAGCAGCCTTTTTATGCCCGAGATGAACCTCATAAAGCATAGCATGTCTGAAATGTTTCCTGTTAATTAAACCCTTATTCACGGTGCAAATAATAATGAAAACATGCTGGCAAATGTCGGATAATTACGAAAATGGCATAAGCTTGCAATACGTTATCGCAAGTCTGATTCGCATATGTAGACATCGAAAGAGTGAGTGCAACAGAAACAAAGCGCGTAACTAGGTCGCACGTATCTGCAAAAAATTCACTCAGATTTGAATTTTAAGCAATTGAGTTGAGTATCTTAAAAAAAAAAAAAATTGTAGTTAGAATTCAAATTTCGCCTCGAGTTGTGATCGTACAGATGCCAGACATCAAGTTTGAAGAAAATCCACCCACTCGTTTAGGTTTACACGCAGACGGGCAGACAGACAGTCAGACAGAATTGAGAGGCGCACTTTTATGAGTTTCTCTATTATACATACGAGTATATAATAATGTAACAGCAAAGTAAAATACCAGTCTGATATCGAAGACCTCATACGAGAAAAGAGAAGAGCGCGCAAGAGATGGCAACAATCCCGCGCGCCACCGCATAAAACTTATCTTAACCACCTATGCAACAAGCTAAAAAATGTGCTGCAGGACTTAAGAAATCGCGAGACTTCTACTTACCTCGAGAGCTTGACCGCTGATAAGTGTTCAAACTACTCTCTATGGAAAGCCTTGAAGTCCATAAGGAAACCCGTAATGCACTCGACACCAATAAGGAAAGCTAACGGCGAATGGGCAAAAGGAGACAAAGAGAAAGCGGAATTATTTGCCGAACATTTAGAGGAAACGTTCAAGCCATTCGATGGACAACCATTGATCGAAGATCCGAATGCAAATACTGCACCCGACAACTTTAAATTAAAAACTGTATCCCTGTCCGAACTTCGAGTGACAATAAGAAAACTGAAAAATAACAAGGCTCCAGGATATGATTTAATCACTGGTGAAGTTTTGAAGGAGCTACCGAAAAAAGCGTTAGTTAAGTTACTCTACATTATAAATGCTTCATTGAGACTTCTATATGTTCAAAGGCAATGGAAAGTCGCCGAAGTAATAATGGTTCCGAAACCGGGGAAATGTACAAACGACAAGAAATCATATAGACCCATTTCGCTTCTGCCGATAATATCTAAGGTCTTTGAGAAACTTCTGCTAAAAAGATTGCACCCAGTAATTGAAGAAAGGCGATTGATCCCGGATCATCAATTCGGGTTTCGGGTTAAACATTCCATAATCGATCAGGTGTATCGAATAACAAATGAAATTGAAAAAGCTCAAGAAGGGAAAAAGATATGCTCTACCACTTTTCTCGACGTATCGCAAGCGTTCGACAAGGTATGGCACGAAGGCCTGAGATATAAGCTAAGGGTAATCTTACCAGATAAATTCTACAGAATATTGGAATTTTACCTTAATAACAGACTCTTTCGTGGTAAACATGGGGCAGAATATTCGGAATTCAAAGAAATCCATGCCGGTGTTCCGCAAGGAAGCGTTCTCGGCCCAATCCTGTTCCTGCTCTACACAGGAGATATACCACAAGATGAAGAGACTGTGGTAGCAACGTTCGCAGATAACACGGCTATCCTCGCAACAGATGAGTCAGTCGAATCATCAACTGGAAAACTCCAACGAGCTTTAAACAAAGTATGCGAGTGGACAAAGACCTGGAGAATCGTCCTTAACAAGACCAAGTCAACGCATGTCAATTTTACGTACAAAAAGATAAACAACTTACCTATTTCCATTAACTCGGTACAAATACCGTACGCAAACGAGGCAAAATATCTAGGAACGACATTAGACGCAAAGCTTAAGTGGAAGCCACATGTTAAAAAGAAGCTGCTAAAACCATCTTGGATATACGGTATACAACTTTGGGGTTGTACCAAGCCAAGCAATATGACTGTTCTGCAAACATTCCAAAACACTAAGAGCAATTGTGAATCCTCCATGGTATATAAGGAATAGTGATATTCACAGAGATCTACGAATTGCTACCGTGAGGGATGAAGTAACAAACTTTGCTCACAAACTTCGTACTCGCCTTCATGATCATTGCAATAATGAAATAATCCGTACTCTGGACGTGGCAAACTTCGAGCGCCGACTACACAGAATAAGACCGTACGATCTGGCGCAGTAAGGGAAAACCGCATGTAATGACGATTAACACTACAGAAGCGTAAACTACTTGTTAAGGTAACTTAGTCGTAGTCACCACAAAACGAAAAAATGAAAGGAACGAATTTCCTACTACTATGAGCACGAGCGGCCGGTTCTCATAGTGCCTCTTTGGGGGGTGAGGTTTAGCCCGTAGGCATATACTGGCCGACACTTATGAATCATCAGGTCAGATATATGAATCGGGCATAACCAATGGTACGGGCCTTTGGTATCTTTTGAAGATTCCTGCACCTCCAGGCGCAACAAAAAAAAAAAAAATATATAATAATGTCAAGTTTCATCAAAATCTCGAGATCGAATATTTTCAGGAAACCAATACTACACAAGAAAATAACAATAATATTAGAATACTCGTACAAATTTTTGACTCCCAAATACTACTTCTTTCCTTGTACATTTAAGCCAGCATTTATACACTACATGCCAAAAGTTTGAGGCCGCCTTCAGTGCTTGAAAGAAAAAATCGAAATCTAACATCGAAAAATAATCTTTAGTACAATAATAATCATGTAAAATGAACCAAAATAAGAAGAAAAATGTTTTCATTTTTTTCTTAAAGTAAAGGAATTTTCGAAAAAGCCACCTTTACATTTGGTCACTTTTTTATAATTCTTGGCATTCTAGCTATCAGTTTTTGAATTGTTGCCTGTGGTATATTGGTCCAGCAATCCAATAGTATATTCCACAATGCAGATTCTTATGATGGGCATTGATCCTGCACCCTTCTATCCAGTACCTTCCACAACAGCTCTATAGGGTTTAAATCTGGTGATTGCGGCTGATTTGTAATATTTCTTCATTTTCCCTCTTGTTGTACATTCAATTGTAATATTCGAGTCAGACTGCCTGACATTATCTTCTGTCAGTTACCAGCACCGAGCCATGCGCACAGCCACCCCAAAAGCATTGTACAATTGCGTACATATGCACCTTACGGGAAACAGACACCGCGAGAAACTCTTTATCATTGATATCAGTTTTGTTCAGCGCCGCCGAGTCAGCAGCAGTTCCCACGTATTTTAAGTTTTATGTAATAAGAGATCAGGTAATATTAGTATGCGTGTCAGCATAATTTATAATATAAAAATGTGTGAAATAAAATTTTACGTCGGATTTGAATACGACAACTCCAACAGAAAGGTGTATTAATTTTAAACTATAACCACCCCCCACCAGTGGTAAGGTGGTCTTAGTTAGACATAATAATATATCAACATAATTGGTCCTTCGAGTTACTGAACTACGACTAGGAGAATAGAACAAAAGTGTGAAGTTTAAAGTTTAAAAGTAGTGAAAAGTGTAAAAAAAAAAAAACGAGATACGAGATGAAAATGACGATTTTAGACGATTTGGTTCAACTACTACGTGAGAGAGCGGAATGGATAAAGAAAATATACGAAAAGTACACGAAAGAACCCAAAATAAGACGAACAAAGGGATTCATCAAAGAACGATTAGATGACCTCGACCATCACTGGAAGGAGTTTGAGAACGGAGATAAAGAAATACGAAAGCACGAGCATTTCAGCGAAAAGCATCCATACATTGAAACCAACTTCTACAAGCAAGTAGAAGCAACGATGACGACAGTACGGAACAAGTTAGAAGACAAGCTGAGGGAGGTATTGGAAGAAGAATCTAAGGCCCAGACCGTGAATCCATTACCAAGAGCAGCAGGACTACTACATCAACATCAGGATACAGAAAGTCACCGAACGACGAAGAGCAAAAAAGAAGAATGAAACGCCAAGAAGTGCAAAAACAAGCATTCTTCAGATCAGTGGATAGGATGGAGAAATCATTGCAGACATCAAAAGCATACCATGTCCATAAACAGCAGGCAATGCAAAGCCAATGGGAGAATATAGTTGGAACGCATAACGACATAATAGAACAGGCAATAGAAATACTTGATGAAGACTACATGAACGAGCATGAACAATTAGAGGAGATTTACGAAAATATTATGGTGAATGTACAAAAGAAGATTGATGCATTTGAGATCAAGCATGCAGTTGGTACGAGGCAAGACGGCACTACAGAAAATACGCACCACGAGCTGAAATTACCCGTGTTAAAGTTACCAACATTCAATGGTGATTATAAACAATGGAAGTCATTCTTTGATTTATTTGAGCAAGCTATACATAAAAACGATAAGCTTGGGAATGCTCAAAAAATGCATTATCTAAAAACAAACGTGACGGGGGAAGCAGCCAAGATCATTCAGCACTTGCAGATAATGGACAGCAATTACGAGACGGCAAGGGAAGCTTTGGTAAACAGATACGAGAACACCCGAATGTTAGTGAATGCGCAAATTCAAGCATTGATTAACCAAAAGGAGTGCCAATTTGAATCTGCAGAAAATCTGAAAAGACTACACGATACTTCGATGGAGTGTGTCAATGCCTTAAAGGGACTGAACATCGATACGGAGAGCTGGGATCCTATAATACTGTACATCATCTCGCAAAAACTAGACAACGAAACGAGAAAGGCGTACGAACAGTCTTTGAAAAAACCAAAAGATTTGCAACCTCTGAACAATTTTTTTACGTTCCTGGAGAACAAATTCCATGCTTTGGACAATTTAGAAGAAAAGAAGAAGAAAGTGGATATTCAAAGGGACAAAAAAACATTTAACAATAAGCAGGGGTTCGTCAAGAATTTTTATGCAACTGTAACTCCGTTTTGCAAAGCATGCAATGGCGCGCATTGGCTTCACACTTGCAGTACATTTATTCAAATGCCAGTCAAACAAAGGAAAGAGGTTGTGCAAAAGGAAAAACTGTGTAAAAATTGTTTCAAGCCAAATCATGAAACATCAAGATGTCCGTCAGGAAAGACTTGTCAAATATGTCATCAGCGTCACCACACACTACTCCACATTTCGCACTTAGATAGGCAACCTCAACAGCCGCAAACGAATTTTTCTGCGAACAAACAACATAACAAAACATTGTTAGCAACAGCGGTGGTAAAAACCAATTGGAAAGGTTGTGATTACTTCCTTAGAGCTCTTATCGACCAGGGCTCTCAGTCTTCCTTCATCACCGAAGAAGCAGTACAGCGACTGCAACTACAACGGAAACGAGCAAATGCTTCCATTACTGGCTCAGGAGCAACGCATGCAGGAACGGCAAACAGTAAGGTTGATCTACAAATTCAGTCCATATATCCGTCAATATTTCAAACATGGAGAGAATTCTTAGTACTAAACAAGCTTACAAGGGTACTACCGGAAGAATCCTTTACAACTAACGATTGGGATCATATTAAACATTTACCCTTGGCGGATCCATCATACAACAAGAAAGCGGCCGTAGATATGCTGATTGGAGCTGATGTGTTCCAGGACATAATTCTTGAAGGGGTGATTAAAGGCAACCACGGCACCCCAGTCGCTCAAAACACGCAATTAGGTTGGATTTTGTCTGGAAGTATTCAACATCACTCAAAGGCAAATGAAGCAACGGTTTGCTTAATATCGAACACAGAGTTAAACGATCAACTTAAATCATTTTGGGAAATAGAAGAAGTACATGAAGAAAGAGGTCTCACTGAAGAAGAAGCTCGGTGCGAAGAGATATTCAGGGCAACACACAAGAGGGACGAAGCTGGAAGGTACATTGTTCGACTACCGTTCAAAGAAGACACATGCAAGTTGGGCGAATCAAAAGACAGAGCGCTAGCTCGATTTCTTCAGATGGAGAAAAAATTTACGCGAAATAAGCTACTTTATGATGACTATGTACAATTCATGAGGGATTACATTGAGCTCGGACACATGGAAGAAGTCAAACCAACATCGGTTATGAAATCAACGAAAGAAGTGTATTACCTACCGCACCATGCAGTCATCAAGCCAGATAGCTCATCAACCAAGGTTCGAGTTGTCTTTGACGCGTCGTCACGAACGAGTTCAGGAGTAAGCCTAAATGACACAATGCTTACAGGTTCAGTTATAAAACATGATTTATACTCTATACTAGTGCGATGGAGAAAACATAAAATTGCATACAGAGCGGACATTGAAAAATGTACCGCCAAATACTAGTGGCTCACGAAGACAGAGACTTTCAGCGTATATTGTGGAGAGAAAGCCCAACACAAAATATCAAGGAATATCGGTTAAACACCGTGACTTACGGAACCTCATCAGCTCCATATCTGGCGATAAAAACACTTCAACAACTCGCGTGCGATGAAAAGGAGAAATTTGAAATAGCTTCAATGATAACTGGCCAAGATTTCTACGTTGATGACTTACTTTCGGGAGCGTACAATTGCAATTGTGCAATTGGTACAACTCATGGAGAGCGGAGGATTCAGACTACGCAAATGGTCTTCAAATACAAAAGCCATTTTGAGAAATATAACATCAGAAGATCAAGAGCAAGGAAGATTCAAAATAAATGGCTACGACCCCATTAAGACCCTGGGAATATACTGGCGACCGGAGTCCGATACTTTTGAATTCAAAGTTAATATTGCAACAGGGAATAAAAATCTGACAAAAAGAGTAATTGTGTCAGAAACAGCTAGGCTATTTGACCCATTGGGCTGGCTAGCTCCAATTATAGTAAGAGCAATGCTAATCCAACAACAACTCTGGAAGTCGGAAAAAACTTGGGATGAAATACTTTCGGATGAAAACGCTCACGAATAGAAGGTATTTAGAAGCCAACTGTCTTGCGTAGAAGAAATTAAAATACCACGATGGATCCAATACGAATCAAAACACCGCATAGAATTACATGGATTTTGTAACGCATCGGAGAGGGCATTTGCAGCCGTGATTTATACAAGAATTACTACTGTTTCTGGAGAAATTATCACAAGATTACTATGTGCTAAGACAAAGGTAGCACCAATTAAGAAGATATCGATACCGAAACTCGAACTTTGCGGAGCAGTCCTGCTGGCAAAACTACTTGAAAAAACCAAGGCCAAATTAGAAATAAAGGATCTGGAAATACATGCATGGACAGACTCATCAATAACATTAGCATGGATCACCGGAAACCCTAACAAATGGAAGAGCTACGTAGCGGCCAGAGTTACGATAATAACCAAATTAGTAAGCTCAGACAAATGGCATCATGTAAAGGGTAAGGACAATCCAGCGGATTGTGCATCTAGAGGACTATGGCCTTCAGAACTCAACGCACACTCAATTTGGTGGACAGATCCACCATGGCTAGCGCAGGCACAGGTGAACTAAACTGACTCCACAACTCACAGCACCAACGAGGAAGTTAAGAAACAGCACACAAACACCTTCACTTTAACGGTGGAACCAGATGTCGTAGAAAGATTGCTGTCGCAGTATAGCACAATTAGGCGAATAACAAGAATACTCGCGTTTTATAAACGATTTGTGCACAACTCACGATCATCAAAAAATAAATTGCGGCGACAAATCACATGTCAAGAAATTGAAAGCGCTGCGAGGGTAGTTATACGACACGTACAGCAGACAACGTTCAAGGATGAGGTCGTCAACTTAAAGAGAGGAAGGGAAATTGACAGGAAGAGTAAACTTCGGTGCCTCAACCCATTCCTGGATGAGAACGAGGTGATGCGAGTAGGAGGACGATTGGCGAAAGCAGAACTATCATGCTCGCAGAAACATCCCATAATCATCCCACATTCCGGGTATTTCACCACCATGTTGATAGACGAGGTCCACAAAACCACCTTACATGGAGGCTACGCTCTTACCCATGCACATCTACGGCAACAATACTGGATTCTGAGTGGTCTAAGTGCAGTCAAACAACGAGTCCGTAGATGTACTACATGTTTTCGACACAGATCGTCAACGAGAACTCAAATGATGGGAAATCTGCCACAACCGAGAGTGTCCAAAGCCAGACCATTTTTAAATATCGGAATCGACTATGCAGGACCTATAGATATCAGGACAGCGAAAGGAAGGGGAAACAAATCATATAAAGGATGTATAGCCGTATTTATATGCTTGGCAATAAAGGCAGTTCATCTCGAAGTTGTTAGCGACTTAACAGCAAATACCTTCATAGCAGCTTTTAAGAGATTGTGCGCCAGGAGAGGACATGTGGGACACCTGTACAGTGACAACGGTACGAATTTCGTGGCTGCAAACAAAATTCTTCAGCTAAATGCAAGGGAGGCGAAAGAGTACAACGATGAAATATGCGAGGCATTAACAACTTACCATACGGAATGGCATTTCATACCCCCAGCGGCACCCCACTTTGGTGGCCTATGGGAGGCAGGAGTGAAGTCTGTTAAACACCATCTCAAGCGAACTATTGGTGAGCACAAGTTGACATACGAAGAGATGTCTACACTATTAAGTCAGATCGAAGCATGCTTAAACTCAAGACCTCTTTGTCCAATTTCAACCGATCCTGATGAAGTAGATGACTTGACGCCAGGTCATTTCCTGATAGGAACAACCTTACTGGCACTCCCGGAAAAGCATAGACTCAATGAAAGGGAAGGTTTAGTGACGCGGTGGCAACTGATAGAACGATTACAACAACACTTCTGGAAAAGATGGAGTTCAGAATATATAACGACACTGCAACAACGTCCGAAATGGACAACAAAGAACGAGAGGCTGGCAACATTGTTTTGGTGAAGGACGAACAACTTCCTCCAACAAGATGGATGTTTGGAAGGATACTAGAGACACATGCTGAAGAAGATGGTCTGGTGCGTGTAGTAACCATCAAAGCAAGGAACAAGATCTACAAAAGACCAGTCACTAAGATCTGTCTGCTCCCAATAAGCGATAACGAAGAACAAAGCGAAAAACAAGATGACAGTAAGCGGACTGATCAGCTTACCACAACAACCTGCTTGTCAACGTGTCCATGGTCGGAACCTGTAAACCAAAGTCAACCGATAAAACTGTCAGACGAAATTCAGAGTAACAATCCAGAAAGGAAGAGAAGGTTGAAGGACGGCCCCTGGTTACAAATTCTGTACACACTGTTGGTGATAATAGCATTAGGCAGAAGATGTGCAACGGCATTAGATACAGAACCTGAAGGTTTCAAGGTTACACCGTTTAGAAATCGCCCGGGAATCTACTTTGAAAAAATTGAAAACATTAACCTCATAGTTAATGACTGGAAGATTATCGCATATTATGATCTGACCAACTACTGGCGGGAACTTTCAGGATTCGAAAAACTGATTAACGAAATAAACGAATTCTGCAAAATGAAAGCCGCTGATGCACTGACACACCACATAATTCAACAATGTAACCACCAACTGGCCATTATAAAGGGCAATAACGACTTCCTATTAAAACAAAGAGCTGGAAAAGAGCCAGCTACCAGAATGAAACGATCACCGTTTGACTTCGTTGGAACTGTTGCGAACAAGCTTTTTGGGGTTTTAGACGAGTCGTATGCGGAGCATTACGAGCAGCAGATTCAGCAAATACGATTGAATAAGAACCATCTACTCACGCTTGTAAGGAACCAAACATCGATCGCAGAATCAACCAGCACCATCTTGCAGAAAAATACACAAGCCGTGACTGCACAAGTCCAAGTATTTCACAACAACCTAGAAAACTTGAAAAGCTATGTAACGCAAACTAGCAACCAGACGGCGGCAGAACAGAAGTTCTTAGCCATATCAACTTATACCACGTTAGCAATGGTAAATTATCAGCAGGTTCAAAATTCGTTATTGGACGTTCTAACGGATCTTCATCACGCTAAAGTAAATCCGCTTATAATTACGCCAGACCAACTTCGCGCACAGCTAGAGTTGATAAGAAAGCACCTAACTCCACAGCTGTCCGTCGCAGAAGACCGAACAGATTCGAATCTGCTAGCACCTTACAGGCTGCTAACAGCAAGGGCCCGAATAACCCAGCAAACCATCATATTCGACATAAGACTTCCGCTAATCAAGTCAGAAGACTATGAAATGTTCAAGGTTATACCAGTACCGACACCCCACAAAAATGAGTTTGTCTTCATTGAACCATCATTAGACTACTTAATAGTCAACTTACTAAGAGAGTCATACAACAGAATGGCAAGGGAGGAGCTCAACAAATGTATGAAAATCAGCGACAGATACTTATGCCAACAACAACATCCCATGTTTAATCGCCAATCCAACGTCAGCAGATGTGAAATGGACCTGCTCACCCACACCACGAACTTATCACCGTTCTGCAAGCTACGAAGCATAAGCCCATCTCCTGTGTGGATCCAGCTAAATAACGGAAATAGTTGGATATACGTTTTGGACAGGAAGTACACCTTTAACATAATCTGCGGAAGACGGATTCTAGAAGTCTCACTACAAGACGATGGCATTTTAACATTAGAGTCAAACTGTATTCTAAAACAGGACACGATGAGCATAACAGCTTACGAAAGGATGTCCAGCAAACTTAATACAGCTTTCATTCCGGCCACAAATATCACGGAAATATTATCAGACGACCCAAGAAATGTTTTAAGACCATTGGTCATCTCACATCCCAGTCTCAAGAGTAACAATGAGGAGTACGACACACTAAACAAACGGATAGCAGATCTCCAAAACAGCGAGGAACTACCAGTTGATTCAACGGCTCACCACGTGCACTACAGCATTTCCTACAGCCTGATTGGCGGATTATTCATCACCATCGGACTTTAACATATAAGTCAGTTCGGCCCTGCAGAATGTCCACCTTACGGGAAACAGACACCGCGAGAAACTCTTTATCATTGATATCAGTTTTGTTCAGCGCCGCCGAGTCAGCAGCAGTTCCCACGTATTTTAAGTTTTATGTAATAAGAGATCAGGTAATATTAGTATGCGAGTCAGCATAATTTATACTATAAAAATGTGTGAAATAAAATTGTACATCGGATTTGAATACGACAACTCCAACAGAAAGGTGTATTAATTTTAAACTATAACCACCCCCCACCAGTGGTAAGGTGGTCTTAGTTAGACATAATAATATATCAACAAGCATCAAGAGTCACATATATTTAACCAATTCTAAATTAATAACAAAATTATTAAATTTTAATATAAAACGAGCGTTCTTTATTAAGAAATACGTCACAAAGTGGAGACGAGGACTGGAGTATCGAATAAACCACAACTTCCACGATAAAATAAATTTTAGAAGTAATCAGAAAAATTAAGCAGATTCTGTCGCAGTTAACTACAAATCGTACGGATGTACAGAATGCAAATGATTGTCGTGGGTTGCAACTAGCAGCGATCGTCGAAGTTAATGAAACATTTAGTTCATACCTACAACGAGTCGAAAACTATCTTGATATTAGGAATTTGAGAGAGGGAACGGCGAACGAGAAAAAAACGTGTTCATTTTTTCATAAATTGCTTAGGCCCCAAACTTTATCATATGTTAACATGCTTAACGGCACCTGAGGAGCCAAAGGATAAGACGTATGAACAGCTCTTAGTTGAGCTTCTACAAAACCATGTGTGCCCCAAACCAAGTGAGGTAGCAGAACAGCACAAGTTCACATTGCGGATACAACATGAGGGAGAACCAATTTCCAATTTCCAAACTGTTTAAAAAAGATAGCGTATAAATTAAATTACGGTTAATTCATTTACTTTAAAAAAATTATATTTATTTCTTAAACTGGCAGAGGTTCTGCCTCTTAAAATGAACTGAACAACATGAATAACTTATCTCTACCTTAAATACCTAATAAACGCTGTCACTGCAATTTGGCACCTTGATGTGAGGAGCGCGTCGATCGTGGGAACGTTGCTGACGTTGGCATTTGATGACCGGTGTGGCGGTGTTTAGTTCAGCAGACTTGCTGACTCGATGACTTGAATGCGGCATGTGTTGGATTTGCCTGCATATTATGTTGCGTTAACTATGTGTTGGATTTGCCTGCATATTATGTTGCGTTAACTCCTCCGCCCTTAAGAGTAAACGTCCTCGTTTACTTAGAAGAATGGTATCTGGCTTATGCGGGAAGTTGTAGCCCTTGGAACAGGTGATGGTGAAGGTGCTGGTAAAGGTGATGGTGGAGATGTTGGTGGGGATTTGGTCTGTGAGTCTGCGTTGATGGTGCTGAGCGTTGATTTGGTACTTGCTACTGTTTTTCTGAAGACTATGGCTATGATGATGACGAGTGCGAATAGTAGACAGACTCCAATGCTCATTACTGTCCTATTTTCCACTTTTGTCCTCAAGAGTTGAATGTAGCGGGTGTTGTTTGCATGTAATTCTTTTATAAGTTCCAGCGATAACGTTTCTTCCACTTCGTGGTGCTGTGCTGACGTTTGTTGCAGGATGGCTGGGAGAGGGTTGAGATGCGTTGACTCGAAAGATTTGAATGTTTTTTTTCCAATTTGTAGGCTGCTGTTGTAGTATTTAATCAGGAATGTGCCATTGAGGGCAACCGGTTCATCGTCGATTATGATTTCTCCATCGTACTGGTTTAGAAAAATGATGTCAGATGATATTTCTTCAAGGTCTGGGATGTGTTGGCCATTAATTGCAGTATAGTTCGCTATTTTGCTGTTTAATAAATTTGGTATACAACTAGTGTTACTTAAATTGATTACATTGTTTTTGTTACAGATTGAAAACTTATTTATTGTCCTACAATTGACATTTATACCATATATTTCATTTTCACATTTTAAAATTTCATTAAATTCAACTTTGATTGCTTTATTTTCTTTCTTTACTGGTTTAATATTTAACTTATTACATATTTTTTCATTAACTGTAGGTAGGCTTACAATGTATAATAGTACAGAATTATTAAAAGCTACTTTTATTTCTGAGAAGTCCATTGCTTCTTCTATATCTTTGAATAATATACCTTTATTATTTATTATTTTTTCGATTACATTTACTTCATTTCTTGATAAAATATAAGAGTTTATAATATTGGCTTTTGCCCAATGTAAAGCGTACATAATATTTTTTATTTCATCTTTTACTATATCTAATCTGTATTTTATACTGAAAACAATTTCCTCTATTACATTTGTATTTTCTTTTACAATTTTACTTATGGAATTTGTTTTATTTATTATATCTTCGATTTTATTGACTAAAAGGTTATTTATAACAGTTTGTTTATTATTATTTTCAAGTGCGTTATTTATTTTTTCCTTGATTATCTCGAAGTCGTGATTATCGGGAGTGCCTGCTATGAACTTCCAAGCGCTTCCAATGAAGTCAAGCGATCTTTTAGCTTTATGCTGATTGGGGATTAAACGTGAAAGGATTGATCTAATAGATGAGATTTCTTGAGATAGAAGATAGAAACTGGGATGGGAAGTTATAAGGTTTTCTCTCATGTACGATTCTATGTTACTTAAGGCTTGCGGATATACGGATAAGTCTATTTCATGAATTAGTTTGTAAGTTCCGGTTTGTATTCTAGATGTTCCGGTGTTAATAGCCACTAGTCTTGCGTTCGTGTAGTCCAGTATTTGCACGTCTCCTAAACAGTCAGTCAGTAAAAGTCTGGAAAGAAAGTTTGAGATTAGGATTTTATGTGAGATTTGTGAACTACCTTTCCTGATTGGGTGAGAACGGTAGTTTTATTGTTTTCTTTAACAACTTCTTTTGAATATCTTGGAGAGAGTTTTGATCCTACTCTCTTATTTTTTCTGATAAATTATTTCTCCTGTTGAGTAATCTTTGATTGGGGGTTTCCCTTTATTGTGATAGGTCAAGTCATGTTGTTGTTTGTCTTCTAATTTGGCTTTCACTTCCGAACGAATCTTGTCAATTTGAGGGGGGTCTATGTTCCTACTGAAAAATATGTCCACTGGTTTCTTACGTGTTACCGAATGTATCGTGAAATTATAGGCATTAACTGCAGTTTCAAGTAATTCCGTGAAGGATCTATGTACTTGTTCCTTTCCAATGCAACGCATAAGTTCAGCAAGAGTCGAATGAAATCGTTCGACTTGGCCGTTCGATGTGCTCGTATATGGGGATGTTGTGAATACTTCCATGCCAAATTCGTTCTTAAGCATGAATATAATTGGTGAGGAATTGAAAGACTTCTCATTATCGAATACTATAGTCTTCGGTATTCCATAGGCAAATATGAGTTCTCTTAGCGGTTGCCTAACATCCTCAATAGCTTTAGATTGTATTTTCTTGACTTGGGCGTATTTAGAAAATTTATCAAGTGATGTTAACACTAAATTGCCTTCGGTTGAGAAAATGTCAACATGAATAATCTGTCCAGGATAAGTCGGAATTGGAGTTGCCTGAATTTCAATTTTATCGGGGTGACGGTCATATTTGTTTTCTTTGCAAATAGAGCAGAGTTTGATTATTCTTTTTAATTTTCGCGACATTCCGGGAAAATAGAATTTTTCGAGAATTTGCTGTTTATTCTCTCGTTCATTCCTATGAGCACATTGATGGGTAGTAATGATGATTTCTTCTTGTCTAGTTTCACTTGTTACGTCTTCTACAATTGCTTGGGAGAATCTTACACGATAATTCGCAAAATTATTTCTGTAAATTTCTTGGATCATTCCCTGGATTCGTTCTTCCGTCTTTATGCAGTTGGTAACTGTAGGGTTCAGTCTGGCCTTAAGAATTTCAATAAGTTTATCAGTTGTGTAGGATTGTTCAGTTATAATATGCCTGTGATATGTGGGAAAAACTATGCGAAACTCGTAATTGCTTGTATTACCCGTATTGAGGAATATTTGATTTTTGAATACATTGATAGGCGATTCAACGCTGAATATCAGCCCATGTGATGAACTCTCATCACTATGTATTGTTGGAGTAAGGGAGTTTATTTCGGTTCCGGTGGGAAGTCTGGAAAGTGCGTCTGCAACTACGTTTGTTTTGCCAGGTTTATATTTTAATTCGTAGTTGTACTCTTCCAAAATAGCTTTCCATCTTTTCAGTTTAGAGTTATTGTTTTTATTGCTCAGGGAATAGGTGAGGGGTTGGTGGTCAGTATGAATTATCACTTTTGCTGTCCCGTAGAGATAATTTCTGAAGTTGTTAAGTGCCCATATTATAGCTAGCATTTCTTTTTCGTTGGCTGCGTAGCTTTCTTCTGTTTTACTTAATGTTCTAGATATGAACATAATGGGCTTATCTCCTTGTGACAATACAGCACCAAGGGCATAGTTAGAAGCATCAGTTACTAATTCGAACGGTTTTGTGAAGTCTGGGTAAGCGAGTACAACTTCTTCCGATGTTAATGTGTTTTTGATTTTTTTAAAAGCTGTTTTGGCGGATTTGTCTAAATGGATAAGTTTCTTGCTTGAAATGTTTTTGGACAATCGTCCATCCTCCCCCCTTAAGAGGGCTGTTAGGGGTTTGGCCAGCTTGGCGTAGTCCCTAATGAAGCGGCGATAGTACCCTGACAGGCCAAGGAAAGAGCGAAGTTCCTTCAGGGTATTCGGATATGGAAAGTCTTGGATTGCTTTGATTTTTACCGGATTGGTTTTAATGCCGTTAGGCGAAATGACGAAACCCAGGAATTCTACTTCTTGTTTGTAGAATTCGCACTTATCCAGTTGAACTTTCATATTTGCATCATGTAATGTTTGAAAAACTTTCCGAATATTTTGTTCATGCGTAGCTTCGTCCTTGCTGTAAATGACTATGTCATCTACGTAGACATCGCATATTTTACCGATAAGGTTACGAAGAATGTCGTCAAGCGTCCTTTGAAATATGGCCGGTGCATTCTTGAGACCGAATGGAAGCCTAAGAAACTCGAATTTTCCATTATTGATAGAGAATGCTGTTTTTTCGATATCAGATTCTTTTAAGGGGATCTGATGGAACCCACTTTTCAAGTCTATAACGGAAAAAAATTTATTATCGCCGAGATGTGCAAGGATTTCGTTAATTTGGGGAATCGGGTATCGATCCGGAATAGTAATGCTGTTTAGCTTCCTATAATCTATTACGACCCGATATTTCTTCTTACCAGAAGCATCAGCTTTTTTTGGCACTATCCATACTGGTGAATTGTATGGGGACCGTGAAGGCCTAATTATTCCATCATTGAGAAGCTGCTTTATTTGTTCTTCAACCTCGCTTTTAAGGGACATAGGATATGGGTAAAATTTGGTGTATACAGGTGAATCAGATGTTGTTCTGATTTCGCCTTTTACTCTTGTTGTGTAAGCGAGTTTTTCCTCTGGTTCTTCGAAAAGTTTGGGAAAGTCGTGCACGATTTTATCAATAGAAGCTTTTTGTTTTGAAGACATATGATCGGTTCGGATATTTATAGTATTCACAGATTGCGAAGCCATCTGTTTAATGCGTATTTTTAACTGATTATTAACAAGCATGTAGTTATCCTTTGCGTGAACGACAGCCGAGAGATTCTTCAAGCTATCATTTCCAAGGATCGCATGGAAAGATTTTAATTTTGGCATGAGAAAGAATTTGTGTTTAATATTTTCGAGACCAAAAAGACTAATAAAAGTATGGTGAGTTACTTGAACGTTACCACCAATGGAATTACAACAGAATGGTTTTTCGTTTGGTAAGGGTTTATTTATTAAAGACGGCTGTATATAATTTTTATTGGATCCCGTGTCAATCAAGATTTTCAGAATGTCTCCACTCTTCGTTGCACATTCGAAATACGGCAGCGAAGAGTCACTTAGTCTAAAAAATGTATGTCGCTTAGTTCCGTGACATTATTTGAGCTGGTGATTTCCGGTTGAGTCATTTCGATATACTCCTGGAAAGACTCGTCATATTCAGTCACGTTGTTCATGTCGGCTTGTGCTTCTTCATATTGGTTGAATTCCGCATCTTCTGTCATAGTACCCAGATGAAAGTTTCTTTGCATCTTGGTAGGATGGACTTGATGAGATTGAGGAGCTGATGGTCGTTTTGGTGCCGGAGGCCAATTCTCCATTCGCGGTCTGTTTATGTAATTGACCTTGTTCGTACGGATTGTTTCTGCATCCATAGGCTCTGGTGGTGGTTGCCTTGGAGTAGCGAAGAATTGTGGACGTTGCTGTTGATATTGTTGTTGCTGATGTTGATGTGGTGCAAACTGTCTCTGGGGCCTCGGAGGTGGAATGGGCCTTGCATTGTATTGGGGTGCCACTTGTTGTCTCTGTGGTTGTACAAAATGAGTCAATTCTGGGTAAAATGGTTGACGATTTTGGACTGGATTGGAGATTACTCGTCTTGCTGGAATTGGTGGTGGTTCCGGATGATTTATCCTCCTATTATGGCTGCTTGCAATGGCGTACTGCGAGCGGTAGTTTTGGTTTTCTAACCTCAAACACAAGTGCAATGCTTGGGGTAGATCTACAGGTTCTCGCATTCCCAAAAGTCTGGGAAGGTCGCCTTTCAGTCCTCGAATGAAGGTGTCAAGGGCTTTGTCCCTATAGGTTTGCATGAGCAAATTTAGAGATTCGGCACTGACATCCATGCATGCGATTTTATTAAGTATGAGTGAAAGGTGCGAATACACCGATTGGTAGAATTCTTGAATGGACGTGTTACCCTGTACCAACGCCGTCATTTGGTACTCTAGAGTACCCAAATCACGCTTGTCTGCATAATGCAGAGTTAAGCATCGGGATATGCAGTTCCAGTCTAATGGAGTATTGTAAGACTCCAGGACGTGGTCTGCATTTCCAATTATTTTGTTTCTTATAGTGTTTAATATACCAAAATACTTTGCCGATCCTTTGATGGAATCGTAGATTTTTAAAATACGTTCTACGCTTTTACGCCATGAGCTAAATTCACCTGGATTACCAGAGAATTCGCGTAAGCTACGTACTACATCCGGGATTTTATCGAGATCATTAATATTCTGGTTTGGTGAAATGGTTTGATCGATTCCCGTGAATTGATCCGCGTACGGGTTTAAGATTGAATGAATTAGAGCGCGGCCCTCAGTATTCAGAGCTTCGCGTATCATAGAACTAATGAGAGATTGGAGTGGGGGATTCATGACAGGATTTTCGTTGGGTCTTCCAGAAGAAATTGAGGCTTGATTCGCTTGAGCAGCATGTGCAGCTTGAGCGACTTGAGCAGCCTGAGCGGCAGCTTGTTCGAGAACAGAAGGTCTTACGATATTTTCGTTAGTCATTTTAACGAGATGTCAAGATAATCAGAATAAATTTAAGACAAATCAAGATAATTAAGGAAAATTCAAGATATTTTCACTACAGAACAATATAATTTAAAGTATTTTCACGTCAAATTAAGAAAATTTAATATTATATAATATGTTATTAATATTTGCAATAATTAGATCTTACAATAATATGATGATCCTCATCTTTTGGGTGGTGGCGGCTAGCTGCTGCTTCCCGTTTGTTTTCACTACTAGGGGGCCCTTGAATTTTCCACACCCCTGTTGTCTTACACTACACCTTACTGCTACCTTGCTTTTCAACTAAGTCCTTCGCGACACTACTTAAGGGTCTCTTTTTTTTTCGACACTACTTGAGGGTCTCTTTTTCTTTTCGACACTACTTGAGGGTCTTCTTCCTTTTTTTTCTTTCGACGCTACTTGAGGGTCTTTTTTTTCGACACTGAATGTTTTGGCACTACTTAAGGGCACTCTGCGTTTGCGACGGGTTCCGGGACATAGGCAGTATACGATTTTTTTTGCACTACTTAAGGGCTTAATCGATTTTAAACTCACGAATGAAAATTGCGCTACTTTAGGGCTTCTACTTTCAAACGCGATACCTATGTCCCTGCTCGGGCGCCAATTAAATTACGGTTAATTCATTTACTTTAAAAAAATTATATTTATTTCTTAAACTGGCAGAGGTTCTGCCTCTTAAAATGAACTGAACAACATGAATAACTTATCTCTACCTTAAATACCTAATAAACGCTGTCACTGCAATTTGGCACCTTGATGTGAGGAGCGCGTCGATCGTGGGAACGTTGCTGACGTTGGCATTTGATGACCGGTGTGGCGGTGTTTAGTTCAGCAGACTTGCTGACTCGATGACTTGAATGCGGCATGTGTTGGATTTGCCTGCATATTATGTTGCGTTAACTATGTGTTGGATTTGCCTGCATATTATGTTGCGTTAACTTATAGCTGCAACTTTGTGTGTGAAAGTTGCAAAAAGTCTACAATTGCTACACATTTAAGATCGCAATTTATTAGGGGAATTCGTGATAATGAAATGAGTGAACAGTTATTGCAACAAGAATCATCAGTGACTTTTGAAACCATAAGCAAGAGGGCATTGGCCATTGAGTTAGCTAATGCAGAGAGTAAAGAAATTAGAAGTCATACACAACAGTCATTACATTCAATTGATAGGGCAAAAAGGTAAGTAGGGAACAATGGGTCTAAAATGGAAATTTTTAAGCGAATGCGAGGGAAATGCTTTAACCAACCACAATGCAAGTACTTCCAAGGATAAAAATTCAAAATGCAGGAAATGTGGTAAATTAGATAAAAGTGTCTCCTTAAAAGAAAGTTTCGGGGAACAGAAAACTATCGATTTAGCTTGTATAAAGCCAAGCAATGAAGATATTTTTTTTACTAATAATTTCCAATCATCTGCTTTTGTTAAGTGTTGGCCGGAAAAAAAGTAGCAACCTATGACGATGTGACTAAAGACATATACGAGTGAAATTATTGATCCCATAGCAGCATGCAACATGAAATTAGCTTATAAGGAAAGGAGGACCATCGGTGAACTGTACGTTTTGCCACAAGATGTTCAACCAATTCTCGGTCGTGGCTGGATACGAAGTTTTAAGCTGGATATTCATTCAATGGACCAAATAAGTGAAGCAGATATAAGCGAGAGCGAAAGTAAAGAAAAGATCAACGACCTGCTTAAGGAGTATGTGGATACGGAAGAAATTGGTAAAATTCCAATTGTGGAGTTCTCAATTGCGTTAAAAGATGCAAATACAAAGCCCTTTTATATGAAGCTTAGGCCTGTTCCTTACGCTCTTCGCGAAAAAAATGAGGCGGATATTGAATGGCTAGAGCAAGCTAAAATTCTAGAGAAAGTAACAAATTGACGTTGGCGGACTCCAATAGTGCCAGTTGTTAAGTACCACATACTTCGCACTCGCATAGACGATATCTCCGCGAAAATGGGGGTGGTAGGTATTATTGTGTTTTGGATTTGCACCAGGCGTACCTACACATGCCAGTGTTCAAAGGTACAGCGATGCTTGAGGCTATTAGTGGACAAAGGATCCTATAAAGTCAATCGCGTATGTTTGGTGTTAAAATAAACCCGAACGCTTGACAAAGGTTCATAGATACGACTTTATAAAATATAACAGATGTGACATGTTTCTTTGATGATATTCTCATACAAGGACGTACACATATACAGCTAATTAATAACTTAAGTTTTAGTGTTTTATATATGATACTTCAACAACAGGGGTAAATGTCAATTTCTTTTAAGATCAGTTTCTTATCTTAGCCCTGTCATCGACGAAGAAGGTATTAAACCCATGCTAGACAAGATTCAGGCTATAATTGAGTGTACGAAACCTGGTAACGTCTCTGAATTACGCACCTTTTTAGAACTAATACATTATTATCAGAAGTTCATTCAGAATCTATCAAATAAACTATTTCCGCTTAATGAATTATTACGAAAAGATAAACAATTTATATGGAGTATTGAATGTCAAACTTTTTTCGAGGGTATAAAGGAAAAAATTACGAGTCCACAGGTATTAATGAAATACAACCGACACCTGCCATTAATTCTAGCCACGGATGATTCTCCAACAGGACTTGGTGCTGTTATTTCTCATTTGCTACATAATGGTGAAGAGAGACCCATAGCATTCGCTTCAAGATCGTTAACGAAGTCGGAGAAAAATTACTCATAGTTGGATAAATAAGCTACGGCGATCTATTGGGGTCTACGTAAGTTCTTTCAGTATTGTTATGGACGCAAAATTACACTTGTAATAGACCACCAACCACTTACGGGATTTTACAGGATTTTACACCCACAAAAGGATTTGCCCGCAATCTCAGCTTTTCGACTTTTGCACTATGCTAACATCATTTCATGTTTTGATTACGATATCATACAGGAGTACAAACCAACATGCAAACGCTAATAATTCAATTCAATCATGAAAAGCCTATAAAAAATGATGACCTTGAACCACATTTCAATCCTACTCGTAACTAGAATTGAAATAAAGAAGGAAACTTTAAAAGACCACGAATGTATTCGATATTATACAGCGATTCAGTCGGGGGATCAATTATCGCGTGATAAAAATTTAACCGAATTTTCATTACAAAACGAATGTATCTTTAATGGTGTACGAATAATGATTTCAAAGAACTTGCAAAAGAGAGTTCTCGACGAGCTTCACACGGCGTATGAAGGCACTAGCTAGAAGCTATGTGTGGTGGAGAAATATTGACAAGGACATAGAATACATTTGCAGGAGTTGCGTAAATTGTGTAAATTGTGGCAAGATTGAGTCAAATGTTAAAAAGGTTCAGCCTCATCTATTGATTTACCCAAAAGCGTCCTGGGAGCGTTTACATTTAGATTTTGCCGGCCCATTTATGAATAAATCATTCCTTATTGTAGTTGACGCTTATAGAAAGTTGGTAGACATATTGGTATAATATACGTAATAAAATAATAATAGTAATACTGAATAACACGACCGCTACTACTACAATTAATGCACTGCGTGAAATATTTGCGAGGTTTGGACTTTCTACAAAAATTGTCAAAGACAATTCCTAAAATTTTCCACATAAAATGGAATAGTTCAGAAATTTACTGCCCCATACCATCCTGCTACGAATGGTCAGGCTGAAAGATTTGTATGTACATAAAGCAAGGACTACGTGCTATGGAGGATGAACCCGGAAGTCTTCATGAAAAGTTATGTACATTTTTGATTCAGCAGAGGAAATTGCCAAACAGCACTATCGGAGTTAGTCCCGCAGAACTTATGTTCAAAAGGCAAATCAATACAAAAATAGATATCGTTAAAAGGGAATATTCTATGAAAACGGACAATCCAGATCTTCAGAAAAAGATACAAAATGCCACATTGGGGATTTGGTTCAAGTACGAGTACATAACAACAAGGCTTGCAAGTGAAATTTTGGAGTGATTTTGGCCAAGGTAAGAAGCTTTCACTATGAAGTAATGATTGATAATGAAAGGTACCGCCTAGCAGACCATACCAAAAACTCGGGATAAATTGCCTTGATTATGGAGGAAAATCGTGTTTGGTAGCAATCCATTATTTTTCAAAATGGATAGAATGGTTTATGATTTTAAATGATAATTATAAATACACTTAAACATCAACACATGCATACGTTGACATCTAATACATCGATCCATCGATCCTAGTGTGGTGGTCTCAGTCCTTGTTGTTCTCTGAAAGCCTGTTGCAATTGGTCAGTTAATGTCTATTGATTAACAAGGCAAAGTCTTTAAATTTAGAAATATAACAGAGGAAACTTATTAGTTGAGACCCAACTCATAGTATAGATCAGATATATTAGTAGTTAGGGTACGTTACCTCAAATTATTTAAGAAATAACAGCGACTGAATCCAGCCTGGTGCTTGGCCATAATGCTTCAATGTATTTCGAAATCAGATTATTTAATACCGAAATACAATTAATTGAAGTGAACCTACTCTAAAGAATGTCATTATATTTTATTTATGTAAATTTTAGGAAAATGTTGGAACGTTATGTAGTGGAGTGCAAAATGAACGAGAGAAATGCGAGAGTACGGAATACGAGTATGCGAGGGGAGTACGAATATTCTCATTTCGACAGAACTAATTTATTATTTTTTATTTAATAGTGACAAGAATGTCTTTGTGCAGGTAACAAACACGGTTTGTAAACAATTCTCTCCGAACACCTTTAACTTAAACAAAACAAACAAAAATTGGTTAAATGCTTTGCATTTTTAGAGTCATTGCTTTTATTAGGAGAAATATGCAAATTGTTGGATAGGGCGTATTCAAACTAGGCTCGATCTAGATATAAATTTTAAGTAAAGTCATCTTAGCCGCAACAAAGAAAAAAGTAAATTTTTCGCAAGTTTATTATTATTAAGTATTATTATTAGGGTAGGATAGGGCACTTTCCGCGGAGGTGCACTTTGGACTTTTGCAGTTTACGAAAATCTGTTGGTGATGGTGACAGATTATAGATAATATATATACTTATACCTATCTTACGTGTGAAATTAAAAAGTTAGATCCATTATGTCAGGAACGACATATGTGACTTTTCTGGCGGTTTTAAGTTAAAATGCATTCTTGTAGTTTTCCTAGACGTACAAATACTGGTGCAGAAAAAAATTACGTGACCCATGAACTCTTTCATGTTAAAAAAAAAATGTCTGAACAAATTCCTAATATGTTCTTATTTGGCGGTGAGGCGGTCGAGGAATTTGCTACGTAATATTTTGTTATCAACTTTTATTTAAATGATATCTTCTATGCATGTAAATACTCGTAATGTTAAATAGTATTAAAATAAAACTACTTTGCTTCATGAATTCGCTTGCGGACCAGGATGGCTTCTGGTCAGAAAACACACAACTGCTCAAATCAATGTTTAGGTCCGTGGCACAACAAATAATTTCGAAACAATTGCTTACATTCTGTGGAAAAGGATTCCAGGGCTCATTATTTGTCCATTCACCTTAATCAAAATGCGAGATGAGCAAACATACTGATATTTTATAAATTGCACTTTGAATTTTTTGTTTAAATTAAAGTACCGGTTATTTTTATGTTAACATGAAAATGTCGCCTCGAGTATAAATAACATTTTACGTAAATCCATTGAGTTAGACTGCAATCTGAGGTACAGATCGGCAGATAGATAGACCCACTTTTCGTGTTATTTTTTAATAGTAACACCAAAAATGATCAAACTCGGGGCATTAAATATTTTCAAGAAAGTAATACTTGCAAGGAAAAATTGCGTAAGAGATTCAACATTTAAAGCCTGGAATTTTAATCGTTATAGGCTCATTATAGGCTGTTTTTTGAGAGTGAGTAATATACCTAACAGTTGCAGCGAACGGGTATACATACTCGTATGTATGTGTGTCCTTTGTATACTACATAATATATTTTTTCTTCTTTGCTAACAGCCCATAGTTTCTGTTCTGTTGAAACGCATGGAAGGGCCCTGCCATTTCCGAAAGAAATAGCGAAAAGATTTTTCACGACAGTTGGCGCATTCAGATTCCAAGGCCCTAATAAGTTGACCTTCTTCTGATTGGTTGATTGGCGCACATGACAAGTAAAAATTGCCTAATGATTTTCCCCTTGACATATAGGGAACATCTGGTTTTAGAAGCAATTGATTCATTTAGATTTTTCTTTGAAAAACAGGAGTTTTAATTAAATGTAGAGATTATGGTGGAGTTCTTATTTCGGAATCCAAAATGCCTATATGTTAAAAATGAGGCGAACATCAATCTTTTCCTAATTGAAAAATGAAAAAAAAAATATTTTAAAAGTATTTTTTAACATTTTTATGCACCAGTATTTTGCTAGACCTATGCATACTATAGTATAAGAATGTTGTTAAAATGTTAAACCTGATTACTCAAAAACAAATCCAGAATTTCAGAGTAATGTAGGAAGTTCAAGATTGCCTTACATTTTTTTTTTTAAAGGTTTTATGAGTCAATGACACTCTTTTTATGATAAGAGATACGCCCTTTTTACTGCACTCTAATGGTAATGCTTTAATGCAAATTGAGAACAGCGATTATGTGTCTGACTGCCCTCAAAGAACAATAATAATAATGAAAAAGATGGTTAAGTTGTAATTATTGGACCTCTGAAAATGTCCACATGACATTTAGACAACATAAACTACATTCGGAAAGTCACCTTGTACCTTGAAAATTTGTTTGATGTTTCTGCAAATCCAACTTAAATCTCCCGGCCAATGGTCCACGCGCTATACCACTGATCCACGGCACCCATGCCATTGTATACTTGTTAATGGATAAATGAGTCGAAACTTTTTTTAACTTAGATGATTTTATTTTATTTAAAATTGATATCTAAGTCAGTTTAGATACACGTGAATACAAACAAACACAACTTTTGGACATACGAAAAAAAAGAAGATTCAAATTTTGTCCCTTTTCGACATTCCATAGATGTGAAATCTAACAATTCATGGAAGAAGGGCACATATGGAACAAGACGTGCGACCCAGTCGTGCCCTCTATTTTTTATGGTATATAGTATAGCTTTTCAATCCACCCTATTAACTAATGGTTAAATGAATAGATTATGAAGATGGATGTGTCATTAATTTTTATTGAATTCATTTACATTTGTGATTTTATTAAACACAAAATAGAAACTTAAAGCAGATCATCACTTTGCGGATATTTAAATTTGTGTGACTCAAATAATGAGAAAGTTTCGTACGACCAAATCGTGCACTTTATTTTTTAATGCGTGGCCTTTTTCTCAAAAAGCAAAGTACATATGTAATGCCGAAATTATAATGCTGTCGTTGACTTTAATCACCAAATATCTTTTATTCATTTGACTACATAAAAGCAGCTAACAAGAATTCGCATACAGACACCATCGGGTCGTAAAAACGTACAATTTCTCCAAATGGATCCAGATTCATATCAATTAAAAAAATGTATACCTATATGTATCACATATAAAAGAATGTCACTTCAGCTAATCAACGTATGCAGGAGTACTCTGTCAAATAAAAAGACACGTCCGTTAATTCAATCTCCTGGTTAGGTTTAGAGGGTGAGACATCTTCCTTGTTACATTGAAGAAGTGGCATATAAATAAGGCCAAAGTGAACATCCAAGTTGGCGGGGAGGATCAGTAGACTGAATTCGCTTTCAAAAAACAATTTACCTAATGAACTTTTCTTCTTTTCCGAATTCTTCGTGTCAAGTGCGAAACCTCTAAGAGCGCCCCAAACCAAAACGTATTCCTCACTTGGACGGACTTTTCAATTTCTGTCATTTATTATGTATGGACTTGAAAATGCTTTGATTTTCAATGAATTTAGTTCCACAATAAGCAAGTCAGAGAAGAGCTCTGCCAGAAAGACACAGAGTGGTGAATTTATTATTCAGAACCCTTAAGTGTTTTTGAGTGCTGAAAAATATTTATTATTTTTGACAATAATTTTTTGGTGGAGATGATTCACTAAATTTTCATCAAAGTATTGTGTAGATTCTTTAAAAAAAAAAGAAACAAGGTGTAATGGAGGAATGGATTAATGGTCGGCAATTTTAACCAATATACATACATATGTAAGGTTAAGTTAAAAAAAAGAATACCCCAAACGCTAATTGATACTGTCGAATCATTCTGCGTTTAGATCCTTAACCTACGACAGCTACTCATTTGACATCAACCACTTTCCCATCCATATCAACAGTTCTCGACACCTACACCTGCAACAGAAGAAGGGCCTTTCAATTTGTTCGAGCCATTAATTATTAATAACTTCGTTTTTTTAATTTCCAATAATTATTTTTGAAACCTAATTAGTTCTCTCTCCCTCGTTTCATAGTTAGAAACTAATTTTCAGAAACCATCTCCTAGAAACTTAAATATTTTCTGAGGGAAAATAATAAATGTGATTTATAGCCCTCGGAGCGGTGGCTAAGATTCCTGAATATGAATTCAAAAGAGTAAACTTTTCCGTACGCAAAATGGAACTGGCACTGATATACCCTACCCATTCTGTGCGAAGAGAAATCAACACACACGCAAAGCCCTGGCGGCGATTAATATCCATTTAATTCAAACATCAACGATGAATAAAAGCGTTTCAGTAAATTATTATCACTTGGGGCGGGCTTCAGATATTTTATTTGATTTTTTTTTTCTGTTGACTGTTGCCTGCTTGTTCTTCCCACCTTTCCTGCCAGATTAATTTGCCTTGAAATTGAGTCTAATACATTGCCGGCAGCAATCAGTCAACATCATGTGACCTTGCTTAAGGGCGGAGTAAAAAAAAGGAAATACCATGTCGGAACTGAAAAAAATGTGGTTTATTAGTCTACTGAGTGAGATGGCTTAATTGAATTTTATGAAACAAAGGCCACTTCCTTGTCAATCAGATATTATATCCACGCATCAAGATATATGTTTCCTTGCACGATAGTCTTGGTCGACTCTTAGTTTAAATTCAGAAACGCATCACTGCAGTGATGCTGCTCAATCATTTTCGTTAAATATTCGCAAACGCAAATGTTTGGCATCATTTTCAAAGTCAAATGCTTATTATTGCAAAATTGCATAAATGTCAATAAAAAGCGTCAGAAATTGTTGATTTGTTATTGATGCCGCCACGATCGAGGGTTAGATAAATTTTGTTCATTAATAACAATAATACTCGTACGAGTATATTTCAACAATTTCACTTTCAGGGAGTATTTCAACAGCGCCCAACAACAAGGCTAAAATATGAGAAAAAGTTTAATCGAACACAGTTTTGTGGAGAAAAAATTGCACAGAAATAAATGACGAAGTTCCAGATTTTATTTTCAATAGGACATAAGTTAACCGAAAGTCTCTCAACATCATTATGACGTACAAAAGGAAACAAGAGAAGTGCAAGCGATGCAACGTCATAAGAACATTTTGACCACTAGGTGAGGTATATCGAACTAAGCATTCTATTGAGCGTCTTGTAGAGAATTTGGTATCAATACTCTATTTACTTGTTGCAAACACCTCCACCAGTCTAACACCGGATTCCTCCAGCAAAGACACAGTTTTACACTCATCTACTGTCGAACACGTCGTGATTATTGAAAACCCAATTGATCAAAACGAAGATGCTGCAGACATACTTTTTGATCTTGTCCCTTATACATATCAGTAAAAGAACAGCAATTCCCAACACCGACGCCAAAACATCACGGTGCAAAAATGATATAAATTCGTGGTAATTAAGAATTTTGTCTGTCCGGGCTCTACTGTTAACATAATAACATTAGTGTTAAAAGAAAAGGGAGAATCACTTTTGTCAACTGCTGTTTCTTTAGGTGAAGAAGGCAATTAAATGGTAAATCCATGTCGAAAAGAGAAAGAAACTCTGCATAAAACTCTCGTCAACATAGTTAACATATATGGTACAAAAGCGTGGACTTTATTAAAGTATCCTTAAAGTCTTCCAGAAAAAAAAAAATCTTCATACGATTTATGTCTGTATTTAAAGCATACGAGTATGGAGGATATTCAACGATTAACTAAACAAACTATAGGTACGTGAAATCGATATGGTCAAGAGGTTCTGCTTACAGCTCTTAAGATAGCTTGGGTAGAGTAATACCAATACTAAGGGCCGGAGAGTTCAAACAATTTACGAGGGGAGTACGAGAGTACGGAATATGCTAGGGAGTATATACTATCTTAGTACTTATTTCGACAATCCTGAAGAGATTAACCGCTTAATTTATTTCCATCCCAGTCAAATTTGAACGGAGACCGGACAAATTAATAAAATGTGAATTATGTCGCATGTACAGAGTTTTTGGAAAAAACTGCCTTCAATATTTACAAAAAAAGAATACGCATTAATTTCATTTGGGGGATGTGGAGAAAAGCTTTTTTTTATTTGTATATCAAAAAATGAGTCAATCTATTTCGGAAAACAATTTGTTCGGCGAAGTTGGATGATAAGAATAAGACATTGATACTGATAAGAAAGAGATGAAAGATCAAAATGTTTCTATTGATTTGAAATGGGTGCGGATTTTTAAGCACTTCTCCTCGGATCTAACATTCTCTATTTTCATGGCACTAATGCGGTCGCAGAAATATTTTTTTCTATAATAAACACACAGTAGACAATTGAAAAATCTCAATTTAGTTTAAAAACGATTAAGGCAATATTAATGTAATAGTTTTTACGAAAAAATAAAAAGAAAAACAATAACGTAATTCTAAAAAATAAAAAAAATAAGTATTTGGCGCAACATGTCTTTAAGTGCCAGGGCCTAGCTTCTCGCAACCATTCGTGTTGTGTGCGTTATACTTTTCACACGAATGGAAGGGACCTACAGTTTAGTGCCGTATCCGAACGGCAGTTTGTTTTTCAGAAGCTTTCTCGTGACAACAATACTCTCGGATGTTTGCCAGACGTTCGCGAGAGGTGGGATCATGGAAAAACTTTTTGGTGTTTTCTGAGATTCGAACTTGGAACTTCTTGCGTAGTGATCCGACACACTAACCACTACTCCACGACACCCCAATTCTAAAAGTAATTCATTAATTTTGTCAAAATTATTTGTTTTGTTTTATGTTTCAAATCAACCCAACCCATCGTCTCAATATCATCTTTCAAGTACCTTCGCTGACGTTGATGCAGTTGGAGAAGCGACCCATAAGTGGACACATCTAAATAACCGCAACGCTGATAGGCTAATATTGTTAACCCTGAAGCTTAGTGGTTCAGAGATACTGCTAAGATATCGTAGGGATAACATCTCATAACTAATAAACGTCACTGGACAATGCGTCATCGCCAGACATGCTCAGGGACTGGACATTGAAAGCAATTATTTCTGCAGAAGCTGCTGAGACGAGAAGAAGAAAGGGGCTTTCACTTCCTCTACACATGTTCTTTCCTTGCCCACATAAAATGAGATACTCTGGGATAATGCTTTTTAACGATCTGAGAGGTCAGAATAAAATCTGGAATGTTAAAATCAATGTTTTTATCAAAAGGAGGAGATATGGATCGTATTGTAATTCCCGTTCCATAGTGGTATCAGAATGGACTTATGTTAGTCTAAGTGCATCTCATCTGTATATCTATCGATGTATAATGAAATTATGAACAAATATTGTTATCTCAATTACTGCAATTCTATTTTTTTAAATTTTCTTATTGTTTTTAACACGAATTATTGGCGAAATGATTTTCTTGTTTTTAAACTGAAACTCAAAGACTAATTAAATATATGTATGTAATGCTTATCATTGTTTAACTGAAAGTCAAATTTCAATATATGTATGCAAGTCTAATGTTAATCGAAGTGTACTCTTTGTTTTAATGATACATATTTATTTGGCTTTTTTTTGTATTTATACATGGATTTCCTAGCGCCTATGCCATTAATTTATACATACATACAATAAGAAGTTATTTGTTTTAATTAAGACAGTTAGTAAGTAATATAACACTTAAAAATTTAATTCAATATATGTTTTGTATAGTTGTATTATTTTCCATAAGAAATGTCAAAATAGAGAGGACGTCACTGAGTTGCCAACACTTATTATTAAAATAATGAAATATTATTCGATTTTGAATTCAATAAACATTTACATTTTGTTCGCATAATATTTCAAATCATTGGATTCCGGGATTGGTCTGTTTTTTCCCCGGGTCCCGGGATTGTGTAAACCCTGGGAAATGAGAAACTCCAGTTTGCACTAACGAACATTTAAAATTTGCCAAATTTCATCAAATGATTAATGGTAAGGGAAAGCACCCGGCAAATTATAGAGGCTGTGAAGTAGCTAAAGAGTTACAAAAACCAAGAGATGCGCTCCTTAAGCCCCCAAATGCAAAATCAAAACCGCAAACTAAGCCAAAGCGTAAGGTCGCGGAGGAGAAAGAGTGCAAATCAAAACTACCCGGTTCAGAGCGCAAAAAGGTGAGGGAAAGAATGACGAAAGAAAAGCCCTCGACCTCTGTTCCTAAAAGAAACGGTACAGAAAAGTTACAATTGGAAAAGCTACCGGGTAATGACCTTCGAACATCAGGAGTGCAGACTTACGCTCAGGCTGCTGCATCTGAAATACCAAAAAATATTGAAATTTCGAAGGACCCTGTTTCTCATGTTTTTTCAGTTATTCTAGAGAAACTTGAAGAACAAAGCAAAATAAATAAAATTATTCTCGATAGGCTAGTTAAGCTCGAAAATAATTCAGGGAATTTGCAAAAACTTGACGAATTGGAATTATTCTTGCGTAAAAAAAGATATCGATATTTGCTTGATTTCTGAAACCCACGTAAAAAACGAATCGCATTTAAAAATAAAAGGCTATAATGATTACCACCCTTCGGAAAAAGCGAGAGACGGATTATCATTGTTTATTAAGGACTACATCGAACAATCCGTAGATCTAAAGACCGAGCTTGAAACTTTGCAACTGTGCACGATTCGAGTAAAAAATAGTCAGCGTACTCTTAAATTCTCATCTATTTACTGTCCACCGCGTTCCGCGCTTGAAAAAAGTGATTTTAAATTGCTGAAACCTAATTTCATTATTGGCGGCGATTTTAATGCGAAACATACATTCTGGGGCTCAAGACACAGCTCGCAAAAAGGCAGAATGCTCTATGAGGCAGGTATGGAGTACAGTTGTGATTTCCATTCGACGGGGAAACCGACCTACTGGCCAACTGATACTTCGAAAATACCTGACCTGATCGACTTTTTCGTCGTGAAAGGAATTTCTACCAACCACATTAAAGTTGAAGAGAGCTTTAATCTGCCGTCAGACAATTTCCCAGTTGTTTTGACATTGAGCGAAAAACTAGTCTATACCCTAGAGCCAGCGAGATTAACCGGTAGAACAACTAACTGGGAAGGCTTTAGGAACGAAATTGAAGATAATGTTGAACTTGAGGTTGAAGTATATCCTCTTGGAATAATACTCCCAATCCAAGAAAAACTCCGGACAAATAAGGTCTACGATATCCTGCGGAAATAAAAGAATTGGTCAAGGAAAAAAGAAAAGCGCGTAAGAAATGGCAACAGTATCTTGAAAGTTTAACAGCGAAAAAAGATTCCAATTATTCACTTTGGAAAGCTGTAAAAGGCACCAAAAGACCCAAGGTCCCTGCGCCGCCAATTAAATTAAATCACAATGAATGGGAAAGGGAAGATAAAGAAAAAGCGGACGTTTTTGCGGCCCACCTGGAAGACCTTTAAACCGTACGATGATCAAGTGTCTTACGACAATATCAATAGGCCGGATTTACCATCTGATGATTTAGCACTTACAAGTGCAACGCTAAGGGAACTCAAATATGAAATCGGGAATCTAAAACCTAAAAAAGCTCCTCGTTATGACTTGGTCACCGGAGAAATTCTCAAAGCTTTACATAGAAAAGCATTGATTAAGCTTCATCGTATTGTAAATGCTGCGCTCAGATTAAAACACGTGCCTAACCAATGGAAAGTTGCGGAACTTATAATGGTTTTAAAACCAGGAAAGCCGCCAAATGAGGTAAAATCTTAGACCAATTTCGCTACTTCCAGTTATATGCAAAATTTTCTAGAGGATATTACTAATGCGTCTCCAACCAGTTATAGAAGGAAATAATCTTATCCCTGACCACTAGTTTGGGTGCAGAAGTAAGCATTCGACGATTGACCAGGTGCATAGAATTACTGACGTAATCGAGAAAGCACTTGAAGAGAAAAAGATATGCTCAAGCTTATTTCTTGACGTCGCGCAAGCCTTTGATAAGGTGTGGCGTGATAGCTTGAATTGCAAATATGTATGCCTATGCGACATTCTAGAATCACATCTCGGGAATAGACTCTTCCGTGTTAGATATGGAAATGAATACTCGGAGCTCAAAGAAATTTCGGACGGTGTACCGCAAGGAAGCTTTCTTGGGCCACTTCTCTATCTGTTATATACTCAGGATATACCGAAAGAAGATGGCACTGTCCTGGCTACGTTTGCCGATGACACCGCTCTCCTAACCGTAGGTAAAACAATCGAAGAAACGACTGCAAAACTGTAAAACGCACTGAATGAAGTAAATGAATGGACGAGGGACTGGCGGATCGCCGTCAACGAATCTAAATTTGTTTACGTGAATTTCACTTATAAGAAAACTAAATTTTCCTAAACTTGGCCCGAATACCTTTCGCAAACGAGGCCAAATACCTTGGAATGACACTCGACGCAAAACTGAAATGGAATTCGCACGTGAAAATGAAACGTAAAGAACTCGAAATCAAATATAGAGAAATGAACTGGTTGCTCGGAAAACACTCCCAGCTCAGTATTGAGAACAAACTGCTTTTATACAAGCAAGTGCTAAAGCCGGTGTGGACTTACGGTATACAACTTTGGGGCTGTACCAATAAAACAAACGCCAATATTTTACAAACTCTTCAAAATAAAGTGCTAAGAGAAATTGTCCACGCACCGTATACTAGAAACGATGATATCCACAGGGATCTCGGAATTCCGACAATCGAAGCTGAAATTAGAAGCTTCGCGAGAAGCATAGAAACCGACTAATCAGACAAGTCAACAATACAATCCTACAAATTCTGGATGAAAGCAATTTATTGCGCCGACTACAAAGGACGAAACTTTTCGACTTGACGAGATAGGAATCAATCGCGCCTAGATTGCGGAACATGCAGGATCTTTCAGTGGAAAGTAACCTGCCAAACGAGTTTTTTTTTTTCATGATAGAAAAATTGCTTGATAAGGTCCTTCTTAGTTGCAATATATAACAAATTAAATCGCAGGGTGGTTTTTTTTAGTCAGTAAGAATCTGACACTAGTATGAGCACGCGCTTGCTATCCTCATAGTGTCTATGGAAGATTTTTTCACCAACCCTCGGGAAAAAAATTATTAATACAATTCGGTAATTTTCCACGAATTTTGAAAATTCCGAATTTACTAGAAATTCACTTTAAAATGCGGAAATTCATAGCACAACCATACTTTTCGAAATTCAGAAATTCCGTTCGATAGAACACAAAAAGAATTAACAGATGGTCTAAATAAATAAATTGCTTATATATATATGTGATATGTTTTCTGTTCTCAATTTTGTTTTTTATCTTTTTCAGAAAACATCAGGTGTGAATGTATTTTAGCATTAGCGAAACAAAGGTTAATATATTTTACCCCGTCAAAATCCTGCATTATTTTACGATTTACAAGAAAATTTGCCATAAATAAAGTACCGCTATTTTTCAGGTAAAAATGCAAATTCCGATTTCGCTTCTCTATTACAGTAATAAGAAGATTGATCAAAATCTCGAGATTGAATTTTTTCATGAAAACAATACTGTTCCGCCAGTATGAAAAGAACAATTCTGACGTAAATGAAATAAAGGGCAGGACTGGGTCGCAGGTACATACTCCGTATGTGCTGTTAGAAGCGTAAAATTTGAAAAATATACGCCAACAATTTTTCAAAGATTACTTAGATATCAATTTTTAATAGAACCGTTTGAGCTAGAATTGTTTAATTTTCGCTAATAGGTAAAGTACCGTTATTTTTTTTAGCAAAAAACTGAATACACAGTGTTATTGCAAATACTCACATTAACTTAAGAATGAATTTGTATCGAAATCTTTATCGAGGAAATTGCAACTTTTCAGATTTGGCCTTAAGTAAAGTACCATTCATTTTGAGGCTAGAACGAAAATTAATTAATTATTAATTAATTAAATACCTCTGGGCATTACTCCACTTCAAATATGAAGCTTGAAGAAAAGCCGTTTAGGCTGTAGCTCTAGGTACAGACAGACAGACAGGATTGCGAGATCCAATTTTTGAGTACGTTCATTATAGCAAGATAAAATGTCAAGCAACTAAAAATTATTTTTTGTGAAAGCTATAATTAGTGCCTGACAAAGAAAGTTTTAATAAAAATTTTACTCATGACCTAAATAAACAAAGGAAGCAAAATATTGTGTTAGATAAATGTAAAGCGCCACTTTTGTTTTTTAGTATTCTCATTTAGAACTGTGTTCTTTGAATGTTGTAAGACCCAGTGATGGAGTAAAAGGAAAAGGTATATGGAAGAGACAAAGAGTGGAAAGATAAGGAGAGAGTGAGGTAACGATGCGCGTTAATTTTACGCACGTTAATTTTTTTCTTTGTAAGTTATAGATTTGTGGAAATACTGAGGAAGACAAATTATTCCGTATTCGTGTTGAATGCCTATAAAACGATCTCCTACGGTGATCGGTGCACGCGAATGCAAGCTCTAACCTACGTACATACATGCGATACACGTGTATTACTATTAAGTATATGTCCGAACATTTATGCTGGAAATACCGGTATAGGAGCGCTAAGCATATAATATTTAGTCGGTTTCGAGAGAAGGAATTTCGCTGCATATACATACCTATAGACTGACATCGATCAATCTACAAGTCTGTCGCTGAACATGATCAAGTAAACTCAATCATGTGACGGAACCTCCCGCCCTAACATGCGAGTTATACATATTCAAGTTTTGGACGAACATAAGCTTTATAAATTGTGAGCGTTCGCAGGGGTGAAATCCTTTTATCCCTTTTGAGGAATACTAGTAATTCGCACCATCTTTTGCAGCATCAGTAATCTGCTGGTTACATCGAGGGTTTGGGCTAATATACATTGCAAGCGTTTACAAGCCATTAGACTCCTCAATATCAACTCCGTCCATTCTGAGTTTGACCACGTTAGTATCCTTTCGTAGTCAGGAAACATCTCTGGGTTTTTAACGCGTTGAACACAATTCGGTTGTTTGCACCCCATATTGCGTCAATGTCAGACTTGAATTCGGTAGACACTTGCTGCTGCTAAGACTCGATGATTTCGGGACCCTTGCTATGGTGTCATTAGCTAATTGAGGCGAACTCAACACTGCTGCAATCCGTGAAGGAATGAATTGGATTACGAGTAATTGAAAGGAGGTCCAGACCCTCTCCGAAGGTCATAGTGGAAAATATTTCGTGAAATAAAACTAGGATCGTGTTAAGTCTAGTTACACACAACACGACTGATTGATAGCTTATTTTTAACGAAATAACGCTTGAACCTAACAAAAGCGTTGGTACTACAAGTAAGCATTAGTGGACAACAGGTCAAGAGAGTACAGGGTGTTGGTGATGAGAACTCTGTCAAAGGTGATACCGAATTGGATATAAGCAGGTGAATCAGGAAAGCAAAGGCTGAGTTCCATACATTAGGTGTACCTAATCAACGCAATAAGAAAAGTACACATCACAATAAAAAAATTGCAGTAGTAAACTGTGCGTCACCAGGAATGAACAACAAAAGCACATGGCATAATAGAAAAAAACTATTTTACCTCCAGGATAGGAAATACGACGTTTGAAGTAAATACGTATAGCTGTTTAGACTGCAGTCCGATATATATGTACCTATATAGGTATTTATGTACGTACATACGGACAGAAAACAATTTTTGTTGAGTTTATTATAGTAATGCTAAGACTTTTTACAAAAACAAAAACTTTCTTTTAGACGAGAAAGTTAAAATTTCGTCCCGCGGAGCATCACATTGGGTCCTTGACTATAGTTGCAGGGTTACCCTATGAGAGTCTGTGGTGGCGGAGTACCCAGCTTCCCGTTGTTTGTTGGGTGTTGGGTTGATTTTCGTGATTTGATGATCTTCGTTTGTGAAAGTAGTTTACTTTTTGTGTATTTGTTTCGATCGCAATTCGTTCGATGTCGTTTTTCTTTGTTCTTGTAGTTTGAATTTGCTAGCATTGCTTGTTGTTTTGAGTCTAAATACTTATGTATATTGAATCAGTAAAGAAAAGTATAATATGGCCAAGTAATATTAGGTTCGTAATCATGTCAGCTGTAACTTTTAGGTTTCTAACGAGGAGTCATAGAGATAGAGACTGTCTATCGGTCTGAGCAGCCGTTTAGGCTGGGCGTTTCTGTTCAAAATTCATATCAGGAGTCTGCGGGGTCACAGTTTGATTCGGAATCGGAATAATAATTAATTAATATTTGAGTTGTGTTATGCATGCATCACTAAATGGCGTACTAAGTTTTTGCAAAACAAATTTGCACAATGGTAAATCGATTATTAATGAATTTAATGATTTTTTTTTAAATCTGTTATTTCTACACAATTGTAATATCAACAATCTTTTACTTTGTGTCAACAGTCTTAATAGGTTATATCGTGCTTACGTTCGTATATCAAAAATGTTGTGCGTTCATAACCAGTTAACAATAAAATTCTTATTTGAGTAAACAAACATGTTAATATTTTAAGAACAAAATTGTTGCGCCAAGAAAAGTATTGTTTTTAGATTTTAAGAACGACTTACTTGGGCCAAGGACAATTAATTTTTGGCACCATTTAAATGTGTTAATGTTAATTCAGAAATGTTTTTGTCTCTATCTCATAGGGTATATTAATGTTGGCGCATAGTTTGTAACATAGGGATATAATGAAAATATGACACACAATTTGATTAGCACATAAAAAAACTTTATTTACAAGATACGCAGACGGTAACTTGCTCTATAATTCGCCCACGTATTGTGTAAATCCACGCCAACTTTTCTTGCAAAAAAGTAACAGGTTTTCCAATAATTTGATAATGCCATGCCGACTTTATTTAACGTTGTAAAATGAAGAGTGATAGGATATCATCCGTTTCAGACAGATTGCAACTTTTCTGTATTTTTTTTATACAAATTTGTACATATTGCGGCGATTGCTAACCTACCTTAGTCGAATACATACAAAAATAACATTCCATATTTACGCTCGTTTGCAACAAGAGTATTAAAGATTAAAACCCGACTCTCAAATACTACTGTTTTTATTCTAGAATTAAGCTGTAGTGGGGAAAATGGTCCCCTGGAAATTATTATTGAAAATGCTTTAAATTTCTTATATTAAACAGAAAAACTAATTGGACTTGTTAACAAATTTAAGACCTTTCCGTACATATGGTGGAGTTGAGAAGAATAGAAGCTGTATTGGGGGTTATAGTCTCTTCTGAGATGCTGTTATTTTAAGACTCATTCACAGATAGTTATAGCGTACTTCCAGTGACCATAAAGCCTTGGAAATTGGTACAGAGATAGTGGGTATATTAGTACAGATTTGGCTTTTTTTTGATAAGTTTGGTCGAGACATTTTCATAAAATTGAAAACTGTCTTGTTTTGTCGGAAATTTCGTTTATTTGTCAATAAAATGCAGTTAGATTTCTCTTTACATCACTGAAAGAATGTATTCTTTTGCTGAATGTATCCCAAGAAGGAGCATCGTCAGCTTTAGACGCGGCAGATTGGAAAGGAATATTTTCTTTAATAGCGATTTATTTTTCTTGTAGTTGCGAACCATTTCTTCACTCAAATTGTAGAAAGTGACACTCGACTGAACTTTAATTTGCAATGCCTCCTCTAGCCCTTTTTTCTAGGCGTAGATAAATTCAATCAAATTGTATTCGTTTACATTCATATCAATATAAATTAATAATATTTAATATAATTGACTTGTATGGCTATGTAAGAAATTACATTAAGGTGCAAAAAAAACACAAAAGCATGTTTTGCCCTTATGAACATAGAAGAGTGTTAAACTCAATTTCAGTACTATCAATTGAATTAGAATCCGTTCACATTATAATCGTTTATTTCTGAAGCATTCTTCATTTTACACCGAATAATTGATAAAACAGAAAAAGCCTTAGAAGAGAAAAAATATGCACTACCATCTTTCTTGATGTCACACAGGCTTTTGCTAAAGCTACCACAAAATGAGGAAACTAATGTTGCCATATTTGCAGACGATACTGCTATTCATGCTGTTGGTAAAACGGGTAAAACGGTGAAGGAAGTAATCGAAAAACAGCAAAGGACAGTAAATGATAAATGAACTGAAGCGAGTTCATGTTAACATTACAAATAAGAATGTACAACACACACCTGTGTACATAAATAACAATGCAGTTCTTTATTCGAACTCAGCTAAATACTTAGGAATGACTTTTGACGCTAAATTGCACTATACAAAATTTATTGATCCCTAGGGAGATATTCTTGTCTCTCAGTATGCAACAAACTACTGCTTTATAAGCCTATATAGACATATGGTCTCCACCTTAGGCGGTGCACAAATAAAGTACTAGGCAATATTGTTAATATGCCATGGTACATAATGAACGCTGATCTACATAGAGATCTAAAAGTAGAAATGGTAGAGGACGAGGTCAGGGAGGTCGCAAGAAGACATGAAGTTAGACTTCGCAACCACGCCAATTTAGAAGTAGCTGAACTACTTAATAATAACAATTTAGTTAGAAGATAGAGAAGGATAAAACCCTTCGAACTAGTTAACTAGGAATAACATCATAACAAAAGGGTAACTGACAAAAGGCAGTTCCTCAATATTATACCCTCGTGATAAAAAAAAAACAATGCTGATTAGTTTGACGACTAGGTGCGATGATTGGAAGGGCGACATAAATCACACCTTCTTCGGGTGTTTTTAGTGGACCCCACACTATTGCAAAGCTCGCATGCAACGTCTTTCGACGATTTTTCACCCAGCGGCACGCAAAAAAAAAATTCTTCATTTTTTAATCTGCCCCGAAAAATAAATGAGAACATTTGACTTTTTGACATGGGTAGGGAACTCCTTAACAGTGAAAACCCATAGATACTTCCAATCGACTTCTGGCCATGAAATTAGCAAGGTACTTTGTGTTTAGTTGTGGACAAAGAATAAAATACGAATTTATACATAAGAACTTTGGTAATGGAAGTATGTTTGTAGTAAAAATAGGTCAAGAACCTGAAATATTACCTGACGATTTCATATCGGTGATGTGTTTTCGTCACTAAGAGATGGTATGCATTCGTGCCCATTCTGTGCAAAAGGTAATGCTATTTCAGAAAAGACATAAATTTAAAGAAAATGGGTGAAGTTCTCTATTGAAATTATACCGCGGAACCAATTCGGGTTCAAAAGAAAGAATTCGGCTGTGTATGCTGTTACAAAACTGAATTCAGACGTTAATTGAAATCAAAACGCCAAACGATGTATAACCGCCTGTCTAATGTATATAGACAAATACTTCGATACGGTTTGGATCGACGGGCTGTTCGTGTACATCTATGGTGTACGAGAAGAAATTTGTGGTAACAGATAAACAATACACGACGATTAACGCTTTTAATGTCATCAGTGGTCTCCTACGGAGCACTTTAACACCTATGTTTCTGAAATGCTGATGCGATTCGGTAATTAGCTAGCAATTAGGGGCTCGAGAATACAGGTCATCTAAAGAGAAGTCTAAAACAATTTAAATAAGTTTCAGACATTCTGCTCAGAATATAAGCTCAAAATTAACGATATGAAATGTAAAACTGTACTGTTCTGCACCCCATACGTATATGTAATTTGGATTTAAGGCGAAATTGGGAAGATCTGATGATCTAATGCTCTACTTGTGAAGTATTTGGGTGTTCATTTGATATACGAATATATTTTTATTTTGTAGAAGCCCTATTCTGACTTTGGGCACTACGTGTCTAATAAGAGACTGTTGGATGCTTCCGGTGTGTCCATTATCGACAATGTCATTCTAGATTTTGTGAGAAATCATTTCGCGAATTCAGTTAACGTTGCGGAGAACGAACTTGTATCAGGCTTGTTTTACCCTAACTACCAGTTTGTTGTATACCCAACAGAGGCATCTGAAGGGCGACAGATAATCCGATATGAGCCGGTCGACTCGGGAGACGGAGATGCTGACTTGAGACACCGCATAAGGATATAGAGATATAGTTAATATCTACGGGTTGAATCGAGAGATGGTGGCTAGACTGGGTTGAGTCTAACATTTAGAATATGTAGGGCTGGGCTTTGTCATGTGATTTTCAGCCCGCCGATAAAACGGTTGAGTGAATATTAGCATTAACGTTCACAGGACCATAGAATCGACGGACTGAATTATTTTTGTATCAGTAATACAAAAAGGTAGGCAATACAAATATATATAGATGTCGAGATCGAACAATTTTCACTAAACTAATACTTTCCGTAAATGTACGTGCATATACAAATAATAAGTAAATAATTCATTGAAAAAATGTAGGTAAAATATGTCTTATAACGCACTGTTTTCGAAAAATAGCAAATGCTATAATGAAAGCACCAGAACAAAAATTTAATTGATTTTGTAGTCGTCCTACTTTCTGTGCAGTTAGACATACATACATATAATTAATAGCATACACATAATCATTGTAAAGTGAAAGCTCTCCTTGCGGACATTTCTCTCTTATACGGTCAAACTTCCTAGAAGCAATTTGTTTGTTATATTTTTGAAATGTTAATTTTCGTTAATTTTCGAAGCAAAATAACGCTCCTAGTTGGCACAGTTTTACACATTCTGTTCAACGAACCTCCCATAAACCGACGCGAAGGTGTTATAAACAAACAATTATTAACCAAATATGTTTTGATTCGCGTCAAAAACCCCCGGTAAACGAACACGCAGCTTTAATAAATGGACTTATGGGCATGAATGATTGAATAAATTATATGCTGAAGTACATTTCAGTTGTGTACCTATTCCTTGTTTTATTGCTTCAAAATACAATCAACTCTCTCCTTTAACCGGACATCTCTCATAACCGGACAAACAAATTGGGATGATGAGTGTTCGATTATGGGAGATTAGAAATAAAACTCAAAAATAAGCAACATATTACAGAACTTTTTTGACACGAGCGAAGTAAGACACATAAAAGGTATCAGTACTTTTCAAAGCTATATTAGTTTAGACATTGGTGTTTTGAAACGCAGTCCATGATTTTGAAATCTTAGAAAAGAGTACAATAATCTTTTGAATCGTGCATACATAATCTTAATATATAGGTAGAACTTTTCAAGCCCACCTCATGTGTTAAGATGATTTTTAGTTCTCCTACCAACTTCCATCCCCATAATCATCTTCCATACAGCGGCAATTATAGTGATCTTTTTTTTTACGCACTGGATGCACCCAAGAACAGAATTTATATCAAAAGGCTCCCTGTTGTGGAACATTGATGTATGAGATAAAAAAGAAGAAAAAAAAAAAAAGAAAAATTAATGTGCTAAAGAAAAAAGATCGAGAGCTGGAAAAATGCCTTTAAGGACTTTTCACACCATTTTGCAATAACGTTCATTTGGTTCCCGTTTCGTAAAGTGCTTCCTTTTGTGTGTTCGTAATGTGATTTACTAACGCTCCCTTTATTATAGTAACCCCCTTATTCATTCATTCCCTTACGCGACCCTCCACCGCCAATTTACCCACCTCGCAACTCATGTAGTGGTTCATGCCCCTCGCTAGTCACTTCTTCCTATTCTTTTTCTTGGAAGATGAAGTGAAAAATAAGCGATTCTACTTGGATCCTTCGTTCATGTTTTCCTCCTGCTCCCAGAAAGACTTCCTCTTTTCTTATTTTTCTGTTATTACATTTTACTAAATCAAAGAAGCAAAAAGCACCAAAATTGTTATCGTTGTTAACTGCAAGCAACTGTGGAATGCTTGTAGTACAGTGAATCGACTGGGTTCCAGCGATCCAAAGCAGCATGTGGAACTGAAAGCTGTAATCATGACGAAGAGATGTCATCCGGTGGATGTTCAATCAATCAAATGTTGACATACGTTCGTTGTTACACTACTCGTATATAAATCATATTGTGGCCCTTACATATATAAGTATGGATATACATTACATACGTAAGTAAATAGTTCGGAAAGGATTTTCTCTTTACATGTGAATGAATTCGTTGAATGAATTAGGCAATCAGTCACACGATTTTCGTAGACAATTTAATAGTACAATATAAATCTTTTAAAATGAACTCAAAATCATTTGCTTAGTTTGATACTTGAAGGATGTGATTGTAAGAAATATAGATGGTGCTTCAGACATCTGCTTGTTACGACACATGCAAATGATTGAATGTGTATTTTTAAGGAGCAATATTTTTGACTTCAGTTCCCAGCAAAATCTGAAGCATGATTTCGGAGTCTATTCCATTGGATTCACAAAATTACATCTTCGTTTCTTCATGGGAAATTTAACCCCTTAGGTACTGCTAATTACGGCGCTATCACCTCATTTACTTACTTTCACTCGGGTTTCATATTTACCGCAATGTCAGATATGTGCTTCTATATCAACCACACTAACTTTGTACATCTTCTATGTGCATACATATATATATGACAAGGACATACCGACAAAATTGGATTACTATACCACTGCTCTGCAATAATTAAATCATTTTCATGGGACTGACGTTCTTCCCATTTGAAATTTTAGAGTCACACTTGTGATTTGTTTCACTCAGCTTTACAAATTCAGATGACAATGGAGAGCATTGAGGATGTAATGTAAAACAAACCATGTTGAAACAGACTGGAGAGAATAAAGGACACATCGGCAACATCATATTGATTGTGGATGCAACATTAAAGGATTACTCGTATATTTAGAGTGTTTAGTAATGATCAAATTTCTACGACATTTACGAGTAATGTCCTTTCAAATACGGAATTGGAATAAAATAATTTAATATTTAAATAGCGTAGATTTTGTACTGAAGGCATTCTTTTTCCACATTTTGGGCAACATACCGAACACAGCTTTTACCTTCCGATATTGCTGCCCACATCCAGTTCGGTTCCGCCATCTTCCGAGACAAAATTACATAGATAATAGCGAAGAAATTTGAAGTTGTCACTTCAGAAATGATGATTGACTTTTATTAGTTTACTCAATGGCAGTTCCCAAAGTGTATACGTTTGGTCCATATCCTTAAAATAAAGACAATTCAAAGACTTTAAAGCGCACCATTAAACTTGGCCTTACATTTCCTGCAAACAAAAATTTTGACAGATTTCCAAAATTTGGTATGACATTACCTATTACCTACCTATATCAAATACTGTTTATATATCGAGGATGAGCCAATTTCCAAAAACCGGTCAATAAATGCAATACCTTTATACATATTTTTGGCGAAAACTCCACCTCAATTATGAAATTTGATCAAAACCGTTAGAGGCGTTTTCAAAAAAATCGATTTTTTTCAAAATCGGCTATTACCAATGTACCTATAATTTTAGGGTTGGATTAGAAAATACGATTACATCTCGAATTGTAGATAAGAAGTTTACCAAAAATTCGTTCAGCCGTTTAAGCTGCAGTAATTACCGGCAGACATATAGACAGTGAGAATTGAGAGACCCACTTTCTTTAGATTCTCTATAATAGTACTCGTAATACCAAGATTGATCAATACTTTGAGATTAAAAATGTTCAGTGAACCAAAACTTTCTCTTATAGGTGCAAGTAAAAAGGTAAGTTTGTTCCGCATCCTTTAAATTATGCATATTCAATGTCACCAAACAGTCTCCACCACTGTTGGTTTTAGGTGTATTTTTCTCATATCTCTGTGACTCGTGTGTTATGCTCTTAGAATGGAAAAGAGCAAAAATAATACCCATTCAAAACAAAACAAAAAAAAAAAAAAAACTAACAGTAGCTCTCCAGTATCGCCCTATTGCCATATTACCTTTTTCTCGAAGGTATTTAAAAAAGCAATATTTAAGCAAATGCAGAAATATTTTGCCGATGAGGATCTCCTTAGCAGTGTTCGGACCAAGCGAAGCTGCCAGACTGCCAGACAGATGAGAGTCTGTGGATCACGGCTCGCTGTGCATGAAGCTGAGACACTCTTTTAGGTCCAACGAAACGAAACTTATTAATTCATACTTAGTCGACAGATAGCAATGTGTGATCAGAGACAATCGGTCACCGAACTTTCTTCACTAGGGGTCACTAGGGGTGTACCACATGGATCAATCCTAAGATGCCTCCGCTTTTCATCTACGCCAATGAGTTTCCCCAAAATCTGCAACACTGATCCAGCCACATGTACGCGGATGTTGTCCAACTTTTCATTAGATATCCTCTCTCAGAAGTAGAGGCAAGCAAAAGCGCAATGAATTAATGATATACAACAATATAATAAATAATAAATTTAAGAAACCATGTTTCTCGTTTTTCAAGACAAATTGTCGAGTGTTCATATGACAACTTGATAGCATACCGCTTATTATTGTTTATGTTCAAAATAATGCAAACACGTAGGTAAGCCCGAAACAACATCTCAAATTAAGTTTGAACTGATACAATTTAAGTACTATTGCTTCACCAAAGAACGTTTATGTTAGCCGACTATGGAATTCGCTGCCTATAGAACTAAGAAGAATCAGAAACACAAACAATTTTAAAATCTAAGAGGACTAAGCTTTTTAGGTCACAACTTTTAGAGAGGTGTAGAAAGACGGATACAAATTAAAAAATTGTATACAACCCTAAAGGTACCTAAATAATCTGAACAGCCCGTTTTATTCTTCTTCGCGGTTATCTGAATTCTTCTGGCAGTATTTGGGAAGATGCAGACACACAACGAAATTGTAAATAAATTAGGAGAAAAATATTCACTGTAACACCCTGTATGTCGATAATTAAAAATATACATCAAGTTTATTTGTGTGGTCGTTACTAACTGTGTAAAGTCATAACTTTTTAGGCCGTCAATAGACTTCCGGATATAGCCTATGAATATCACCCCGACTACATTTAAATTTAATGATTTTCATACACAGCTACACTAAAATTCATAACCAAACTTCACAAATAACAATTATGAGATCTATCACTTAAAAATTGCTTGATTGTCAGAAATCATCATTTCTTCGGATAAACCATGAGGCAATCATTTATTTAATCTATCAGTCTCCTGTATACTTAAAAATTATTTACGATTACTCGAAAAATATTAACTTTCAAACAAACTCGCTCGAACTAGATCATTTAAAAAAAATGGTTTTAGCTTTTTTTTCCCGGAAAATGACGCGTACATGGGGAATTAAAGGACTTTTAGTACATATACATATTTTTCAGTACACTAACATTTAATTTTTTTGGCGCTAATAGCTCGCACAAGTTTCTTGCTGCCTACAGTCCTACAGCTTTATACCGAGAAGCATTACATGACAAATTTACTGTCGAATATTTATCAGACGTTCGCGAAAAAATAAAATAATATTCCTGGGCTTATGTTTATGTTTTATTGATATCACTTCAGTAGTTTTTGGTCTAGGTTTCAATTACCGCATGCCTACTTCCTACGCCAACTAGCAGATAGGCCAAGTTCCCAGGTTATATTTTACCAAATTAAATAAAAAATAAAAAAATATAACTTATCTGTTATGTTTGTTTTTGTTTCATTAAAATCGTTTCAGACACTTTTGCTCAAGGTAATAACAAGCAAACATATGTACATACATACATACATATATCGCGATTATAGCAACACCCCCCATATTCTGGTGAGAAAAAGCTTGCAATCCATGTGGCAGTAACAACGAACACCTCTTCCAGCAAATGTAAACGAGTTGTGTTGGTGTATTTAATATCAAGTAAAAAGAAAGAATTTACATTAATATTATTTTCACGTTTTCACTAAGTTGAAGTCTCTGTACACCATGTGCTTCTCGAGGTTCTCAATGCAAAAAAAAATTAATTTCCGGAAATAACTTAAAATGTGTTCCTTTTTTTCTTTCTTTTGCACTGGAATTCATAGAACACATATCGAATTCGTTAAACGGATGTTGTTTTACTCAAAATACTCCTAAAGTGCTCGACTGGGTCGCACGTACTTGCACCTGTTTATCTACAAAAACTCAGCTTTGAATTGTTCTTTTTTCAAATCCGTTAAAGTTATAAAAAAAAGTTGTTAACAAAAAAAAAAAAATTAATTAAAAAAAAAAATCTTTTTCACAACTTTTCAAAACTTGCATACTCGTATATCAAATATTGTTTAGATATTAATTTCGAACAAAATCTACCGAGGCATAGCCAAGAAAAGGAAATTTGTACGAACCAGTTAAAAAATAAAATACCGTTATACGAAATTTTTAGCAAAAACCTGGTAAGATTTCGAGATCGAAAATTTTCAGAAAACCAATACTTGCCCTTTTAGGTGGAAATAAAAAGCATGGGAGAAAGAAAAAAGGATCCCGAAGGAACCTTCATCTCCCCTAACCACTTTTTGTGCATGTTGGAAAATGTATAAATTTACACAGAGAATAATTTCAATGTTAATTCCGATCTCGGGGGAAATCAACTCTGTGATTTTGAGACTCAACTGGATTGGACTGACTGATAGAGTGGCCGGCCCAGTAGTATTAATTTCCAATTTTTCTCTCTTCGACTTCATGGCAATGAACCTTTTTTTCTGTTGTATTTTCGACGAAATTGCTTTGCTAAAAATAGCAAGACACCCCATTGCGGTTCATTTCACACCCCTATCCCTTTAGGATGACTGCCAAAATCTCATGATCCGCTTATCATCTCTAAAATGTTCGCCTTCGAATATTCCTTTCACGCTACGGAGAGCACTATTTCCAAGATTGCCTTTCATCTAAAGTCACAGGAGTAATACTTCAAATGGTGCAAACAGCATTTTAGATAAACCCGTCAAACCTGTAAAGTATGTATTTTCGTTGTTTTAGAAGTACATATGTACGTACGTACATACATACATACATATATGTATGTATGTTGATCCTATCGCGTGGAATAGGCAGAATGATTTGGTTCTCAACCTTAAACGGTTTTTGTTCGTGGTTGCTCTTCTTTCATTTGTTTGTCCTCTCATATAAATTGTGTGAAAAACTAAAAGGAACGATGAATACGATACATATCAAAAGCAGCAGGAATAAAATACATACCTTCAAGGACGAGGAGTGGTTTCAGAACTAAGTCCCTGTGGAATTTCTTCAAGGAGTGTATTGCAAGAATTTATTTACTCAAAATTGTATCTTCTTCTTTGGCTAACCTCTGTCTACGCTTGGAGAACCACCCAGCAGATGTCTACAGACTTCTGTCAGTTGTACCCAGATGTTATTCATAAAATAAAGAAGGGCGGCGGAAACCTGACTATTTATTTGCTTTGAATAATATGCTCTTCTTTTTTCTTTTTTTTTTTGAGATTGTACACTTTTTTGAGAATTGTTCCTTTATACGACTCTGGGTCTGGATCTGGAATGAAATTGAAAAGGAGTACAAATATACTTTCACAGCGCGCTTTCCTTTCTCCTTGCATAGGCGGTTTCTCATTTTCTAAGATTTTTTGTGCGCACCACAACGGTAGGTGGTTTTAAAAGGCTTTGATTTTTTTTTTTCCTTTCACGCAGAAGAGGAATGAAATTAAGTTGTTTGTATGCGCATTTTGGTATTTTGAATAAAGTATTTGTGAGAAAAAGGACAACAACTGCTGGGGTTTTCAGGACAGTACTTGTAGTCCTTTGAGGTTCTAAGCAATTACATGATTTCACACAAAAGGGAAGCACGTCTGTTGTTAAGAAGTGTACACGCTTGGGTCGACTTAAGAAAGGTTATAATAAAATGCAGATTGTTTGTAACTGATGCTTCAGTGTTCGCAAAGGAGAGCTTTGTGAGTGTAGAAAGTAGTTTAAAAGAATAATTCAATCTTCTTGATAGGTACGAGAGTAATTGACGAATTAATTTACATACATATATGTATCTATGTAGTCAAGTAAAACTATGTAGGTTTGCCATATGTAGCCGAAGCCCACGGATTCTGATGAGATATTCATACTAAGATAAGACTTAATCATTACCGTAAATAGTTTTGAGAAAGAAATATGTGTTTGTTTTTAAGACAACGCCATCAAAAAAGGGTTTGGGTGTACAAAGTCTGTATGGATGAATTGTAGAGAAGTTCAAAAATGTCTACACATTTTGTAAAGTTTTTTTTGTGGTTAATTTCAGAAATGTTTGCACTTATACTGCTTCTGATTCTAAAATTCGTATGTAGAAATGCATAAGTTTGCCAATATGGCAACACAGTTTTGGTGCAGTGTTCATTCGATTACATCCATGATGTAATGTGAAGAAGATACACATAAAGCTTTGTTGCAGGTCTTGAATAAAAAAAAAAAAAAAAAAAAAACTATGACCCATGGTAAGCAAAGGATACAAAGCTGTAACAAATATAAGTAATCATGTTTGAAGCCTAGTAATATGTTTATTATAATTGGTCGGGAACCCTCAGCACATGAAGCACATTTATGCTTAGATGTTTCGTGTGATTTAAAATTTTAAATTATTGTTCACTTTTTACCGATTGAAGTCCCATGTACTATTATGAGATTTACTTCACGTGTCATGCGTCTATTTATCGATGTTTACGTGTTGTGCTAGGATGCCAGCCAAATTAACACTGAGATTCCAAAAATAAAATATTACCCCGATTTATTTAGATGTGTAAGCGTGAGTGTCAACCTGTTTGGACTTGTTTTTCTTTTTCTCCCGTCTCGTGAATTTCCACTTATAATAATTAATTCCCCGAAATTGCCCTCTCAGTTTAAACTAATTTTTGCATTTTCCGTCGTTGTTCGTCGACCTCTTAGTGCGTTTACCTCGCTGTTTATTTTTGTATATATTTAGCCCGCCTTAGCGTTTTTCGCATTTGCCGTCGTTGTTCGTCGACCTCTTATTGCATTTACTCAAAGTGCTCGTTTGTGCAAGTTTGAAACTGACCTATTTCAACAATGGAAAAGCAATGTGGTAACGGAAATTGTGCCGAAAGCAACAACGCTGAACTGGAGTCTTGTAGTGGCCTCTGTGGGAAATCGTTCCATCCCGTTTGCACCGGCATCTGCAAAAGATCAGTTACCTATATAAAAGAATTCTTAAACAACTATTATTTCTTTTGCGATGAGTGCAAAGAAATTTCCCTCTCTCACATCATGCTCGCTATTAAGTGCAACAGTGATTCGACAAACTCGCTTTTCAACCAAATTATTCTTTCATCCAAGAAAATGCTCCAGCAACTGGCAAAGTTTGATGAAGTCATTAAGTGTGTTGACGACCTTAATAATGTTATCGAATGTGCTAGTGAACTGAACAAGTCTAAGTTAAAAAATATTGACATGCAACTTACGGAGCTAAACGAATCAACCTCAAAAAAATCCCGCGATGCGCTCACTAAATCCCACCTTAACGCAGAATTTGCTAAGATCACAGGCCCTCTCTCCATCTTAGTTACTCAAATCGACGAACTTAAGCTATCCATATGCAATTCATTTCATGCAAATGTGCAATTAGTGAGTGAGTCCCTATCAAACCAGTCAGTTAAAATCGAATCTTTGCATTCTAATATGGCGGTTCACATGAAACGCGTAGAAGAGATCGAACTTTACCTTAGATCTCTGAGAGACGAATCGGCTTCGAGCAGGCTAGCTGTCATCGATATCGGAGAAGAACTGAAGTTCACTTCTAGCAAACTAGACTTAATCTCCTGCGACAAACAGCCGCCTAATAACAAGTCCCTGCAAGAAGAGCTCTTTAATGCCATTGATCTCGACGTTACACCTGCTGTACCGGCTCCACTTTCCAGATCTGTATCTCCTGCCGCAACTTACACTGAAGCTACAACAATTCAAAAATTCGGAGCGCTCTGGACTGTATCTGAATGGAATAGAAGAATGCAAAAACTTCACTCAGCTTCAAGACATAACTCCGATGACCTGACCAGTACCTACGCCTCCCGTCATAATATAGAGTGCACTGCGTACTTGCTGAAAGGTGCCCCCAAACTAGCCAACGTATCCTGGCTCTGCAAATTTTTCGAAAAGAAATTCAACATCACGGGTGTAAGATGCCTGTCGATCACTCGCTTAACGCCCAACAAGTTTCGCTGTTTCTAAATTCTTCTAAATACGCTTGGTTTTTCAACTCTCAGAAGGATACACTCACACTCGGCAAAATGACGATTAGCCTTTGGATAGATAAGTCAACCAATAAGCATATCAATAAGTCTAATAACATAACTAATAAACCGAATAAACCCAATAACAGACCCTACTCCTCTCGCAAATTGAATAATCCTTCCATCCTCCCTTCAACCAAGGCATCTAATAAAAATACAAATTCTGATACTAATTGGTCCCTCAAAATGGGCAAATTTCCAGATTTTAAGCACAAAACTGCTTTCAACCGCGTGTCTTTTGACCCATCTCCCGTTTCCTCTTCCTCATCTAACAAAGCTCCAGTCGCCAAGGACACACCCCCCGTCAGCCAAAATAACTTCACTCATTCTCATACTCTTAACCCTTCACCCTCATCATCGTCTGCCCCTTCTAGCAAAACCCCAGCTGCGAAGGACACACACTCCATCAGCCACCCTTACTTCATTCACTCTCACACTCTTAACCCTTCACCCTCATCATAGTCCGCCCCTTCTAGGACTACCCCTAACAATTCCGCTAATTTACCCACCTCTTCACACACCAGCGCTGCTAACTCCACCGTCGCATCATCTGGCTTTTTAGATCCGCTGGTACCTCCCACTGACAAACTTACAAAATTATGACGACGTCGCTTAATGATGCGATCCGACATTTTAGAAAGCAGTGCAAAACTTAATTCCGCACCATAAAAGCCGCGTTTAATTACTTTATTTTGGTAATATATAGCAATAAATAAATATACTATTGTTTAAATTTTAGTCACAAAAATTCCTTCCAAGGAATAATATCTCAGGTCAAAATGAAGCTTATCAGAAAATTTGATTTAACCGGGTAAACCATAAAAATGGTTTACCCGGTGGTGACCATAGTGTAGTCGGTAGTGTGTTTACTTGTGACCCGAACTGTGCAGGTTCGAGCCCGAACGGGGAACAGCAATCAAAAGTCAAGTCAGTATTTATAAAAGAAATGAATAAAATCAAAGTTTCTCCAACCATTACATCAAAAAGGGGTTTCTGCTGGTAGTACAAAAAAAAACCCGAAAATCGAGTCTGAATGTTCCGAGATTTGGAAATTTAATTTTATGTAAAAGGTGAAATTTACCTGTATGTGACAACTTAAACACATGCATGGACATCTTTCCGATACATATGGGTAAGATGTCACTTTCTAAATGATTTTTTTTTTTTTTTTTGAAGAAAGGAATCAAATTCCCCGGGATAATCTGCGATCGTCTCATGTTCAGGATTGGCTTTGGCAGGAGTCTGAGCCAGGAAAGGAATGTAGTCGCATTTTCACGGACGGCTCTAAAACTGGACAGGGATCTGGTGCTGGTGTTTTCGTGGAATGCGACAACATTAGGCTTCACTTCTCATTGGGAAAACACACATCTGTCTTCCAGGCAGAAATATATGCTATCCTAATGGCAGCGGACTATATTGGTAAGAACAGGTGGAAGGGGCGAAGTATCTGCGTCTGTAGTGACAGTCAGGCTGCGCTTAAGGCCTTGCTCAATCCTTTAACCACTTTCAAAATAGTTCGAGAATGCAAAATATCCTTGAATTCGGTCGGAAGGCTGAACTCAGTGAATCTTGTTTGGGTCCGAGGACACAAAGCGATAACAGGAAATGAGATCTCTGACGAGCTTGCTAGACAAGGCTCAGAAGAGAATTTCTCAGGACCTGAACCCACGTTGGGCTTGCCAGCGTCCTCGGTTAGGGCTTCCATTGACGACTGGGTTTTCAGTGAACAGAATCGAAGGTGGCATGACTCTCCAGGATGCAGGCAGACTAAACGAATGGTCACCGTCGTCTGTAAGAAATCCGCGGCTTTCTTGCTATCCCTTAGCAGAAAAGACTGGAGGAAACTTACTGGCGCTCTTACGGGCCACTTCGCCTTTGCCAAGCACCTCCATGTGCTAGGTTTGAGCGCTACCCCTATCTGCAACTCCTGTGGAGAGGGCGATGATACTGCGGAACACTTCCTATGTGATTGTCCTGCCTTTGCTCGGATCAGGTAGCAGATTTTCGGTGCTGATGTGGTGAGTGCTGATGACCTAAGCTCTTCATCACTGAAGCGTCTACTCGCCTTTTTATAAAAGACGAAAAAAAACACATTAAAATGGAGTTCTCTGCCTGGTTGTACAATGGACCTGTTTTTGAGTCTGAGTGCTCCAGTAGGGTGTACCCGCCCGGAATGAAGAGAATAATCTCTGCTATTTTTCTGCAATTATAGCTTGATTTTTAGTGGTCGAACGCTTTTGGAAGAATTTCCACTTCACTAGTTCAATTTAGTGAATAAAACGGTCAAAATCTACTTACCTCAGAAAATTAAATATAGGCAGAGTCTACAAGGCGTTGTAGCAAACACACACGAGTCCGAAAAATACAGTTGGGCCATCAGAAACATGAGGGTGTGGCTACAACCATAAGGCCTGGAACTGACAGACCATAAAACGGAAATAATGCTAATAAGCAATAGGACGAAGATAGAACGTCTTACTCTGCGGGTCGGAGAGCAAACCATCAAGTCGAGTCCACACATCACTTGGGAGTTCTGTTGGATCACAGGCTAAACTTCAAAGAGCATCTGAAGTACACAGGCGAGAGTTGCTTTCGGGCAGAATCGTCACTAATAAAGTAAAGACTAATTCCAAACGCCGGGGGACCCAGGCAGCCGATTAGGAATCTGCTGGCAACTGCAAGCAAGTCGGTCCTTATGTACACGTGCCCCATATGGGCACCAGCGACGGATCGGAAAGTACATATGAAGCGGATGAACTCGGGCACAGAATCGCATCGTTGAGAGTATGTTGCGCCTTCAGAACTGTGTCAGGGGAAGCAATCAGCGTAATCTCTGGCCGAATGCCCATCGATCTGGAAATTCCGAATTTTGTTGCTCTATGCTAGAATCAGTCGGAAGGTAAGAGAACAAAGGCAAAGTCCAGAATGTGGAACATGCCCTGATGGAATGCCGAATGTACGCGACGGCCAGGAACTTTCTAGAAAGAAAAATTGGCGGCCAATTTACACCGAAAACACTCATAGTGTTTATGCTGGCGATGAGCGAAAAATGGAAGCCTTGGCACTTGGAAACGAAGACTCTATAAACTCCGGCAACTGAGAAGGTGAAGGTTAAATGTACGCAAACACCAAACCAGAATCACACACAAGAGCGCACACTTAACAATAGACATACACGCAGGTGCTGACGAAACCATACACCACACAAAAAATAAACCACAATTATTTTCTATATTATTTGTACTTAATTGTACATAATTTTCCTAGATAATTACAATTCTGATGAGTGGATCTGAAAAATAAAAAAAATAACCATTCTCATACTTAAAGCTTAACATGTTCGTTGTTATGTTCTTCTGTGCTCGGTTCGGCATATTCTGTTCGTGACGGTACGGTTATAACACTGAACTGACGCTGAATAAACACTGAACGAAATAAAAGTTCATTTTTTGATATTTCAGTTTGTTTTAAATGCTTTTACAATGTTCGTTGTTCTGAACGCCCAGAAGAAGGTTCACTGAACAGCAAGTTTATCAAATTAACACTTTTCTTCAAAACACATTTTTGTATTCGTCAATACTGAGGTTACCGTAAGAGGTTTACAAAAACTTTTTCGAAATCCAGTTTCAAGGAAAGATCGATCGCCTAGATATTTAGCATATAGCCCAAATAATTATAATAAATTTTTTAAAACCAATACAATAATAATACCAATATATACTCTTTACATATGTATGTATGTATGTATGAATAAAAACAAAAGATTGCCATAAGAAACCAAATGTGTGGTAAATACATATATTATACACATTTTCCAAATTGAACTTCACTCAAATAACTGACCTCACCCTTTCGGATGGCCAATTAAAGTATATCACTCTCTCGACCCACTTTATTCAATACATCAATTTGCAAAGAATATATGTCACTCAATCGAAATTAATGCTGCCTCCTACACCATACCTAACCTAGTTCAACACATGTTTCCTCGTTTTAAAATTCAACTCAACACTTAAATGTCAAAACAAACCCTTACAACTTTGTCCAGAATAAGGGACAAACTTCTAAAGAACCATAGATAAATACATACATATGTACATACATCTGTAACTTAATTTTCCCCAATATTCCACATCCGGAAGGAACTTTGAAAATAAAACAAACCAAAAAGACGTCTCATCCTTCACCAGCAGTACCTACATAACATCTGTAGAGAAGGCTTCGAGTCAGAAATTCATTCAATTATACCGCTTTAAAGGACCCCTACAATTTGAACATTTAAAGGATTTGGTTAAAAAAAGAAAAGAAACAATGCCCGCCCACAGCGTCAATGGCAGGGATACGTTTTGATAATCCAATTCAATTTCCAATTCTGAATTGAATTACGCCGAAGAAAACAAAACTAATTGGGTAATTCAATGAATTTTTCAAACGTCCATAATACTCGTACTTCGATCTTCGGGGGAAAATAAAAGTTAATAGAAGTTTAAGCAAAATAAAGGACACGACTGAGTCGCAACTGCTTGCCCCATATGTGCTGATTATTTATAAATCGTTCAGATCTAAAAATGAAGCCAAATTTATACGAATCAATAAAATGTTTTTTCATAAGGAAGGTAAAAATAAATTTTAAAATGTGTCAACAATTTGAATGCTATGTGTTTACATATGTATACGAGTATCAAAAGTGAGTTAGACATTAAGTTTGAATAAAATCGTCTTAGCTCACTAAAGTACCGTTATTTGATTTTTTAGCGAAAAGCGGAGTACGCTGTCTTATTACATGTATAACCATCCATATCACTTCAGATATGAATTTCAATCGAAATTGTTGGACCTGCTTTGGAGAAAATTGCAATTTTTAAAATTTGACTTAAGTACAGTACCATCAATTTTGAGGTCAGAATGTAAAGTCGAATTTCACCTCTGGGTATTAGCCCACAGAGCCGGGATATGAAATTTGAAGAAAATCCATCCAACTGTTTAGTTTGCAGCACAGACGGATAGATAGATAGACAGAGAGACGAAATCAAGGCCGACAAACAGACTGAATTGCGAGACCTATTGTATTTTGAGGTTCTCTATTCTATTGTAGTAATCAATCAATATTGGATACAAAATATAAAAGGAGAACAGTAAGCGAATCCGTGCCGAGTTAATAAAGAAAATGTATTATATATACTGGAGTATTAGCATCATTGAAGAGGTCTAAAGAACTCAACTTGCGGCAATAAGACATTCGAATTTCAAACTGTGTTATTTACGAGACTGTGATTATCCTCTACTGCAGATCAGTAGAAATGACAGTTGATATGTTTAACATAGAGCTCAAATTTAGTTGAATACCTGAAAGCGGAGTATTTAATTTGAAATGTATGATCAAGCATGAATGTGCTTCATGTTCCAAGGGTTGCGGACCTTATAATCATAAATATATTACGTACTATGTATGTACATGTATGTAACAAATAACGATATACTTCTATATATGTATATACATGTTTCTATGTTCACCAAACGGTTCATATTTGTACTTTTTACTTGTATTGGTATCCTGAAAATTTGCAGTTTCGAGATTTTGATCAAAATTTTGACATTACTGTAATAGAGAACTCAAAAAGGTTGTATATCAATTCTCTCTGCCTGTACGCACGACTTCATATCTGTGGCATCGCTATTTGAAGCGAAATCGTATTTTTTTTTTTGCCAATTTTAGAAAAAATCTATTTTCTGCATATTTGAGTTATTGTGGACATACCCGTATGTATAAAACCAGATAGCACAGCAGGTTTTCACTGGTACTTTACTGATTCTTCAAAATTATCTACTTCTCGGCAAATTTTTTAAAAATTGTCAAAATATTTTTTACTTGCACCTTCATACGGCCATAAATGAAAAGTACCCGCTATAAAATACGGTTTATAAAAAAAACTACTGCAGGCAGGTGAATATTTTTGACTTCCAAGGATCCGTTACCCATTAATGACTAAATTATGATGAATTCCAGCTATTTTTAACTCCGGATTTTTTGTGTACGGTAAAATTGGTATAATTAGTATCGTTTCGAAAATAAAGGGTCTTTCATTAAGCGCTTCCTATCTTTAAATTTAAATAAACTTTGTTTTTGTTTGTGTGTGAAATTTCGAAATTTTTTATTCATTTGAAATGCCTATCGATGCCATTATGTATGGAATATAACATAGTTCAAATGTCCGCCGCGGCTTCTCTGGGTGGCGCGCATCCGAAATGTCCAATTTTCCATGACTTTGGGGCATAAATCAGGCTGAATTTGACCGATGGCATGGGTTATGTTGGCTTTGAAGGCCGCTGTGGTTTGTAGCTTATTCGCATAGACCTGCGACTTCAGAAAACCCCACAAGAAAAAGTCTAACGTGAGATGACCATGCCCTCGAATCGCTTGTGCAGAATTTCCAATGTGGCATAAGCTGAGTGGCACGTAGCGCCGTCCTGTTGAAACCACATGTCGTTGGTGTCCATATGATCGAATTCAAGCCAAAAGAAGTTGGTAATCATCGACCTATAGCACTCGCCGTTGACGGTGATTGCCTGGCCAACGTTGTTCTCAAAGAAATATGGACCGATGACGCCATCAGCCCAAAATCCACACCAAACAGTGACTTTTTCGGGATGCATTGGACCCTCTCATGTGGATTGGTATCGTCCCAAATTTCACAATTTTGTTTGTTGACGTACCCATTCATCCAGAAATGGGCCTCATCGATGAAGATGATTTTTCGATGAAAATTAGGGTTAGTTTCCAACTGCTCCAGAGCCCATTCAGCGAACACACGTCGTTGTCTATGGTCGTTTATCTTCAGTACCTGAGTCAGTTGAATTTTGTACGGGTGCAGGCCCAAGTCACTATGCAAAATACGCCAAGTTGTGATCTGTGAAAGGACGAGTTCTTGTGAGCGACGCGAAATCGACTGCCTCGGATTCTCCTGCACACTCTCACGGACAGCGGCGATGTTTTGGGCAGATCTTACGTTTCGTCGACGTACGGGTATTGGTTGATCGTGTACTGAACCAGTGGACTCAAATTTATCCACCAAACTGCGAATAGTCCTCTCGGAAGGACGATTATGGCTACGGTAAATTGGCCGAAGCGCCCGGAACATTGCCCGAACAGAACACCCATTTTGGTAAAACAATTTTATTATTTGCACGTGTTGTTGAATGCTATATCCATCCATGGTGATTTGGCAAAATAGACCGAATAAATGACATCCAATTTGACAGATGTAGCTTCAATAATATGGCCGCTATCAACTGTCAAATATCGGAAGTCCCTATTGAAAGATTCTGTACTTTAAAGCCGTGCGTGAACGAAATACACGAACAAATTCTACAAACAGAAAAACAGACTCAATTGAGAAACCCACTTTTCAAACTACAGATGCTGCTTCCAGGAACATTTTATAAAACCGCTTTTGCTCTTGCTGTTTTCCTTGCTATTAAAAAGATGTTTAAAATAGTTCCCAAAAAGTTTAAATTGGTCCACAAAAGGTTTAAATTCTGGGCAAAAAGTATAAATTAGTTAGCTAAAGGATTATATTGCACCAATAGTACATACGAGTATAAGCGGCAGACCCACACGTCTAAGGTACTTTACAAATTGTACGCGTGCACCGGGTGTTAAGAAACAATGTTGTACATGTAACCCTATCAGAAGATGCTCTCATTATTGGAAATGGCGGCTTATAACATCGCTCAACGTGAATTTCGTTGTCGAGTTCTGGTCGTGTGGCACCAACTGGGTAAACACTGCGGCGTTTAGCCGCTCGCCTCGAGGAGACTGGCTCAACACAGGATAGTAGTAAACGTATAAAAACTAAATACAATAACTACATACATATCTAAATTATATCACATGTTGCCCAATAGATAACCATTTTGGTAAAGTACATTTACGGATAACACTCTTTTTTGGAGAGGCATTTAGAGCTTTCATTGGTGGGGAGATTTTACGGAATATTCGATTCATGTTCTTATTCCCCTGGTCATAGCTCTGTAAATGAAAATTAACTCAATATTCTTGGAGGTCCAGGTGGGAAAAGTGTATATCGCTGTCTCAATTTTGGCATAACTTCGGCCTAGAATTATTTTGCCGTATACATTTTAAAAATTAATCAGTGTCGGCATCTACTTTTAGGTTTTGAAAATTTGAGAAATTCGGCAAAAATTTTGAATATTGTTTTCTCAAATTTTTAAAACCTAAGCACGGATTAATATTTAAAAAAAAACTTCGTTTTTCTTCTCTTTCCGTAATAACTAAATACTCATACATGACGCAGGATACGTCCAGATACTAGACGTTTTGAAAAAAAGAATAAAAAAAAAAAAAAAATATTTGGCGCAACAGCTCTTTAAGTGCCAGGGCCTAGCTTCTCGCAACCACTCGTGTATTCGCACGAATGGAAGGGACCTACAGTTTAGTGCCGTATCCGAACTGCAATTTGTTTTGAGAAACTTTCTCGTGACAACAATACTCTCGGATGTTTGTCAGACGTTCGCGAGAGGTGGGATCGTGAAAAAACTTTTTTTTTGTGTTTTCTGGGATTCGAACTTGGAACCTCTTGCGTAGTGATCCGACACACTAACCACTACGCCACGACGCCACTCTTGAAAAAATGAAGAGTCGGAGTTAAAGTTACCTCAACACCAGCTGATCGTAGACCGACCTACTCGAGACGAAGTAGGGAAGAACAACCCGTTAGCAAATGATCTGGCACCAGATGATACCTGAGATATTTAGAGCGAGGTGTTTGACCACATTGATACCCTAGTTGAGCACCCTGAGACTTCATTATAATAATTATGTATTTGCATATGGATTTACACTTAGTAAAGTAATAGCTTATAAGTTACCTAATATTAACTGTATTTGGAAAAACTCTAATCCGATTGACAGAGACAAGAGGGTGGTGAAGTGCTAAAATCATCGCTTAATATCACCAGAGTTTCGAATAAATGACATCCAATTTGACAGATGTAGCTTCAATAATATGGCCGCTATCAACTGTCAAATATCGGAAGTCCCTATTGAAAGATTCTGTACTTTAAAGCCGTGCGTGAACGAAATACACGAACAAATTCTACAAACAGAAAAACAGACTCAATTGAGAAACCCACTTTTCAAACTACAGATGCTGCTTCCAGGAACATTTTATAAAACCGCTTTTGCTCTTGCTGTTTTCCTTGCTATTAAAAAGATGTTTAAAATAGTTCCCAAAAAGTTTAAATTGGTCCACAAAAGGTTTAAATTCTGGGCAAAAAGTATAAATTAGTTAGCTAAAGGATTATATTGCACCAATAGTACATACGAGTATAAGCGGCAGACCCACACGTCTAAGGTACTTTACAAATTGTACGCGTGCACCGGGTGTTAAGAAACAATGTTGTACATGTAACCCTATCAGAAGATGCTCTCATTATTGGAAATGGCGGCTTATAACATCGCTCAACGTGAATTTCGTTGTCGAGTTCTGGTCGTGTGGCACCAACTGGGTAAACACTGCGGCGTTTAGCCGCTCGCCTCGAGGAGACTGGCTCAACACAGGATAGTAGTAAACGTTCGGTCGAGAATATCGCTGCTGTGGCTGCAGATGTCCAAGAGGATTCTTAAACATCAACCGGATGAGAGGCCATGCAATTGGACATACATAGACGGTCTTTACAGCGAATTTTAGTGGAAGACTTGAAGATGCACCTGTACAAAGTGCAAAAAGTGCATCAGCTATTGCCTGCAGACCGCCAATCGCGTGTTAATTACAGTCAAACCCTCCCCCCTCCTTCCGGCAGCTTAATCTCTCGTTTTGGCCATGTACACTGGCCCGCAGGATCACTCGATTTGATCGTTCCAGGCATCTTTCTTTGAGGTTTCTTGTAGTCCATACGAACAAGCCACAAATCTTAGCAGCCCTAAAGGAGAACTTCCGATAAGAAGTTTTGAAAAGTTATGGAAAATGCTGTGGAAAGAGCCGCAATGTGCATAAACTTTGGCGGCGGCCACTCCCGACTTAATGGAACAAAATTTAAATGTCTATATAAACATAATCAACAAACCGAACCATTTATTTTTATTTATAAACAAAGTTACTGCCTTAGGAAATCAAGTGAGGACTTTTGCGCCACCATTTTTTAGACTATAACCCCATGAATGTCGTAATTGGTTTATTGTTTGTCTCGCATCAGACCCGATTCGGAAGACTGATGTGGTTTGACACACCAGGTCGATAACAACGTGCCTTAAATTGGTAAGAGCTAAATAAGTTTAAGAAGATTCACAAACTTTTTGGTAATTTGATTTCCATTTATAGAATACTTTGTCTTAAAGTTGACAGTAGGTACTTGATTCGTATTTAGATGCAGCAGAAATACTTAACTTAATTTTCCGGAAGAAGATGCAGCTCAACAAATCAATTTTATTTCACATTCATTATTGTTTTATAATATAATTTTCAAAAATTAAAAAAGCAATAAATTAGCATAAACAAAAATACATAAATTAAACGAGCATTTTATGTAGATATAATATAGGTATGCATACAAAATTTATCACTTACCAGAACATAAACAGCAAATGGCATCACCACAACGGCTACGAGTAGATCTGCTATCGCCAGCGATACAATAAAATAGTTGGTCACCGTTTGTAGCGAGCGTTCACGACACACAGATAATATAACTAAAACATTTCCGAATAATGTTAAAAAAGGGAATAAAATCAGTATCAGGGCCCAATAATTGTGGTCAACTGAAATGAGAAGAAATAAAAATTATATATCCGCAGACTTTAAAATAAATCGTAAAAGGACCATTAAATTGTTCCCACCAAAATTGTTATAATAAAATTCTTCTCCTCTTAAAAATTTCGTAAATATTATATATTGCAATGTTAAAAATATAATACCTATCATTTTACTTAAAATAAATGAGGATATCGGAGTTCGGATTCTGTAGCTTTACTTCACCGACATTTTCCTTTTCTATTCCCTCTTTTTTCAAATTAGATTTGAAATTTAAACAAAATCGTTAAAAGGATTTTTTTTTAAAAAAAAAATCAGTTAAAATTAAAAGAAAAAAAATTATTTTGTGGTGTTGTGAACTTTTAAATGTAAATACAATGACATCTATTCATAGGAAACTTCTACGATCTTTAAGAGATTTTAACAAAAAAAAAAAATGTTGTTAACTTTTCCTTACGAGCAAGTGGACGTGGCTGTCATTATTTTTAACTGAAGTTTGACGGTTTTGGATGATATATTTACTATAAAACTCAACAATCTCAGCTTAAGTCAGAGTTTATTTATTTTCTGTTAAAATAATATTTTTTTGTTTGTAGTAAAAATATTGGAAATATTAGGAGTGTTTAACTGATTTAAGAAATTTTTACCCTTATGCTATTTGGAACTCTAAAAGTCTTCCTGGCTCAAATTTCGAAACCCAAAAACTGCTGAACTGTGGCGGATATGCCTAGGTCCGACCTAGTAGATCGACACAATTTTCGATGCTGATCACAAATATCTATTGGAAGAATATTGAGAGTCTATCTTTATTATTTCTCTACGTTACATACTATACATATATAAAAGTTGATATACTCTTTAGGATAGGGTATAAAAACTAAATACAATAACTACATACATATCTAAATTATATCACATGTTGCCCAATAGATAACCATTTTGGTAAAGTACATTTACGGATAACACTCTTTTTTGGAGAGGCATTTAGAGCTTTCATTGGTGGGGAGATTTTACGGAATATTCGATTCATGTTCTTATTCCCCTGGTCATAGCTCTGTAAATGAAAATTAACTCAATATTCTTGGAGGTCCAGGTGGGAAAAGTGTATATCGCTGTCTCAATTTTGGCATAACTTCGGCCTAGAATTATTTTGCCGTATACATTTTAAAAATTAATCAGTGTCGGCATCTACTTTTAGGTTTTGAAAATTTGAGAAATTCGGCAAAAATTTTGAATATTGTTTTCTCAAATTTTTAAAACCTAAGCACGGATTAATATTTAAAAAAAAACTTCGTTTTTCTTCTCTTTCTGTAATAACTAAATACTCATACATGACGCAGGATACGTCCAGATACTAGACGTTTTGAAAAAAAGAATAAAAAAAAAAAAAAAAATATTTGGCGCAACAGCTCTTTAAGTGCCAGGGCCTAGCTTCTCGCAACCACTCGTGTATTCGCACGAATGGAAGGGACCTACAGTTTAGTGCCGTATCCGAACTGCAATTTGTTTTGAGAAACTTTCTCGTGACAACAATACTCTCGGATGTTTGTCAGACGTTCGCGAGAGGTGGGATCGTGAAAAAACTTTTTTTTTGTGTTTTCTGGGATTCGAACTTGGAACCTCTTGCGTAGTGATCCGACACACTAACCACTACGCCACGACGCCACTCTTGAAAAAATGAAGAGTCGGAGTTAAAGTTACCTCAACACCAGCTGATCGTAGACCGACCTACTCGAGACGAAGTAGGGAAGAACAACCCGTTAGCAAATGATCTGGCACCAGATGATACCTGAGATATTTAGAGCGAGGTGTTTGACCACATTGATACCCTAGTTGAGCACCCTGAGACTTCATTATAATAATTATGTATTTGCATATGGATTTACACTTAGTAAAGTAATAGCTTATAAGTTACCTAATATTAACTGTATTTGGAAAAACTCTAATCCGATTGACAGAGACAAGAGGGTGGTGAAGTGCTAAAATCATCGCTTAATATCACCAGAGTTTCAAACCACAACATCCATCTTTCTTTCTCTCTCATAGTTTGCAAACGCCGGTGCCCTGAAATAATTTAAGGGTATTCATATCCCCTTTGGCGTGCGCCGAAAAAAAAACCTAAAATGATCTGATTAAGTTCTATACCAGGTAAGTACACGCGAAAAAAAAAAAAAAAACATTCAAATCGGAGCATTTTTGCACAAGATATTGTGAATGTGAACAGATCATAGTGCAAATTCACAAATTTAACTGTATTTTCAAAACCTCCTTTTCGATTGACATCAAAATAAATACCCCTCGAGTTCTACTTCAGTTACTATATATTTTACATAAAAACCGTTTAAATCGGTGAATTTTTGCAAAGGTTACCATGAACAAAAGAAATTGATAAATATAATAAAATTAACTGTAGTTTCAAAACCGCTAGCCCGATTGACACTAAAAGACGTATCTACAGCCCCACTGCACATTAACAGATTTCAAAAAGAAACATTAAAATCGGTGCAGGTTTACAGGATTTGTAATGAACGAAAAATATGCCGAAATTGCACCAAATTAATTGTATTTTCAAAACCGTTAATCTGATTGACAATAAAAGCTCCAGTACTTGCTAAAAAATTAAATGAAAATGAAATACACAAATCTTTCCTTAATACTCAATGAGTCTAAGGGTTTTTGGAAATTTGGCAAATCTAAGAGAAAATCGGACGGCTAATTTCACGTATATCGACTACACAGTCAACAACTCGATTGATATAAGTAATTCTTTCGGTTCTTTCTTTCATTTAGTGATGTTCCTCTTAGTATTAATCCCAGGATCTTCAAAAACCGCCCAAAATCATTTGTTAATGACATTCCTCTGAATTCAGAAACCATTTTCAAATTCATTTCACATCTTATATACATAGATGATTAATCCTTAGGTTCTGACGGTATTGCTTCAAAAGTCTTAAAGGGGTGCTATGATGTCCTAGCTCTGCCTCTGAAGTATGTTTGTTTGAGTTGTCTTTAACTACTATGAAAGTCCCTTTACACATATGTTTAAAGGTGATAAAAGTCATATCACCAAATACAGACTTATTTCAAAACTGATTTGTATCTTTAAACAAATAGTCTGCGATAAATTAACATTAGTCTATTTGGTTATTTTTTGTTTCATCGCTGAGCAGACAGAACACTGCGCTCTCTCAGTGTATACTCTCAGTATCACTTCACATGACTCCCCCTTCGGGTAGGGGATAGAATATACTCGAGGTAGGCATACCTGTCGTAAGAGGCGACTAAAATCCAATCTCCGTATACCGAGCGTATAGTGTATACAAAATATGCAATGAACAAAACGAAAAGATACATTACCCCAGGTGGCAGTCCAGCTTTACTGGAAAATCCACCCTGTTCGGAGGTCGGCTCTACGGATTCTGGGGAGAGCCACTTATTGTAATCCAATAACCCTTTTTCAAAAAGTTCAAGGGTATCTCGATCTCCTCCACCAAGATCGAATGACTCCGGGAAAAGAAGTCCACCGGAAGCGCCAGAGCAGCGCGAAATTCAGGACTCAGCGAAATATAACAGCTTTGAGGAAGAAAATAAAATACTCCGAAGGAAGCTTAACGAAATGGATCTACTCTATCAAGAGCTCAAGAAAGAAACAGACTTATTAAAAGAAGAAAATAAGGTCCTAAAAAGCTCACGTATAGAGAAAGAACGCGAATGTACTCCAGCACGCTTAGCTAGTCGGGAATATCACACCGACGAAGAAGAGCTAGCACACGAAACGTGTCGGGTCACAAAGAAGAAATCTAGTAAGAAACGGAGAGCCGGCTCTTCGCCCGAAGTCGAGTCCCTAAAAGAAAAAGAGAAAGAAGAGCGTAAAGAACCGCAAGAAAAGCAACCTCGAGCGCAATCTCGTCCACCCCCACCAATTAACATCGTCGGGTTAACGGAATTTAATAAGTTGCAAAGCCTTCTTAAAGGAACTTTAACATCGAAATATAAGGTCATGTATTTGAGGGACAATGCGACTACCAAGCAGTATCCCAAAAATTAAATACCGAAAAAATTGAGTGGTATACTTTCGAAATCAAGTCAGAAAGGCCACATCGTGTTGTTGCAAGGGGACTCCACCCCTCATGCACCAAAGAAGAGATTATGACTGAACTTCAGGACAAAAGCTTTAAAATTCTTGATGCCGTTAATATCATCAAAAAGGAGAAGCAACAAACGGAAATAGATAAAGACATCTTGGTAAGGCGTGGACTTCCGCTCTTTATGCTTACCTTCGATAAGACTGACAATATCGATGACATCTACCGAATTAGGACCATACTAAATATCGTAGTCAAAATCAAGCCAATGCGTAGAAATATAAGAATGATTCCGCAGTGCAACCGTTGCCAAGGATTCAATCATACGCAAATGTACTGCAAAAAAGAACCGCGATGTGTGAAATGCGCTGGAAATCACCTCTCCCAAGTTTGTGGAGTAAACAAACAAACCTCCGCAACCTGTGCTAATTGTAAGGGAAAACACCCGGCAAATTATAAACACCCGGCTGTGAAGTAGCTAAAGAGTTGCAAAATCAAAACCGCAAACTAATCCAAAGCTTAAGGTCGCGGAGGAGAAAGAATGCAAATTAAAACTACCGGGTTCAGAGCCCAAAAAGGTGAGGGAAAGAAAAACAAAAGAAAAGCCCACGACCTCTGTTCTTAAAAGAAACGGTACAGAAAAGTTACCATAAGGGACCGGGTAATGACCTTCGAAAAGCAGGAGTGCAGAAGTACGCTCAGGCTGCTGCATGTGAAATACCAACAAATTTTGAAATTTCGAAGGACCCTGTTTCTCATGTTTTTTTTCAGTTATTCTAGAGAAACTTGAAGAACAAAGCAAAATAAATAAAATTATTCTCGATAGGCTGGTTAAGGTCGAAAGTAATTCAGAGAAAACGCGTACTCCAACTAGAATATGAATGAAAAACGAATGTTAAAATATGTACTTGGAATGCAAACGGACTTTTGCAAAAACTTGACGAATTGGAATTATTCTTGCGTGAAAAAGATATCGATATTTGCTGGATCTCTGAAACCCACGTAAAAAATGAATCGCATTTAAAAATAAAAGGCTATAGTTACCACGCTTGTCACCCTTCTAGAAAAGCGAGAGGCGGATCATCATTGTTTATTAAAGACTGCATCGAACAATCCGAAGACCTAAAGATCGAGCTTGAAACTTTGCAACTGTGCACGTTTCGAGTGAAAAATAGTCAGCGTACTCTTAAAATCTCATCTATCTACTGCCCACCGCGTTCCGCGCTTGAAAAAAGTGATTTTACTAACTTGTTTAAATTGCTGAAACCTAATTTCATTATTGGCGGCGATTTTAGTGCGAAACATACATTCTGGGGCTCAAGACACAGCTCGCAAAAAGGCAGAATGCTCTATGAGGCAGGTATGGAGTACAGTTGTGATTTCCATTCGACGGGTAAACCGACCTACTGGCCAACTGATACTTCGAAAATACCTGACCTGATCGACTTTTTCGTCGTGAACGGAATTTCTACTAACCACATTAAAGTTGAAGAGAGCTTTAATCTGCCGTCTGACAATTTTCCAGTTGTTTTGACATTGAGCGAAAAACTAGTCTATACCCTAGACCCAGCGAGATTAACCGGTAGAACAACTAACTGGGGAGGCTTTAGGAACGAAATTGAAGATAATGTTGAACTGAGCGTTCCACTTACGACACAATATGAACTTGAGGTTGAAGTTGATCGCTTCGTTGAGATCGCACAGCTCGTCTCTTGGAATAATACTCCCAATCCAAGGAAAACTCCGGACAAATAAGGTCTACGATATCCTGTGAAAATAAAAGAATTGGTCAAGGAAAAAAGAAAAGCGCGTAAGAAATGGCAACAGAGTCGTGCTCCGCAACATAAAGCACACTTGAATCACCTGTGCAATTCGTTGAAGAAGACTATAAAGGATTTTAAGAATCGTGCGATAGGCTCTTATCTTGAAAGTTTAACGGCGAAAACAGATTCCAATTATTCACTTTGGAAAGCTGTAAAAGGCACCAAAAGACCCAAGGTCCCTGCGTCGCCAATTAAATTAAATCACAATGAATGGGAAAGGAAAGATAAAGAAAAAGCGGACGTTTTTGCGGCCCACCTGGAAGACCTTTAAACCATACGATGATCAAGTGTCTTACGACAATATCAATATGCCGGATTTACCATCTGATGATTTAGCACTTACAAGTGCAACGCTAAGGGAACTCAAACATGAAATCGGGAATCTAAAACCTAAGAAAGCTCCTGGTTATGACTTGATCACCGGAGAAATTCTCAAAGCTTTACCTAGAAAAGCATTGATTAAGCTTCTTCATATTGTAAATGCTTCGCTCAGATTGAAACACGTGCCTAACCAATGAAAGTTGCGGAACTTATAATGGTTTTAAAACCAGGAAAGCCGCCAAATGAGGTAAAATCTTATAGACCAATTTCGCTACTTACAGTTATATCCAAAATTTTCGAGAGAATATTACTAAGGCGTCTCCAACCGGTTATAGAAGGAAATAATCTTATCCCTGACCACTAGTTTGGGTTCAGAAGTAAGCATTCGACGATGGACCAGGTGCATAGAATTACTGACGTAATCGAGAAAGCACTTGAAGAGAAAAAGATATGCTCAAGCGTATTTCTTGACATCTCGCAAGCCTTTGATAAGGTGTGGCATGATGGCTTGAATTGCAAATTACGACAAGTTCTTTGTATGCAGGAAGAGGATCAATTTGCTTCTGTATGCTTATACGACATTCTAGAATCATATCTCGGGAATAGACTCTTCCGTGTTAGACATGGAAACGAATACTCGGAGGAAGCGTTCTTGGGCCACTTCTCTATCTGTTATATACTCGAGGCATACCGAAAGAAGATGGCACTATCTTGGCTACGTTTGCCGATGACACCGCTATCTCTTAGCCGTAGGTAAAACAATCGAAGAAACTGCAAAACTGCAAAACGCACTGAATACCTTTTGCAAACGAGGCCAAATACCTTGGTATGATACTCGACGCAAAACTGAAATGGAATTCGCACGTGAAAATGAAACGTAAAGAACTCGAAATCAAATATAGAGAAATGAACTGGTTGCTCGGAAAACACTCCCAGCTCAGTATTGAGAACAAACTGCTTTTATACAAGCAAGTGCTAAAGCCGGTGTGGACTTACGGTATACAACTTCGGGGCTGTACCGAGAAAACAAACGTCAATATTTTACAAACTTTTCTAAATAAAGTGCTAAAAGAAATTGTCCACGCACCGTGGTATACTAGAAACGATGATATCCACAGGGATCTCGGAATTCTGATAATCGAAGCTGAAATTAGAAGCTTCGCGAGAAAGCATAGAAACCGACTAATCGGACATGTCAACAATACAATCCTACAAATTCTGGATGAAAGCAATTTATTGCGCCTACTACAAAGGACGAAGTTTTTTTTTTTCATGACAGAAAAATTTCTTGATAAGGTCCTTCTTAGTTGCAATATATAACAAATTAAATCGCAGGGTGGTGTTTTTTTTAGTCAGTAAGAATCTGACACTACTATGAGCATGCGCTTGCTATCCTCATAGTGTCTATGGAAGATTTTTCACCAACTCTCGGGAAAAAAAAAAAAAAAATTCACACGACTGTGTTTTGTTGCGAATCTACCGATGTACCGATCTTTAATATTATAGACTACCTCAAACACACAATAATATTTTAATCAAAATCCAAAGAATATGCGCTATTTTTAAATTCTACTCGAGATGAACAAAAACTTCGTCGTAAATCTGATTAAAAGTGCGTACGCAAGGCTCATTACTAACATAATTTGTTCTATGCCTATTTGCAAAAAATCAGTTTCTCACCCGAAATGACCACACACATTTATAAAAGAAATTAATTCCGGTGAATTAATATGGTAATTAAATATATCGTGAATATACATGACAGGAGTTACTTTCCGCCTAAAACGTAAGGTTTTGTCATTGTTAGGAGGTTTATCAAACATATTTAATTTGAGAATAGATATACTAGATGTTATGAAGTTTTTTTCGAACTCTCTCCAATTTAAGCTCAAATTTTTTCAATCCCAAATGATGAATGTGTATTCTAAATATGGACCAACGAGCACTAGCTTTAAAGCTGTACACTTATCTAAAGTCTTTGCTATTAGAAGCCTAACATAGAGTTTGACTTGGCAATGGCGTAATCATAATGCAATTAGAAATTTAATTTATTGATAACTATGAATATGACCCAGAGGTCTTTATTTATAATTTACATTTTGATATATCAAGTTCCAAAGCATTGTGATTACTCCATTCTCACAACCTATTAATATCTCACTGAAATCTAATGCAGTCAGCTATATTATTTATACGAGAAAATAATTTCAAATCATCCGTGAAACTTAGAACGTTATAAAATTGGAATATTTCATGAACATCATTCACAAATAAAATAAATAGCAACGGGACCAGATAACTACCTCATGCGACGACAGAAATGAATTGTATTACGCGAGATGTCAAACCATCGACCTTCTGTGAGTAAAATAATTATAAAACGACTTTTTATCATTGAGGAATGGAAACCCAACGATTTTAGTTTTGCTAAAAGTAATGTGTGGCGCACTCTATCGAAGGCTTTTTTTAAGATCTGTGTAGAGCTCATCAACTTGTATACGATTCTTAATACTATTAAGAATATAAGTTTTTAATATTGTTAAATTTATAGTACATAACAAACTCTGAACAAAGCCATGCTGATTATTTCAGAATTGCAGAAGGCTTTGATATAGGGTGATAGTTTTCGACTTTTTGTCTCGAACTGCGTTTAAGAGTTGAAATTATAAAAGCATATTTTCATTTACTAAGAAAATGATCAGTACTGGTAAAATAAATTTAAGTGGATGAAAAACGGAGGGTAGATGTTTTTAATATTACCGCTGGAATTTCATCCGGTCCGGGGTTGCTATTTAAATCAATTTTTTTCGAACACTTTAATCACATCTTCATCGAAAACCGCAACACGTGTATGTCCAAAAGTTCAGTAACATTAATGTAGTGGTTTCCCGTCAACTGCACTTGAACTTGTTATATACCGATTCGAAAAAATTAGCAAACAAATCGCAAATGCATTTCTAATTCTATTTTCGAACACCATTAACCTTAGTCAAGCCTGACGTTCTTCTTTTCGAATTAATGTAATTTCAGAACGATTTTCTATTACGTTTTACCGACCCTAACTATACCGACAAAGCATATTGTTTACCTATGTATATAAAAATCTATTCAAAACCTCATATTCTTTTCTGAATCTCCAAAAAATTTCACGATTTGAGTTCGTTTTATTTAACTCTAAGATGGGCAGCTGGGCCTAATCAGGCCCAATTTGAGTTTGAACATACTTATATAACTTTCTTTTTTCCAAATACTCGTAAATAGGACCGAAACTCCTTGACTTCTTGCGGCGATGTTTGTTGAGCACAACGAGAAAAAAACATGTTTGGTGTGTGAATATCGAAAAGCAACCGCTGGGCCTAAGTAGGCCCAGAGTAAACGCGTTTGATTTCGTTTGTAGTGTGTACTGTATGAAGTTTTTTTTATTTATTTATTTATTTATTTATTTTTTTATTTATTTAAAACTTTGTTTCATGAAGAAATTAAGACTAACATTCCTTTTATTATTACTATATACAGAAAAATAACTATTTTAAAAAAGTGCATTAAACCTCAATGAAACAGTTAGGAACATTCAATTGCCAAAAGACAAGAGGCGAATGTTCCATTAGATTTTGAATTATGTTTAAGTAAATATTGATGGGGGTCAATATGAATTAAAAAAAAGAAAAAAAAACAAAGTAAACTTCTAATTGTTACAATTGTGTGGTTAATGCAATTCAAAAAACAAATAATTCAACAGATCAAACTATTACATTTAATAATGAATCTATTTCATCATGATTGAAAGAAAAAAGTAAAGATTTTAAGTTTTTTAAGAAAACTGATTTACGTCTCTCGCATCTCAGACCTATAGGTAAACTATTGAATAATCGAGGCGCAGTGACCTTATAGAAGAGTGAAAAGTGTGTTTTTTTTATGTTGGGTACATTTACTAAATTCTGGTTATTTACAGGTAAATTATGGGAACCATACAGTCTTGAGGCAGAATACCCGGAATTTTCAAAAAAAATTTTCAAAACTTTATAAAAATATAAATGCTTAAGTGGAAGAACTTTAAGGTTTTTAAATAACTCAAAGCTATGAGTTCTGCGGTTAACTCTACACAAAATACGATTCGCATGCTTTTGCTTAGTAAGCAAAGGTTCAATTTTATTGAAGTGAGTACCTCCCCAACAGGTCAGCCCATATTGCAGCTTAGATTTAAATAAACTATTATAGACTAATTTTAAAACATGCTGACTGCAATAAAGGCTGAGGTGATAGGACTGTCTCAAAACGTTATTTAAGTATTGTGACAAATTTGAAGTGTGGTCTTTCCAGCTTAACCTGTTATCCAATATAATTCCTAAATATTTAAAACTGTCAACACGTTCGATATTAAAGCAACCAACAGAACACTTTGTATTTGCGTTATAAGTGGTCTTACAAAATTGATGTGGACAATCATTTAAATTATATTTAGGACAACTAGGTGAATGATAAGTCAACACCATATCTTCACAGACAGAACCCAAAATGTTGAACATCATGAATTTTGTTTTTTCACTTATAATTAGTTTATGTAAAAAAAGAATATTTGTGCAGAAATTCTAAGTCATAATTGACAGAAATACACAAATTGAAATAGTTTTTTTCAGAGTAGGATAAAGCAGTGTCATCAGCAAAGGCTGTTATTTTGCTTTTAAAACTTTGTACGAAAAGTGAATTCACAAAAATTAAGAACAGTATTGGGCCCAAAACGGAACCTTGAGGAACACCTATGTATGTTTATACATTTTTCCGAACTCAAATTATCCTGAATCTTAACTTTTTGCTTGCGGTCTCTGAGATAAGATGCAAGCCAATCATAAACAAACCCTCGAAAACCTGCCTTATACAGTTTCTGGAGTAGCAAAACATGATCTACCATGTCGAAAGCCTTTGTTATATCAATAAACAGGGAGGCAGCAATCTCAGATTCGTTCAAGCTATTATAAAGTTCGCTACACAGTCTCAAAACAGCTTCTTCTGTCGATCTTCCTTTTCTGAATCCAAATTGGGAATCACTAAAAAATTTACTTTTGTCCAAAATACTTTTTTCAAAAACTTTAGAAAAAACTGGTAAAAGAGAAATAGGACGGTAATTGTTGAGACTCGTAGTTTCTCCTTTTTTGTACAACGGAATAACAATTGCTAACTTGAGTGCATCTGGAAAAACTCCTTTTTCTACACTAAGATTAAAGATATAACTCAAGACATCAGAAACATAGTACGAAATATTTTTTTAAAATTTTATTGGAAATCATATCATTGGGTGATGAATTGGAAGTTTTGAGAGACATTATAATTTTATGAATCTCCAATGAGGAAAAATTATCGAAGAAAAAGCTTTCGGTGTTAAAGGAATCTAGAATAATATTATCAGTACATTGACGTGACCTCGAAAGAGGAGTGTTATTAATGCTCATAACATTAATAATGTTGGAAAAACAATCATTAAATAAATTTAACACTTTTGAAGGGTCATTAACTACAGTGCTACCATTTTTTTTATAGAAATATCAGCTTTAGGCTTCTTTTTATTTAAGATTTCGTTAACAACTTCCCATTCTTTTTTAGAGTTACCTATATTAACAGCAAGTCTATTTCTAAAATAACTATCTCTACAGCGATGAATTTCAGTTTTAAGTTCATTGCAAAGTATATCATAACATCATTTAAGTCTAATGTTGTGAGGATGCTTCTTTACTTTAACACCAAGTTTGTTCTTTAAATTAATTTTCTTGAGTAGTGATAAATTCATCCACTGTTTTAGTCTTTTTAACTTTTTGTTATTTTTGTTGAAACATTGGCAACAGTTTGAAATATAGATTTGAAGCTTATGTAGAAAAATATCAAAAGCAATTGATGGATCACTTGTATTGTAAACTTCATCCCAAAACTCAAAGGTTAAAGCAGTATTAAGTGCAGAAAAATAAATTTTTTGAAATGTATTTACGTAGGACTGTTTATTCCTTGTAACACAACTCTCAATCTGAATGGTGGTTAAGCTGTGATCAATTATCTTAAGATCGTGTACTTCTGTTTTGTAAGTAATATCATTGTTCCTACGCAATCTCATAAATATATGGTCCAAGCAAGATGGTCCTCTGGTAGGTTTGTTCACCAAAGAGCTAAAGCCAAATGAAGACAGGACCGCCAGGAAGTTATCAGCATCAGGTGAATTAGACAAAAGGTCAATGTTAAAATCTCCTAAAAGGATTTGATTTTTGCAACTTTGAGACTCCAAAAACCCAGAAAATTCCACCATAAAAGCATTAATAGTGTATAAATGCAATCTGTATACTCCAACAAAACTGTAATGAACGCCAGATAATTCAAAATTTAAACAAATTAAATCAGCACTTTTAAGATCAGGTCTTAAAATATCACACATAATATCACTCCTATAAAAGACCGCCACTCCACCAGCTGAATAAGAATCTTTGCAAGTTGCCGCGAAAGTAAAATTGTGAATACAAAAGTTAGAAACTTCAAATTCATAGATCCATATTTCGGAGACGAATATGAAATCTGGTAAATGATCTAGGGATGCGAGATGAGCTAGAAAAACATCAAAATTTTTACGTAAACTACGAATATTTTGGTGAATAATTGATAAACCTGTATACGATTTCATGTAAGGATAATCAATACAAAAGCAATTCATGGTATCATTATCAGAAGAGGAAAAACTAGTATTTCTTGTATTATTATTATGAGGATCTAATAAGGAAATTGTAATGTTATTAATATTAATCATAGAAAAACTCATATTTAAGATATATCAAGACCATTTTTTAAAAAAATCCTCAATATTGCGTCTGCTCAGAGTATGAAATTATAACTGTGTAAATTATAACTGATACATTTTTTATTTTTGGTAATAATTATTACTTTTGGCTTTAATTTTTATTGTGGTGGTTTCAGTGGCATTTTTATGGTTTGTTTATGATTTTTTGGGTTCTTGTGTAGCGAAAAATGGCGGAACAAAATGAATTGTATGATGCTGTGGATATAATTCTGAATCGGGCAACCGGATCTGGATGGCTAGCTACAGAACACATAGCGATATTGTTGGCGGAAGATATTAGTGACCAAGAGGATCAATTTGCTGATGATGATGGAGATTATGTGCCGGATAATGATACTGCTAGTGCGTCTGATATTGAGGTCGAGTTGGAAGTGGAAGAGGCGGAAACTGATTACCATGATGATGATGTTGGTGATGATGAAATGAATGTTCTTCTCAAAGAAGAACTTGACGCTGTTTTGGGTGCTGGTTTTGTGCCCGAACAATTGTCTGATGAATTTTATTCATGCAAAGATGGAATTATGTGGATGAAAGCTCCACCCCGAACTGGCAGGCCACAAGCGCATAATGTGCCTGTTGCTGCAAGAGCTGGGCCCAGTAGTAATTTCGTTGAATATCCCATTTCCATTTGCAAACAATTCGTGACACCAGAAATGGTTGATATCATTTGCCGTGAAACAAATCGAAAAGCAAACTTATAGTGCGCACTTGGAATAAAGCACATCCAACAGCAAATCCAAAAATCCAGGTTTGGCAGCCAACGAATGAAAATGAGTTGTATGCATTCATTGGTTTGTTATTGTTTTCTGGCCTCTTCAACTCCAACACCCAGCCGACCAAGGAATTGTGGGCGCCTTGTCATCACGACATTTACACAGCAACAATATTTATATTGTTATATGCGAGCTCGAGTAGATAAAACGATATTCTGTGAAATTTATTTCTTTATTTTCTAGTCTATAGAACAATTCAAGTTCACACTATACTATACTTCGCAAATTCTTTTCTTACAAGGTCTCTTTCCTTTCAAATCACTTTATATCCTTTAAATTACTTAATTCACAAATCGCCCATTATTACTTTTCCAATCTCTTCGTGCGGTTCACAACCAACTGCCTGGTCTCGATCGCCATCTGTCCTTAAATAGCCGTATTTATAATAACCAGAAACTTCTAGCAAATTCTTCGACCACTGGAATAAGAAAATTCTGATGTAATAATTCCAGGATGACAGCTGCAGCCAATAATCTCTTGTTCTCTCTTATCCGTGATATTATCCGAACTGTGGAAACTAATTGCAGACACGAACCTCGAAGGAAAAGACACTTCGGACCAAAATTCTGCCAGAATGAAAAGACACTTCGGAATTTGTTGCATTATGCTACATTATGTTACACTGCCCCCCTCTTAGACTTGTTCGTCCCGAACAAGTGCGTCCTCACTTCGGCCATTGTATCGACTCAGTCGTTCCACTTGAACCACTTTCATTTTGGCCCTTGGTCCTCGCTGGATGCGGTAGACAACATCGGTTTCCGGAAAGGGCCCTGCGATGTCAATGGCGATTCGTTCGAAAGGTGCTCCCACGTTGTATTGGTGCATCTTACCTCGAGTTTTGATTCTCGGACCCTTGGTAGCTGCACACACGTCGCATTTTCTGCACCAGTCTTCGATATCTTCCTTCGCTTTTAACCAATAAAAACGTTCTCGTACCTTTTCTAGCGTCTTATTCACTCCCAAGTGGCCTCCGGACGCCCCGCCATGCATTTCCTGTAACACCTCCTTGACCTTCGTCCGCGGCACGACAAGCTGCATTACAAACGACTTTCCGTCGGAGGATTCCCATTGTCTTCTCAGAACACCTTCTTGGACATGGAGGGAGTCCCACTGCGCAAAATACGCCTTTAAGGTCGGGCTTCTGTGAGAGATGTTCTGATGATCCGGTTTCTCCATGTTCTCCTTCCAGGCCAGAATCGGCTCGATATCCGGGTCTTCCTTCTGAGCGTTCCGGATCTCATCTACGCTCCAGCCGGCGATAGGTTCGGCTCTCATTCTTTGAATGGAAACCAGCTCCCGTTCTTCCTGACGCGCACAATGTTTACAATCCGTTCTGCATGGTCTCCGGGACAGTGCATCCGCATTAGAGTGGAGTTTTCCTTTACGATGCTGTATTTCATAGTCGTAGATTTGCAGCCTTTCGATCCATCTTGCGACCTGACCCTCAGGACTCTTGAACTGTAATAGCCATTTTAAGGCTGCATGGTCTGTGCGAAGAACGAATTCTCTCCCATAGAGGTATTTGTGAAAATGCTTCGTAGCCAAGATCAAAGCTAGAAGTTCCCGCCTTGTCACGCAGTAGTTCCTTTCTGGCTTAGAGAGCACCTTGCTGAAGTACGCAACCACCTTCTCTTGGCCATCATGCACCTGGGAGAGTACGGCTCCTACCCCGCCATTACTAGCATCTGTATCCACAATGAACGTTTCCCCGGGAGTGGGGTAAGCTAGTATTTGGGCATCGCATAGCCGTTGTTTAAGTGCCTTGAAGCTCTTCTCGCACTCAATTGACCATTTGAATTGTTTTCCCTTTTCCGTCAACTGGTGCAGGCTCTTTGCGATCCCGGCAAAATCCTTCACGAACCGTCTGTAGAAGGTGGCTAGGCCCAGGAAGCTCCTTAGTTGGTGTTTATCCTTGGGGACTGGCCAGTTTTTCACTGCTTCGACCTTCTCTGGATCGGTGTTGCGCAAACGTTTTTCCCAAGACGATGACATCATCCAAGTATACCAAACAGGTTTTCCATGTTAACCCTTGCAGGACACATTCCATCAATCGCTCGAAAGTCGCCGGAGCATTACACAGCCCGAATGGCATTACCGTGAATTGCCATAGCCCATTTCCTGCGGTGAAGGCGGTTTTCTCCCGGTCTTCTGGATGGATCTGTACCTGCCAGTAGCCACTCTTCAAGTCGAGGGTGGAAAACCATCGGGCTCCTGATAGTGTGTCTAGCGTGTCGTCAATCCGAGGCAGAGGATAGCTATCTTTCTTGGTGACGTAATTGAGCTGCCGATAGTCCACGCAGAACCGCGTGCTGCCATCTTTCTTCTTAACCAGTACAACCGGTGATGCCCACGGACTTTTGGAACTTTCAATCAGACCTTCTTTCTCCATTGCCGACACCATCTCTGCAACTTCTGTCTGCTTTGCCAATGGAAGGCGCCTAGCAGGCTGACGAATTGGTCTAGTATCACCAGTGTCTATTCGATGTTGTACCAGGTGTGTTCGGCCGTATTCTCCGTCCTGTGAGGCAAATACATCAGCGTACTCATTGATAAGATTCTCTGCCATAGTTCGCTGCTCCTGATTCAGCTCACTGGACTGGAGAATCGTCTCTCTCGTTTCCGCTGTCCAAGGTGATGGGAGAGGTTTTGGAGCATCACGTTCAGATATTGTTGCGACGGCGGTAATCGGCGTGCATTTTCCAGTCACCTCCCCTCGCCTTAGTTTGACAGTGTGTGGTCTTGCGTTCAAAACCCTCACTGGAACCATGGTGTTCTTTGGTTCAACTAACGTCTTTCCCACGATGTAGTCTTGAGAATTCTTCTCTGGGTCTGGTTCTACTATGTAGAATCGGTGGCTCCCAAGATCACCTTCCAGCTTCGTCCAAATGATTGTCTCTGAAGACGGCGGCAAAACTTCATCTTTGCTGATGACTGTCCTGAGAGTTACGGCATTCTCATTTCCGTACACCATCGGAATCTCCACATTTCGATACCTCAATACTTGCATCGGGATGCAAGATTACTTCATTTGCTTTCATGAAGTCTACTCCGATGATGCACTCGTCGCATATATCTGCCACCAGAAACGCATGGGAGAACGTCAGTCCTGCCAGAGTAATCGTAAGACGAACTTCTCCAAATACCTTCGCCATTTCCCCTGTTGCAGTCTTCAGGCAGTAGCTGTTGGTGTTGTGCAGCCAGGAGCTTTTGACGATATCTCTTCTTACAATGGAGGCAGTGGCACCTGTGTCGATGGTGGCTACGCACTTCTTCTTGTTGATTAGTGCCTCCACTGTCAGGCTCTTGTTACCCCGTTTGGTTTGCGAAACTTGAATGGTGGTCCTGGGGGCCTCGATTCCAGTAACCAACTTCTGCCCCGCGAAGCTGGTCCTTACGCATTTCCCGACTGCTGGTTTTGGGAAGTCTGACCGACAGGATGCTTCCTCTCTGTTTCTCCTACTTCCGCAATGTGGACAATTTCCTCGTCTAGGTGCACTTCTGCACTGCCGTTATAGGTGTCCGGTTTGGTTGCAATTCCAGCAACGAATTTGACTTCCGCGAGCTTTGTCTTCATCCATGACGGCTGTTCTCTGGCATGAGCATTCCACGACGGACATTTCCCTGACACGGTGTATTCCCAGGTATGCTTGGTCCGCAGCCTTCATTGACAAAGCGAATGCCAATGCCTCGGGGAGTGTTCGCTTTTCAGCCATCCTTACAGCCATTTGCAGTTGTCTGACCTCTATAACCTGAATAAAAGCTTCCACCGCCATTTCGTTGATAAGCTCCCCACCGGCTTTAGGGTATGAAAGATGGGCTAGTCGCTCTATATCCGCTTGCAAATGTTGGAGCGTTTCCCCCCTTTTCTGGACTCGACTACGTAGCTGAACCCTGTACACCTGCTGCATGTGTTCATCCCCAAACCGCTTCTCGATAGCCTGAACCAGAGAGTCGTATTTCTGCTGTTTATCTTCCGGGATGGTCTGCAAGAGCTGCGCAGCTGAACACCTCAGTGCAAGCGTGAGTGCAATAATCTTCTCTTCATCGTCCCAGCAATTGGTCATTGCGGCCGCTTCGAATTGCCTCTTATAAATTGGCCATGATGTTTGACCATCGAAGATAGGAGGCTGCATCTCCTTTCTTCTCAGACCGTCAGTGGAATATTCCGTGCTTTCTGTCTTTTCACGTTGCTGAGCTCCTTAGCAAGATTTTTGACTTGCTTTCCTACTATCTCGAATTGTGTATCCACTTTTTCAAACTGGGTCTCTATCTTCCCGAACTGAGTTTCATGTTTCTCAAAATTTTCATCGAATCTAGTTTCGACTTTTTCGAGTTGCGTCTCAACCTTCTCGATTTTCTCTTCGATCACTTCGAATTTGGATTCCAAGTTCTTGTTTTGCTCATCAAGTTTGCTTTCCAGAGCATCTAGAGAATTCTTTTGTTCGTTCATCTTAAGGTCTAGAGAATTCTTTTGTTCCTCAAGCTTAAGTTCTAGACAGTTCCTTTGATCGTCTATTGCTTTCTTTTGGTCATCGAGCTTAAGTTCCAGAGACTTCTTTTGGTCTTCTATTGCTTTCTTTTCTTCGTCCATGACTGACTTAAGTTGCAGGAGGAGACTTGTTATACCCGGGTCGGCTACTGTACTTGCTGGTTCCTCTTCCACGTCAAACTCTATGTCATGCGGATTTTCACCTTCCTGCGTTACTGCTTCTTCCAGACGAATCAGTAGGGCATCTTTTCCCCCTGTTGTGTCGAGATTCCGCTTACTGAGTTCTGCCTTTAGTTGAATTATAGTTAGTTTTCCCAATTTGCGACCCATTTTGCGCAACTAATTAACTCAACACAGAAATGTTTTTTTTTTTTTGTGCAATTTCACACCACGGAAATAGTTATTAACAGAATAAGTTTTATCCCACTTCTGACACCAATGTTATATGCAAGCTACGGCTCGAGTAGATAAAACGATATTCTGTGAAATTTATTTCTTTATTTTCTAGTCTATAGAACAATTCAAGTCCACACTATACTATTCTTCGCAAATTCTTTTCTTACAAGGTCTCTTTCCTCTCAAATCACTTTATCTCCTTTCAATTACTTAATTCACAAATCCAAACTAATTACTTCTTCTTGTTAACTCTCAACTTTCATTTTATCACAAAATCACAACTTCGCCCATTATCACTTTTCCAATCTCTTCGTGCAGTTCACAACCAACTGCCTGGTCTCGATCGCCATCTGTCCTTAAATAGCCGCATTTCTAATAGCCAGAAACTTCTAGCAAATTCTTCGACCATTGGAATAAGAAAATTCCGATGTAATAATTTCAGGATGACAGCTGCAGCCAATAATCTCTTGTTCTCTCTTATCCGTGATATTATCCGAACTGTGGAGACTAATTGCAGACATGAACCTCGAATGAAAAGACACTTCGGACCAAAATTCTGCCAGAATGAAAAGACACTTCGGAATTTGTTGCATTATGCTACATTATGTTACAATATATATTTATTGTCTGTGCTTGTGATTTGTTGATTGTCATGGCGAATGCGAGTCAGACGGAAAACTGAATGCGATTAAACTCTAACGGCAAGTCGGCCGGTATCATCGGAATTCCTGGAATGAGAACTTCATCGCTTTTGAACTTGCCTTTGATTATGGTGGTTTGGATAAAGTTTTTCATGAGTTTCTCCACCGTCAACCTGGTTGCATTGCACATTTTCGATTGGTTCAGATTGCGCAGCATTATGATGACAGAGCCGACTTTGAATTGTAAATTGTGCGGTTTTAGACCGGGCACAATGAATTCAACGAATTCAAAAATTCAATTTTAATAATTCAATAGTTTGTTGCTGCGTCATCATTTGTTACGTGATCAACCGATGAACGAATGCAGTGTGGTTGTGATTTGATTTTGAATAATGAAATTCAAATCATCGACGTCCTTATTCTCCCCAGCTAATATCGCGCGTTCACTCAGCCAATCGTGGTTCAAATAAATGCGATCAATGTTCGGGAATACTTTGCTGATGAGTTCTTCCTTCGATAACGTGAATTCAAACAAATTCGGCGGGAATGAAATCGTCGTTCACAGACCTTTGTGGAGATCACACGTGTTTCGGCTTCTCTTGTAATTGTCGCGCGATTTCAAGTAAAAAAATAGACAGTGGTTCATCGAGTGTCGCGGTAGCGCAGTGGTAGTGTTAGCGACTAGTGACCTAAGTCGTTCGGGTTCTATTCCCACCGGAAGAAACTTTTTTTTTTCTTTTTTTTTTGACATAAAAAACAATAACAAGTGAGGTACCTAATGAAAAAAAGCGAACGGTCCCTGCTTCCCATAGCGGGAGTAGTGGACGTAAAAACATCGGCCGATGAGGCCGACAGTGAAAGCCACTTGGCAGCTGTAGAAAGTGGCACTACAGTAAAGAGGAGGAGGAAGCAGAGGCTGACTCCCTACGAAGGCAAGCGCCCCTCCCTATCAGCTTCGACTGAAAAACTGCCGGGAGAAGTGAGGTTGGGGGCGCCGTCAACAACAACAGCAGCAGCAGTAGCAGACAAATGTACATTCGGCTCGGACGGTGGAAAAAATTGCTACAAAGGTGGTAGCAATAGCTTCGCCATGTTAGCGGCCTCCGAGTCCGAGGATGAGGACGAAGAGATGGAGGCTATAAACGAAAGCATACGGCAGCTCCAGCAGAGGGTACTAACCATAAAGGCTAAACAGACAGCCAGAAGAGTAGAAGATAGCCAGTCGCAGAAAAAACAACAACAACAAAAACAGCTTCCTGATAAGCAGCAGCAACAACAACTGCCTGCAACGCGACAGCAACAAAACCAGCTGCCAGCAAAGCAGCAACAACAACATCAACAGATGCCAACAAAGCAGCCACAACAAAAACAGTTGCCAGCTAAGCAGCAGCGGCAACAACAACAACAAAAACAGCAAAAACTGAATCAGCAGCAACAACAACATCAACAGAAAGACCAGCAACAACAACAACATCAGCAGCAGAAGAGTGCAAAGGAGAAGGTGCCACCAATCAACACCTTCAAGATGGAATTAAAAGACACCATTGAGCTATGTAAGTCGGCCATAGGCAATCATTTTTTTATTAAACGTATTAATGAAGATAGGCATACTATCCACTGTAATACAGTGGACCAGTACAAAAAAATAAAAGGTTTATTAAAGGAAACGACGACGGAGTTCTTCTCCTTCACCCCGAAGGGGGAAAAGTTGCAAACTATGCTACTGAGGGGGGTAGATCCGTCTATCGAACCGGGAGAGCTCCTTAGGATGCTGAAAGAGAAGGAGTGCGACGGTCTTGAGTTCGTGGGAGTCAAGCCGTTCACCACAGCAAAGGCCAAAAGGGAGAAGCGGAAATTACCGTTCTTCCTTGTTCAGATAACTCCCAACAGCAAATTGGATGGTCTAAGGAGTATTAATGTCCTAGACTACCAGGTTGTTAAATGGGAAAAAGTAAAGAGGAGCGATAACATTTTACAATGTGTTCGCTGCCAAAGGTTCGGGCACGCCGCGTCGAACTGCGAAATGCAGCCTCGATGCGTAAAGTGTGGAAAGAACCACACAGCAGAGGAATGTTCCCTGGGTAAGGATGGGGCGGCAGATAAAGGCCAACTCTCTTGTGCACTATGTGGGAACTCGGGACACACCGCAAACTATCGGGGTTGTCCTAAGTTCCAGTACATGAAAAAAGTAAACCTGGCTCGTCAGCAGAGAATCGAAGTCAAGCGTCCACCTGTTTCTAGTCAAACACCAGCCGTTACTCCCCAATGGACCTACGCCCAAATGGCGTCAGGCCGGAGAAACACGGTACAACAACAACCGAAGGTTGCCGCACAGGCCCCAGTGCCTAAAGCACCTGAGGCTCAGCCTGATTTGCTGACTATTTTGCTCTCTATTCAAGGGCAAATGAACCAGCTTCAGCGACAGTTACAAGAGCAGGCGAAACGGGTGGACCAGATCTACGCATTTCTGCCGGGCCTAGCGCACCTCCAGTCGTAATGGATACGATGGCGGAGAAACCCTTAAAGATCCTTGCGGTGAATGTGAATTCACTGATAAGGATCGAGCGAAGAACCGTACTTTTTAAGTTGTTAGAAGATCAAAGCCCTGATGTGCTTTTGGTTAGCGAAACTAAGCTATCCCAGAAACACAAACTGAGCCATAATAAATACAATATTATAAGAAGAGACCGACCCGACTCTACTCAAGGAGGAGGTGTTGCGATCTTCATTCACAAAGACTTGCGACATAAGGCCGTGTACAGCGGTGAAGTGCGGAGATTCCAGGAGCTGGAAGCATGTATCGTGTGCATTGCTCTCCGTAGTGGAAAGAGGATGTACATGGTCGCGGTCTACGCATCTGGTTCTACTCAAACTACGTTATTTATTACAGAGCTCGAGACACTTTTTCGATGTCTAAGGCTGGAGTCGGAGGAGAATTATTTCCTCATTGCCGGAGATTTAAACGCCAAACACAGCGATTGGGGAAATAACATACCAAATTCTAGGGGGAACCTACTATTCAATTGGTGGGGTCAACACAATGTCGAGTATAGACTCGATTTGATAGCTACAGATAGCCCGTCGTATCCTAGAAGCGGCTCCTATTTGGATCTTATGCTGTTCGATGTACGGTTACAACTGACCAACATGAACCAACAAACGAGAAACTGCCTACACACTTTTGTGTATGACAGTGACCATTGCGGACTCAGTGCCGAAATTACAATTCCCAACGAAATTGCGGAATTGGACGAGTTTGTTCAAACGTACCCCTACAACTACAGTAGGATGCGTTGGACACGCTTCTCCAGAGCTATGACAAGAGCACTCTCCTTGAATTCGCTCCACCCACCGTCCAATAGGAACCTGTCAAACGAGGAGATCGACAGGTACCTAAGACAAATGGACGAGACAATCAAACGAACGATGGACAGTACGATACCTCGTTATCAACATACTGACAATGCAGACATATTCCGCAATGCAACAATCGACGCACTACACCAACAAAAAAGTAGACTTCTGTCAAGACTCAAAACCTTGTACAGACAGTTTACGGACAGACAAAACTCGGAGGTTAGGACACTGAAGTCGTTGATTAAAAATCTCCAACAGTTAATTAGAGAAAATTACAGACTCTCTGTAAATCTGCATTGGAACAACAAAATTCGGGCTGTAAAATCCAACAACCCGAGTATGTTCCCGCAAATAAATAAAATTTTTCGGAGGAATAATCAAAACGACCTTCCGTGTCTTAAGATCCCTCGAACGACGAACAACGAACAAATACTAATAACAGCAGGCATAGATCCCGGGAACGCTGTCGATGATGACAATTTTTTCATGATCGAAGATCCCCAGGAGAAAGTAGAGGCTATAGGAGCGACTTTCCAGGAAGTGTACAAGGTGAATGATAGCATTTGCCCGAACCACGACCTGGAAAGTCGAGTCCTTGTGCACAACGTCTACCTTCGAAATGATATAGAGCACTGGCGATCAGAGAACATAGGTTTTACCGAGTTCAATGACGATAACATGGCAAATAATGTCGTTGCCAATGAAATGGTTCACTCCCCGTACGTATCGAAGGTAGAACTCCAAACGATCTTCGCATCATTGAGAAAGAAGAAATCAGTGGGAATTGACGGAGTGTCGAACATTGTGCTTCGACATCTCCCTCTAGAAGCGGTGGACATTTACACCACTCTGTTTAACAATGCGCTGAATAGTGCACATTATCCAGCGCATTGGAAAACAGCAGTGGTACAGCCTATTCCCAAAAGAGGTAAAGATACATCCAATCCGGCGAATCTCCGGTCGATAAGTCTCCTTCCGAACATCAGCAAGGTATTCGAAAAAGTGGTCAATAGAGCCCTGACTAAGTGGGTTGAGGACATGCATATAGTTCCGGATAACCAATTCGGTTTCAAGGCGGGTCATGAGACTGTACATGCCGCGTCTAAACTGGTATCTGATATCCAATGGAACAAAAGTAAGAAACAATGCACGGGTGCCTGCCTGGTTGACTTGGAGAAGGCGTTCGATACCGTATGGCTAGAAGGACTCTTCTACAAGTTGAACAGGCTGGGTATAAGTAAACCACTGCTGTACATGCTCTGTAATATGCTCACCAGTAGACAGTTTATTGTGAAAAATGGCAATGTGACTTCTGCTGGGACGTTCGAAATCAAAAACGGTCTACAACAAGGTGCGGTTAATTCGCCGATCCTCTTTAATATTTACACGAGTGATCTCGTAGGATCTCTTCCCCATGCTATTGCGTATGCAGACGACTTGATCGCGTATAGGTCAGGGCCAAAGATCGAGGTCATTGCAATACTCTTGCAGCGTGATTTCGATAAGATCAGGATATACTGCGACGACTGGAAGCTGAAGATCAACTTCCAGAAGACAGAGACTATTCTGTTTAGAACGTCGTTATCTGGGGCCTCCAGGGATACCAGAAAGAATTGGCGAAAGTTCTTAATCGTGGGACAGCACGGGCAGCCACTAACGAGTCGAAGTGTGGTTAGATACCTTGGGATTTGGCTAGATCAATATCTATATTTTAACAAAAATATAGATGCTGCTCTGGTCAGAGCCAGAGGTGTTTTTGCCCTTACAAAGAGACTGTTTTATAGCAGCCAACTCGACGCAAGGGTGAAGGTAATCTGCTACATGGCCCTTATTAGGCCCATGCTCGTATATGGATGTCCCGTGTGGTTTAACGTGGGAGCAAGCTGGATGGAAAGGATTCGGGTGTTTGAGAGGGCTTGCCTTAGGGCTTGTCTTCAGTTGTACAGAACACCAGAGTCCCAGTACATAAAATTCTATTCTAATGAGGTCCTGTATAATAGGGCGAACATAAACAGAGTGGATAATTTCCTGGTCAATATGATTCGAAGGCACACTGTAAGAGCAATGTCCTCGATGAATAACCTGATCTCCGGGGCATACTACCCCAATGATTTGTATCACGAGAGTGTGCGTCTTAACGGCTTCATCCCCCCAGAGGCGTTCCTATATTTAGATAGGGAAGGTCTGATACAGGATAGGGTAGCGGTGCCGCTAATCTACCATGTTGCCCGAAATGCTGCGGACAGGCGACTTAACTACGACCGACACGTCGCACACAGCACCACGGAGCGTCTCCGGTTTAGTAGAGCGGTATCAAGCCGTGATTTGGCAGATGTAGTGAGACAGCACCAGAAATTCTGGTGGCTCGGAGACGTAGAGGGAACTCCCTCGTCGTTTCCTTTTGATTCGGGGTAGCCTCCGAAGGGGCAAAGTCGGTATAGGTTTTATAGCCTGGCCGGCTTACATAGTTTTTAAGGTCAGTTTAAGTAGCTTTAAAATAAAAAAAAAAAAAAAAAATAATAAAAAATAAAAAAATACAAAAAAATAAAAAAAAAAAAAAAAAAAATTATACATGTGTATGAATGTATGTATACTATATGTATATGGGAAGGTATACAATATATCTATGTATATGTACATATATATGTATATCGAAAAAAAAAATTTGCGTGTTTAATCACGTACCTTAGAATAAGTAGTTTTTAGATAGTTTATAAGTTTTATATATAGATAAAAAATTCAGTTCATATACTAAGTTTTTGCTTACAAATTTTTTCTTAGTTTCTCAGTATTTGTAAGTATAGATTTAATAAATATTTTAAGTTATGTTACGTCGAAAGACATAGTTTAAGCATTAGGTTTAGCTTAGAGTACCCGCATAGGGCCATTAAGTTAGTATATAACATAGTTAAGTTAGTTAAGCTAGTTTTAAGCGTTTTTTGTGTCTAGCTGTTAAGAGTTCATAAATTCCGAAAATAAAAATGCACTAAAAACGAAAACGAAACGGCGGGAATGAAATCAGGCCAGTTGCAGCATCAATCGGAATTCGGCCATTTTCAATTGCCAACAGTTGTTTTAAGAAATTATTGGCTGATGGATTGTTCTGCTACGCAAATCGCACACTCGTTGTCAACTGCAACTTCTTTACGTATCGCCAGAAATATGATAATTTCAGACAAGCGTTGAGCTCATCTGCAGGCGTTGATAGCGGGATGACCGGTAAAGTTTGACGGAAATCCCCAGCCAGCTGTATCATTGCGCCTCCAAAGCGTCTCGCATTGTTCCTCTTCATTGTTCGATCAAGCGCCTTCAATGCTCGCTTGTGTGCTATTGTGCATTCATCCCAGATGTTAATTTTGCAAGTTTTCAACACCGGTGCCATCGCAGAGTTTCTTGAAATGTTGCATGTTGGTTCGTCCAACAAATTGGCTGCAGAGGCGACCGAAAGCTCGATGTCGGATCTTGACCGAATTGAAGCCAAAATTAAAGAAATGGAGATCGTTTTGCCAGTTCCATCAGGCGCATCGAGGAAGAATATGCCGCCATTTCCGTTGTCAACCGCCTTCATCAATGTGACGTACACGTTCTTTTGCTGTGGATTCAGCAGTGGGACATTTGTGCAAACTTTTTGTGTTAAAGCGTCTCGATCGAAATCTCGTCCGTGCTGCAATTCTCGATTAAATGCATCGTTTTGTTTTGATTGACTTGGTGAATACGTGTATAAGAATGGCAGAGCCTTATACACACTAACCCATCTCCAGTACCAGTACCATGCCTCAACATCTGTTTTAAAACAGGTGTAAGCAACTCACGGTCCTTTTTATACTGTGTGCTTTGGTAATTACTTTGTCAATAACGGCCTGCTTCGAGGAAGATCATGCTGAGTACTTACTTTGTTAACACTGCGTCTCCACAAGTCCGAATGTCAGAGTTTTAAGTTATGACATTGAAAGCATTAAACGAATTATCCTAATTATTTTATGGCATCAAGTAATTAAAGCGTATAAAAAATGCCCTGATATTTTGTTTTGGGAATTTGAGCAATAAAAAACGGATTTTCTAGTTTGACCGTCATTATTTTTTTGTAGCACGCACCGTATTAGAGATATTCTTTCTGAAAGACGATTTTCATTAATTGTTATCCGATGCATATTTTATATGTCAACTCGTAAACATTTCTGTTGATGCCATCATTCGCGAATCTGTCTACGACAGCGAAATAATCCTACATGTAGCGAAACTTTATAAATGCTGCAATTTTCTATTGTTCAACCGGAACTGTATTATAAGAATTGTGTCTTATGCACAATTGGTTTGCATATTAATGCGTTGTGAAAGAATGTTTTAAAAATATTCAGAGTTTGAAAAATAAAATGTTTACATGGGAATGAGATTCGGGGTTCACGTGCTCATGTGCTTCTATGAGCGAGTCACTGCTGCTATGAATAACAGAATATGTATTAAATAATTCAAAACCTGATTTTATCTGACTACGAATTGGACCCCTTTGTAAATTTATGTAAAACTGTGTAACAAAAAATATAATATTTTTTTACACTTACCTTCCGTAAAATCCGTACATGTTCCATTTCCCGTGCAATTAGTTCGGTAATCGAATTCGGTAAAATTCATAGCGCTACTCATTGTTGTACCCGAAACCGTGCTTCCGTTATAATTATAAAAATACTCCCCAAAATCTTCTAATAACAACATAAACGTGCTACCGCCACCATTCGCGCCGATCCCGCCGGCACCATCGACACCGTTGTCCGATCCTCCTCCTCCAGCGCCTCCCCCTCCACCCCCCGGATCACTATCAGTAGCTGTACGATGAAAAGACGACGCATTTTCATTACGACTTAATACCGATACCGAATCACCAATACCCGCCGCGATACCATTAGAACCAATGAAACCCGCTGCATAATCCGCTTCACTGTCCACTACCACTGTTTCCGCGCTATCGATCAAAGCGATGTCCTCACCGTAACTACCACCGCCGCCAGTATCGACGATTTCAATGTTCTGGCCATTCAGTGTCGGAATGTAACTGGCGGCTGGACTGCTGATGCTGCTGCTATTCGTGGTGTTGTTTTCGAATAATCCACCAAAGGTACTACTGGATGACAACGTTGACAGCCATGATGACCATGAAGAGGATGTTGAGGTTAGATTTGTTGCTGTCGTCGGAATTGTTTGGTTCCACGGAGTGAAATCGTCATAGAGCTTGAAGTAGTCTTGAGGGGTAGTCGTGGTAGTAGCATCAGTAATCCCCGCCGTCATTGTCGTAGCGGTTGAGTTCACATCGTCCAATTCCATTTCGTCGCTGTATAGATTGAACGTCATGCTTGGTTGAGTGAGATGTGCGTACGAGTATCTGTGATGGTGGATGGAGGTAAGGGTGTTGTTGGTCGCTTTTGTTTGATTTTCAATTACTTAGTGTTAATGAACTCCCCGTTCTTTCGCTTGGAAATACTTCCGTTCTCACTACCGGTAAGCTATCTACAGGCGTAGGTGTGTGTGAGTAATAGCTGATTGTTGCTTGTAGCCTTTTGCAGGAAATAGATTCGTGGGTGCATTTTTCTGAATAGGTCCGAGGCCTACATAGCATCACACAATCAGAGCTACTTGTAGTAATGACTTCCAAAGAGGAATTGCAGCCATAATATAACGCTTTCCTGAGTTAACTCCTGTAAATTAGCAGGTTTTGTGCAAAACCACTTTATGGCACATTGGAACGAAGTCAAGTGTGTTCGTTATCATTTATCCCCCTGGATTTCTATTCTGCTCGTCTGCGTCGTAAATTAAAATCAGCAGCATAATTTATTTCTTCGTCGATATCCATTTGGATGTGAGATTAGGTTATCTAGGTAAAGGATTTGCATCTCCGTCCTCGTGCAATTTCCTACTGGAATTAAAATTGCCAACTCCGTCTTTTGCTGAAACGAAAAAAGAAAACAGGAAACAAATGAATTGAAATTAAAATTAGTTTCACCATTGGGACAAGGAAAGAGGAAAAAGAGAACCCTTGCACAATAATAAATCGAAGCAGTTGCACAAGAGCATCAGCACAAGGAACTTGTGGTTAAAATGTTCCCTGCAATGATCGTAGTGAGCGGAGGAGGGAAAGGGGCAGTATTTTCTAATTCTACTGCTTGCAATCCTTGTTGGATAATTGAGAGAGGGTGGAAAACCTCTATTGGTAAGGCAAAGAATGCCACCCATCTTGAAATGTCCAGATATGTTAGTGATGTTTTGTAGTTTCATTCCGTTACATAGACGCAGAGTGAGTGGGTGGTGAAGTTGTGCTACTGTTTGTGGAAAATAGAAATTAATTTTGTTGAATTTAATTTTCCTTGATTTGGCCAAAAGGAACAGGATGCAAACAAAGGCACATGACTTTGGAGAGCTCCCCTATACCCACGAGGAAACTCTCTGATACTCACAATTTCTAAGGAAAGCTGTGAAGGATGCTTTGAAAGAGTTTAGAAAGCAGTGGTATTGGATGATGCTGAAGAATAAAGTTAGTTCGACTGCAGGCAAATTTTGCCACTGTTTTAAGGAGTTGGGCGGAGGTAGTAAGGTGTGGCGAAAACAACCAAATGGGGTGCATGTGCCTTTTTAGGGTTATTTGTCATAATCTAATTAGAAATTGTATAAACGAAAGGATTCCATTGTTTTCCGGAAACGAAACGTTTTCAATAGCTTAAATTCCCCTTTTAAATTTTATAATATCATCATAATATATAATATAATAATATATAATCATCAAATCTTCACCCATAGCATAAAATCTGATGCTATGCATGAAGACTCTAGGTTTTATTAAAATGATCAAGTTGGAAGTTAGTTAAGGTTATTCCTGTAGCCAAAAAAGCCCATCCCTTCATCGACTGCTGATTTCCACCAATAAGTATTCTACCGTGCATTTCAAAAGTATTTCAGAAAATGTATGCAAAACAGATTACATCTCATCTAGATCAGTCTGGATTCCGAGCATACCATAGTTGTCCAACAGCTACTTTACCTGACGATACTCAAATACCAGCGTGATATCGAAGACCTCATACGAGAAAAGAGAAGAGCGCGCAAGAGATGGCAACAATCCCGCGCGCCACCGCATAAAACTTATCTTAACCACCTTTGCAACAAGCTAAAAAATGTGCTGCAGGACTTAAGAAATCGCGAGACTTCCACTTACCTCGAGAGCTTGACCGCTGATAAGTGTTCAAACTACTGTCTATGGAAAGCCTTGAAGTCCATAAGGAAACCCGTAATGCACTCGCCACCAATAAGAAAAGCTAACGGCGAATGGGCAAAAGGAGACAAAGAGAAAGCGGAATTATTTGCCGAACATTTAGAGGAAACGTTCAAGCCATTCGATGGACAACCATTGATCGAAGATCCGAATGCAAATACTGCACCCGACAACTTTAAATTAAAAACTGTATCCCTGTCCGAACTTCGTATGACAATAAGAAAACTGAAAATAACAAGGCTCCAGGATAAGATTTAATCACTGGCGAAGTTTTGAAGGAGCTACCGAAAAAAGCGTTAGTTAAGTTACTCTACATTATAAATGCTTCTTTGAGACTTCTATATGTTCCAAGGCAATGGAAAGTCGCCGAAGTAATAATGGTTCCGAAACCGGGGAAATGTACAAACGACAAGAAATCATATAGACCCATTTCGCTTCTGCCGATAATATCTAAAGTCTTTGAGAAACTTCTGCTAAAAAGATTGCACCCAGTAATTGAAGAAAGGCGATTGATCCCGGATCATCAATTCGGGTTTCGGGTTAAACATTCCACAATCGATCAGGTGTATCGAATAACAAATGAAATTGAAAAAGCTCAAGAAGGGAAAAGATATGCTCTACCACTTTTCTCGACGTATCGCAAGCGTTCGACAAGGTATGCCACGAAGGCCTGAGATATAAGCTAAGGGTAATCTTACCAGATAAATTCTACAGAATATTGGAATTTTACCTTAATAACAGACTCTTTCGTGGTGAACATGGGGCAGAATATTCGAAATTCAAAGAAATCCATGCCGGTGTTCCGCAAGGAAGCGTTCTCGGCCCAATCCTGTTCCTCCTCTACACAAGAGATATACCACAAGATGAAGGGACTGTCGTAGCAACGTTCGCAGATAACACGGCTATCCTCGCAACAGATGAATCAGTCGAATCATCAACTGGAAAACTCCAACGAGCTTTAAACAAAGTATGCGAGTGGACAAAGACCTGGAGAATCGTCCTTAACAAGACCAAGTCAACGCATGTCAATTTTACGTACAAAAAGATAAACAACAAAAGATACCTATTTCCATTAACTCGGTACAAATACCGTACGCAAACGAGGCAAAATATCTAGGAACGACATTAGACGCAAAGCTTAAGTGGAAGCCACATGTTAAAAAGAAGCGCGACGAGCTCGAAATCAGACTTAGAGAAATGTACTGGCTACTCGGGAGATACTCGAAGTTAAGCGTAGACAACAAACTGCTTCTGTACAAGCAAGTGCTAAAACCATGTTGGATATACGGTATACAACTTTGGGGTTGTACCAAGCCAAGCAATATGACTGTTCTGCAAACATTCCAAAACAAAACACTAAGAGCAATTGTGAATGCTCCATGGTATATAAGGAATAGTGATATTCACAGAGATCTAGGAATTGCTACCGTGAGGGATGAAGTAACAAACTTTGCTTACAAACTTCGTACTCGCCTTCATGATCATTGCAATTATGAAATAATCCGTACTCTGGACGTGACAAACCTCGAGCGCCGACTACACAGAATAAGACCATACGATCTGGCGCAGTAAGGGAAAACCGCATGTAATGACGGTATTAGTTGGTGCCTTCGCTGGAAAGCTACCTACCTAACGCGATTAACACTACAGAAGCGTAAATTACTTGTTAAGGTAACTTAGTCTAGTCACCACAAAACGAAAAAATGAGAGGAACCTGATGATATAAGATCTCAATTTGACTTAGACTACAGGGTGCGACTGAAAAGGTCACAGGAACCCTGATTAACTTTTCGCGACAAGACGGGTAGACGCCGTCTTCAAGTAAGCGCCACCGCCACCATACAAGGTGGCTACGAGAGACTCTACGTGGGATATCACGTTGGACACGTTTTACGCGTCCATGGACGCGTTACATATGTGGAACACTAGAACAGTGCGAAAAAAAGTGAATCCAGAATCGTCTGACCCAGAATGGGCGGCTCCCTGGTTTGCGTCTGAACCGGAGCGGTCGGCAGAACTAAAAACCTGGCTGAAGGTAAAAACGGTTATGGGAAGGAACCCTGAAAAATAAACCAATGATGGATAGTGAGAGAAGTATTACCTTTACAGTGCAGGAAGTCGGATTCCCAGTACCGGCGGCGGAGAGTGTGCGAGCAGGCTCAGAGTCGTTAATATACATATAATGACTGCAATACTACAACAGTGCAGAACTTGGCTGGAGTAGTAGATATAGTAGATAAAACTACAAGATAGGACGTAATAGATCCCTTCAAAAGGAGTTCTCGTGTCCAATGGTCGCTAAAAAAAGCAGACGGATTAGCGGATCAGAATGCGCATCTAAAAGGAAAAAACAGAGATTTCAGTCGGCCTAGTGTTTGGAAACGTTGAATTAAGGCAGGGGCACGCAGGTAGTCCCATGGAATCAGAAAAGGATGCGTCATAAGAAACAGCGCAGGTGGACAGCAACGACTGGGATACTGTAAGCCAAAAATTGCGCAGTATGAAGGATGCTATCGAGGGACTAGCGGAATATGCCAAGGATAGGAACAATGTCCACCATGAAATAGAGAGAATAATAAGAGAAATCTGATCAGTATTTGTAGACCTAGAGGAATAAACCAAGACGAGCTTAACAAAAAAACCGGCCGTCGCAACAAGAAAGAAAATCGCGGGCTACGCAAACGGAGATACCTAGGAAGCAATCTCCAAATACAAGCTTTCGTCGTCAGTGGCCAAAGATAGCCGGAAGGAAGGCCAAAAATCATAACCATGCAGAAGAGCACAAAATAAAAAGTGTGAAGAGACAGAGACCGGGTGCCATCGTAATTGCAACAAGAGGGAAAAAGTCATACGCGGATATCCTGCGCGCGCCAAAGGGGATATGAATACCCTTAAACTGTTTCAGGGCACGGGCGTCAGGGAAAAGGGGGAAGAGGAACAGAAAAGCGATGTTACCTTTAAGGAACTCGGAGAAAAGGTACATATCAGACGTACACAAAAGGGCGAGATGCTACTGGAGCTTAAAGAAAAGAGAGGCGAGAAGAGCTTTTAATACAAGGAACGCTTATAGGGAAAACACTGGGTGACCAAGCGAAGATAAAGTCCTTAACACATGAAATAGCGGTGGAATGCAAAGACCTGGACGAAATAACGACGAAAGCAGATATTGTATCTGCTCTGACTGAACAATTCGAAGTACTTGCAGGTATCGGCGATTAGAAGTATAAGTGGCAGTGCTTCTAAGTCTACCAGTAGAAGTGGCCAACAAACTTCTAAAAGCCGGTAAAGTCAAAATTAGATTGGTGGTATGTAGGCTAAGAGAGCCTACTCAACTAAGAAAATGTTTTAGATGTCTGGATTTTGGTCATCTGTCCAAAGACTGTAAGAATCCAGACAGATCAAAGCTATGTATAAAACGCGGAGAAGAAGGACATATAGCGAAGAAATGTGATAAGGAACCCAAATGCATGCTCGATGCCCCGAATATTGGAGAGCAGTAGACACGATGATGAAACTGATCCAACTTAACCTAAACCACTGTGAAGAAAAAAAGAAGATGGTTTTGTGCGGGTAAAAGTTAGAGGCGTCTTTATCTACAGTTGCTACGCACCGCCTAGCTGGCCACACTTAAAATACGAGGAGATGCTAAACAAAATTGTAAGCAAGTATACACCATCCTGTTAAAATCGCCGGAGATTTTAACGCCTGAGCTACAGAATGGGGCAGTAGATCCACAAATGCCAGAGGTCAAACCCTTCTAGAGGCCTTCTCATGCCTAGATACTACCCTATTCAACGTAGGCAATATCAGAACGTTCCGCAAGAACGGTGGATAATCGGTCATCGACATCACCTTCGCAAGCAGTTTCCTCAGCAGAAAAAATAAATGGCTCGTAAGCGAGCAGTATGCTCATAGCGACCACCAATCACTGAAATAGTACCAACAAATGAGTCTAAATCCAAAAAGCATCGAAGAATCGAATCGGGGTGGGCAGATAGATGTTTCGACAAAGAACTCTTCTGTGAAATGATACGTGCCGAAGAGGTTCAAGCAAATAATAAGACAAACCGGTCATTTGGTGAAACAGCAATATTGCAGACCTTCGAACAGAGTGTTTTCGAGCCAGAAGAAAAAGCCTGCGGTCATTCGGAAGGCCAGAATATGACAACAAACAAGAAGAATACAAACGCTTGAGAAAAGAACTTAGCGACGAAATCCGAAAAAGTAAGAAAGTCAGCTTCAGATCTTTATGCGACGAGGTAGACAAAGAGCGCCATGGAATTTGGCGTACAGAGTGGTAATGACAAAAATCAAGGGTCAAAAGGCGCCACAGGAGAAATGTCCAGAGCTGCTGGAGAAAATTGTAAGAATACTGTTCCCGCAACACATACTACGGGAAGAGCAGCGCCATTACTATATATTAACGATACCCAAAGTCACCGTAGATGAAATATTGAACGCCTGCGAAAGGATTGGCGACAAAAAATGCCCGGGACCAGAGGGAGTTCCCAATAAAGCTCTAAAAGCAGCAATAAGATGTAATCCTGCAATCTTCGTAAAAACAATGCAGATGTATTTTGAAAATGGCATCTTCCCCTCAATATGGAAGAAACAGGGGCTAGTTTTACTACCAAAGATAGGGAAAAATCCCGTCGAACCATCATCCTATTATCCGATATGTCTTCTTGATGCAATGGGAAAGATACTAGAAAACCTAATATTCCGCAGATTACTACCGGTTACTGAATCAGACGATTGTCTCTCGGACCAACAATATGGATTCCCTAAAGCTCGATCCACAATAGATACTATTGGTGAGGTAATATCAATGGCCAGCAATCGATACAGGGTACCAGCTGGAGATGGTACAAAATACTGCGGAGTGATTACACTTGACGTAAAAAACCCGTTCAATACAGCAAACTGGAGGTATATAATGGATGTGTTAATAAATATGAATACCCCGGGATATATCCTGCGAATAGTAAATAACTATTTCCACCAAAAATTGTTGTTATACGAAACGGAATTAGGGACAAAGAAATACTCCAGAACCTCTGGCTTTCCACAGGGTTCCGTCCTCCGACCGGTTGTATGGAATATTATGTACGCTGGTGTGGTATTGAGACTACGAATCCCCAATGGAGTACAAATCATAGGCTTTGACGACGACATGGCTATAGTGGTTACAGCGAAACACTTAGACAAGCTAGAGTTAAATGGTAACGAGACCATCGCATCCGTCAAACAATGGAAACCAGGAGACTATTACTGGCTGGATCGCGTATAAGCAGAGTCTATAGACTAACCACAATTAGAGTTATACCGGCTTATAGGACAATTTCGGATGAGGCGGCGTACGTCATTGCTGGTATGATAACTATCGACATAATAGCTGATGAAGCTAAAAGAACTCGGGTTGGGAAAATGGAAAACAAAGGAGGTGACAACAACGACGGGATACCTCATATAAGGGTAGGTGGACACACAAACTAATCCCCATTATAGAACCGTGGATAAGTAGCAGACATGGGGAAGTAAACTACGGCGGCTATCGCCGATACCTCCATCTCTTTAGATTAGATACCTCGCCAGAATGCCCAGCATGTCCTGTATGCGAAGAAGACCCGGAACATGTCGTTTTTAATTACCAAGGTTCCTTGAGGAAAGACGAAGATTGCAGAGTGGAATAAATAAAACACTTAATGCTCCAAATATCGGAGAGCAGTTGGGTCGCGTTAGCATATTATTAACCCGAGTACAAATCGAGCTCAGACAGGCAGAAAGCCAGAGAAGAATAACGGAAATGCAGATAAGGACGGCCTTGTAAAAAGGAATACCAGCCCCGCGAAGTAATACCTAGCGGTGGTTCCGCGGGGCGAGGATCTGAGCTAGCGGAGGTAATGTTTAGTCAGTAAGTATCTGACCTACCGTGCAACCTGGAATGTGGTGCCTATGCAAGGTTCCCCCTCCGCCTACAAAAAAAAAAACTTGGACTACATAGCAGTTCTGTATTTGCTCGATTTCTCAAAGGCTTTTATTCGTCTCAGTCATATCATTTTGTGTGATGAACTTAGATTTTATTTTGGATTCAGTGAAAGATCAATCTTAGTATTTCCTCTGAAATATAGGGACGGGAGCGGGGCTGGCAAAGGTATTCTGCTGTCGTCCTTTTACCTTCCCTATGATTCATCGACATCACGACTGAGTGTAGAGCTGATCGAGCCCATAAAATGGGTGAATCTTTTCTTGATTTCTTAAGTGTTGAAAATCCACGGGGCACAAAGCTACTCGTAAAACTGTGGTTAGGAACCTCAGATGCACGGATTGGGACTTGTATTGTAGCAAAATTTTCACAAAATAGGTTACCGGCGGATGGACCCTGAATACGGAGGTACTCAATATTCAAGTCCTCGTCATCTGATGACAATAACAGCAAAACAATCTGGACACCACCCTTGAAGTTTACTGAAACTTGATCCACCTGAGTTTCAAACCACTACAATCATTTTTCGCTCTCGCCAGTGTCTTGGAAAGTATAAGGGTATTCAAATCCTCTGTGGCAAGCGCAAATAATAAAAAAAGAGCCAACTCGAAGTTGGTGAAGGAATGAAAAAACAAACTCAACATCTAAGAGACTTCCTCTCATGTCAATCTTACCCATCATGACATATAGGGGAATGAAAGAGCGGATAAACTGGTAAGAGATAGAGCGGGAATGCTGAACACTAATACAATGATAACCATAGGTACAGCCATTAAGGTCGTCAAGACAACAAAACACAAAACGTCACGAGCTCAATGAGAGAAGCAACAAATCTGTAAAGCTACCAAGGCCATGATAGAGGGCCCTAGCCCTTTTCAAGCAAGGAAAATACTGAATCTAGACTAAAGGCAATTTAAATTGATGGTAGAGACCGGATACATCTGCCCGGGTTACGAGAAAGACGAGAGCCTTAGCACAGATACATGAGAAGACATGTCCTGCCCGGTCATTTAGTTTTGGGAAAATCCTGGAATTCAACAGGACGTTTCTTGGATCCCTAGACCCCATCCGACTTTCGGTCTCCTCATTATTTACCCTTCATCTATATTCTCCCATTCTTTACTAAATAGTTTTTTATACAGAGGAGAATACAACGGACAAGAACAGCAGCCTACTTGAGGAAGATTTAGTCCTCACACTGCATAACCAACCAACTAAAGATCATTTCACATCATAAAAAGTTCTTTCGGTAATCGAAGAAAAAACACAACTTTTACCAATCAAGATATATGTTAGCCGGGAGGCCTCAAGTTTCAATTTTACGCCCTTTTCTTCTTTTTTTGTTTTGCTTATACATCATTGACCTTCCTAACGTAATTAATTGTACCTCTGATTGATTGTGCTGTAGTTGTAAACCCGATTGCCAATTCTATTACAAACTACTCGTCGCATTCAATGATATGTGATTACAGGAATATGTACTTGTCCAAATACGTAGACACGACCATAAAGTTGTACTGGGATGTACACTATAACAGTCTTTGGACGGCCTTATGCGCAAAACTATAACAGTCAGAATTTTCAACATGATAATTCGTTCCTCAAACCATTTGAATTGTCTTTTATTTATGCTACCAGACTTTGGAATTCTCTCCCCACTAAAATAAAAGGAATTATTAGAGTCATTTAATTTAAAAACGCTATTAGTAGTCATTTTTCTTAACAGCAATTATCAGCCAGGCTAATTATTTACCTATTCTGTTGACCTTTGTATATTCTTTTATTTACTTTGTTTATACACTCTTTCCATCCCACTCTCTTTTTTTTTTTTCGTTTTGTTTACGATGCCATTTTCCCCATATTGTTGTGTACTATAAAAGACTGTCTTACTTGCACGTTTTTAAATAATAATAATAAATTCAGTTTAACCATTAAAATGTTAAAGTACTTTAAAGAGGAGGTAAACACACTCCACATCTAACATTTTTCTTTTTACATTGGTAACCAATGTTCCAATTACCAATCAATATTTGACTGCCTTAAGTGAAATAACTTATATATGAAAACTCCTTTGAATTTCGTGCTTCTCTCCAAAGTTCATATCTACAAACTACGACAAAGCAACTACTTAAGCGAAGTAATTGAGGAGGTTTTTGCCAATGATCAAAACAATCGTGTTACCTTGTCATCGCTCCCTACTACTAGTAACATCCAGATTAAAAAGTTTCGATGAAAGAAAATGATTACATGCATTAAAAGAAAAAAAAATAATCATAATAAAGCCCCAGGATATGACCTAATTACTGGTAAATTAATAAGTGAATTGCTTAAAAAAGCAATACAGTACCTGGGGAACACATTTAGCGTAATTTTTAAATTTGCGCTAATAACCGTAATACCTAAGCCTGGTAAGGACCCAGCTAAATCTACTTCCTATAGACCAATCAGTCTACTTTCAACTTTATCAAAGATATTCGAAAAATTGTTACACGACCTATTGGAACCCATCTTGCCTAGCAACAATTTTGGATTTTAGAGACACACAACGATACATCAAATCCATAGAGTAACAATAGAAATTACTACGGGCACAGAGGAGAAAAAGGTGTGGGAATACTTCTAGACGTGACAATAGCTTTTGACAAAGTTGGGCACAGAGGGCTACTACATAAAATACAAAACTTACTTAACCACTCGCTGCTTTTGAGTTGAATGCAAAGACGAGTACTCAACACTAAACCAAATAATAGCAGAAGTTCCTCAAGGAAGTGTACTGGTGCAATTATTATATGCCTTATATTCCACAGATATCCCCTTTTCGAGAGAAGGCACAGCAATGATTGCAACAATTGCTGACGACACATTTTGACTTGCAATCGCATAGGAATCTATCTACGGCAATTGCGTAGCTCAAATACACTCTAGGACAAATCAACTAAATGGTTGAACATCTGGGGTATAAATATCAATAAGGACAAAACCTCACAAGTTATATTTACTGCAAAATTAAATTACTCCCTACTATACCACTGAAAAAATTACACACCTATTTTTTATCGACAAAGTAACTAAATATTTAGGAATACATACAGACAATAAACTTCACGTATCACATATAAAAAAAAAATTATTGTAAAAATCAAATAAAAGAACAATACAGACAACTACGGCTCCTTCGAAGAGTTTTGCAATTTATTTATTTTTTTTTTCTTTATTTCATTTCGAAAACTTATAACTAACAATGTTTTTTTTTAAATTCATACGTTACTAAGAGATACTATAAGATTTAAAAAAAAATAGTTAGGAACATCCGATTGCCCGCAGGTCAAGAGTTGGATGCACCATTCATTAAATTAGAAACAAAAATGATTTACTATTGATGGGGATCAATTAACGAATTGAAATTTAAGTGCAAGCAAAAAATAAAAGAATTACAATGATGTACAATTATTAATAGTTAATTACAAACCAATTAACTCAAACAATGACATTCAACAACATATTTATTTCATCATGGTTACACGAAAAGAGAAAAAGTTTTACCTTGCTTAAGAAAACTGTTTTGACTCTTTCGCATCTTAGACTTTTTGGCAGGCTATTAAATAAACGAGGTGCAGTAACATTATAAGAGTGAGAAAAGTGCGATTTATTTATGCTAGGTACAGTTATTAGATTAATATTGTTGATGCGTAAATTATAAGATCCATATAATCTTGCAGTTGTGTATCCCGAACTTTCAAAAAATATTTTTGATACTTTATAAAAATATAAGTGCTTTAGTGGAAGAATATTTAAGTTTTTGAATAAATCAAAGCTGGGAGTTCTACGACTAACTTTACAAAGAATCCTAATTGCATTTTTTTGCTTGATAAACAAAGGTTCAATTTTATTGTTATGAGTACCACCCCAACATGATAGACCATACTGCCGTCTAGATTTAAATAAACCGTTGTTAACTAACTTTAAAATTGGTTGACTACAGTAAAGACTGAGATGGTAGATTTGCTTTACAACCTTGTTAAGGTATTCCTTAAGGTCAGAAGTGTGTTCTTTCCAGCACAACCTATAATCTAATATAATACCTAGGTTCAACTCGTTCAATTTCAAAGCAACTATCTGCGCACTTTAAGTTGTCGTTGTAAGTTGTGCTATTATCAATATCATGAACATAAACATTATTTAGGCGATATCTAAGACAGTTGGGTGAATGATAATAGAGTACAGATTGTGCCCATAATATTGAAAACCATAAATTTCGTCTTGTCACTTATAACAAATCTATGCACATAAAACCATTTCCGCAGTATTTCTAAATCATAATTCATATCAGTAAATAAAAGGTAATTATTTTTTCAAGAATATGTAAGAACAGTATCATCAGCAAAGGCTGTTATTTTGCCCTTAAAGGGTTGGCTAAAAAGCTAGTTTAGAAAAATTAAGAATAAGATAGGGCCCAAAACGGAACCTTGTGGAACACCTATATTTATACACCTTTCTGTACTTAAAATATCCTGAATTTTACCCTTTTGTTTTCTGTTCTTTAAGTAAGACACAAACCAATCATGGACTATACCTCTGAAACCAGCTTTAAACAACTTATCAAGTAGGAAAACATGATCCACCATATCAAAAGCCTTTGTTATATCAATGAACAGAGCAGCAGGTACCTCCGAATCATTCAAGCTATTATAAATTTCACAACAAACTTTTAAAACCGCATCCTCAGTGGATCTACCACTCCTAAAACTATATTGGTAAACGCTGAAAAAGTTTGATTTATTTAAAAAGTTAATCATTCTGGACTTCATGCCTCTCTCAAAAACTTTTGAAAAAACTGAAAGGAGGGATATGGAACGATAATTGTTCAAACACGTAGTTCCACCTTTTTTATGTAGTGGAATAACTACTTCAGAGATTCAGGAAAACTTCCTTTTACCAAGCTGAGATTGAAAATATAACTTAATACATCAGAAATATGAAACGATATGTGTTTTAGAACTACACTAGAAATCATATCCTCAGGTGATGAGTTCGAGGATTTTAAGGACATTATAATTTTATGTATTTCCAATGGAGTAAAATTTTCAAAGAAAAAGCTGTTGGGGAGAAAAGGATCCTCAATAAATGAGTTATCACTAATCCGGTTTACAGGTGTAAAATCAATCAAATTTTGACTAATGCTTGAGAAATTATCATTAAATAAATTAGCAACTTTAAGGGACTCAGATACAATCGTGCCATCAGTTTTAATAACGATATTTACCTTTGTTTTAGTCTTATCTAAAATTTCATTGACAACTTCCCATTCTTTCTTCGAGTTTCCTTAATTTTCAGAGAGTTTATTTTCGAAATAAGTGTCCCGACAGAGAGGAATATCAGTTTTGAGTTCATTACAAAGTTTTTCAAATGATCTTTTAAGCCTTGTGTTACTTGGATGTTTTTTAACTGTTGTGTCTCCAAGATGGAGCTATTAAGCACATAATTCATCACGATAAACATTCGAAGATCTAGATGGCGTTCAGCGAAGTTTCCGATTTCGCCCATCCTATTGTCATCTGACGTTCTGGCTTTTTCCGCCTTTCGACAATCCTGCCACTTGCTTGTCATCTTTCCTCGTGGATTCACCGACCTCCCACTAGCTTGCCATAATTAATTTTTCGATATTTGTAATTAATCCTAAGTTGGAAGTATATCTTGTAAATAAATTGAATTCTATATAAAACCCGACTTTTACAACAATTGGCGACGAGGATGGAGGAGAAATTAATTAAACTATAGCAAGAGTGGTTTACCGGCATGATGCAGAAGAACATGGACAACATGCAGGAATTAATCAAAAAGTTCACCGGTGCAGCGACCACCAATATTCCCGTTTTCGCAGCCTTCGATCCAGCCAAGGCAAATTGGGAAAACTATCTTTTCCAACTCCAACAACATTTCCATGCACATGCAGTAACAGATGAGAATCTAAGGAAATCATATTTTTTATCAGCATGCGGTGATTACCTTCTGGATCTGCTCAGAAAATTGTTCGAGACAACAGATGTAAGTACACACACGTATACTAAGCTAACCTCGCGATTAACACAACATTTTCAATCTAATCAACACATACTCGCGTCGAGATGTAAGTTCCTCCGCCATAAAATGTCACCAGGACAAAAGTACAGTGACTGGATCGCAGATCTTAGGGGTATTGCAAAGGACTGTGCATTTGTCTGCAAAAAAGAGGGATGCAATCATTCATACGCCGATTATATCATACGCGACATGATTGCGTTTTATACACCGCACGAACAGGTTCGACTGGTAGCGACGCAGAGTAAAGATCCAACGTTGGAGAAAATGGAAGAGATCATCGCCGGATTCGACACATCGCAGCTGGCTTCATCGATTTTAAGAGACAGTGATAAAAGCTCAGCAGCTGCAGCAGAGGTCAACGTGATATATCCACACTCAAGTAAGTCCAATCAAAATTTTCTAAGCCGTAAATCTTGCCCTGATTGCCATGTAAATCATGACCGAAGTAGATGTAGACATCAAGATTCAGTTTGCGATAAGTGCCAGCGTAGGAGTCAGATACAAAGCGTATGTATGGCAAGCCAGAGAAAATTAGACACCTCACAGACAGGTTCACGCTCTCGACGTCGTCAAAGAGATTTTTCTAAAAACATTCACATACAACTTCTCGTCGAAGTTTTTCCAATAACAATCGTCACCGGAGCATCAATGAAACCGCACATTCAATTAATCAGTTGCAGCCGAGAGAGGGTTGCATGCTTTCAGGAAAAAAAGAGAATTTTGAGGCAAACAAAAAACTGATGGTCTCACTTATGATCAATAATTCGCCGTAAACTTTTCAATTAGACACGGGTGCATCGTGTTCATTAATAGGTATGCAAGGGTATCGCGACTTAGGTCAGCCAATTTGTCAGTACACAGATAAGAAGTTACGAGCTTACGGCGATGTTGGGGTGCCGGTTAAAGGGATAGTGCATGTAAACGTAACATGGAAGCAGAAGGTACTGTCATTGCCGTTACTGGTAGTAGATAGTGAGCATGGGTCAAATATAATGGGCCTAGATTGGTTAAAGGCATTTAAATTCTCGCTCAGTAGTTCAACAGAGGAGTTAGTTTTTCAAATGCGCGACGTAACTAGAGAGGAGCTCGCTGCTCAGGCAAAATTACTTTGCGAATCTTATAAATCAGTTTTCAGCCCAGCTCTAGAACGCAGTACTCAGTGCCAAGCTCATTTAAAGTTGAAAGCAGGCTCTCACCCTGTATTTGTACCATTTCGTTCCGTGCCATACGCTCAAAAGCCAATCGTGAAAGCAGAGATCAATAGAATGGTTCAACTTGGTATTCTACGTCCTGTGGAGACAAGTCAGTGGGCGATTCCAATTGTGGTGGTAGGCAAATCAAATGGTTCTATTCGCATTTGTGGCGACTATAAAATAACGATTAATCCACAACTAGAAGTCGACCGCCACCCCATGCCAAAGAAAGAGGAACTGTTCCATCGAATTCAAGGGGGAGAACACTTCACTAAAATTGACATGTCCGAAGCGTATTTACAAATCCACTTAGACGAACGATCTAAGAAGATTTGTGTTATTTCAACTGAATTCGGATTATTCGAGCTTCAAAGGCTACCCTTCGGCACATCTAGCTCCACCGGAATATTTCAAAGATTCATCGATCAGTTGTTATGCGACTTAAGTTGCTGCGGCGCATATATTGATGACGTCATTGTTTCAGGAAGAACCCCAGCTGAGCATCTGCGAAACCTGGAAACAGTTTTAGAGCGTTTTGAAGTACACGGTCTTAAGTGTAACCTTGCGAAATGCTATTTTGCGCAAAAAGAGGAATCCGCCCGTCTGAGTCACGGCTGCAGGCACTAAGAGACCTGCCTAGACCTAACAATCTAAAAGATTTGGAGGCATTTCTGGGAAAACTAAACTACTACCATCAGTTTATTGAGAATTTCGCACAAATTGCAGCCCCGCTCAACATGCTACGCTCGAAGAATGTGAAATTTGTCTGGGGGAGAGACCAACAGCAAGCCTTCGAAAAATTCAAAGAGAAAATTATGCACGAAACAAGATTGGTCCATTACCAGGAAGACTTGCCTATCTCATTGGCAACAGACGCGTCGTCTCACGGCATCGGCGCCGTTATATCACATATTTATCCCAACGGATCAGAGAAGCCCATTGCTTTCGCCTCAAAGACTCTGACAGAAGCCCAAAAGAACTATAGTCAGATCGAAAAGGAGGCGCTGTCGATCATCTACGGCGTGAAGAAATTCAACCAATACCTGTATGGGCGTCAGTTCGAGATCATCACTGACCATCAGCCCCTTGTGACGATTTTCTTGTAAATAAATTGAATTCTATATAAAACCCGACTTTTACAACAATTGGCGACGAGGATGGAGGAGAAATTAATTAAACTATAGCAAGAGTGGTTTACCGGCATGATGCAGAAGAACATGGACAACATGCAGGAATTAATCAAAAAGTTCACCGGTGCAGCGACCACCAATATTCCCGTTTTCGCAGCCTTCGATCCAGCCAAGGCAAATTGGGAAAACTATCTTTTCCAACTCCAACAACATTTCCATGCACATGCAGTAACAGATGAGAATCTAAGGAAATCATATTTTTTATCAGCATGCGGTGATTACCTTCTGGATCTGCTCAGAAAATTGTTCGAGACAACAGATGTAAGTACACACACGTATACTAAGCTAACCTCGCGATTAACACAACATTTTCAATCTAATCAACACATACTCGCGTCGAGATGTAAGTTCCTCCGCCATAAAATGTCACCAGGACAAAAGTACAGTGACTGGATCGCAGATCTTAGGGGTATTGCAAAGGACTGTGCATTTGTCTGCAAAAAAGAGGGATGCAATCATTCATACGCCGATTATATCATACGCGACATGATTGCGTTTTATACACCGCACGAACAGGTTCGACTGGTAGCGACGCAGAGTAAAGATCCAACGTTGGAGAAAATGGAAGAGATCATCGCCGGATTCGACACATCGCAGCTGGCTTCATCGATTTTAAGAGACAGTGATAAAAGCTCAGCAGCTGCAGCAGAGGTCAACGTGATATATCCACACTCAAGTAAGTCCAATCAAAATTTTCTAAGCCGTAAATCTTGCCCTGATTGCCATGTAAATCATGACCGAAGTAGATGTAGACATCAAGATTCAGTTTGCGATAAGTGCCAGCGTAGGAGTCAGATACAAAGCGTATGTATGGCAAGCCAGAGAAAATTAGACACCTCACAGACAGGTTCACGCTCTCGACGTCGTCAAAGAGATTTTTCTAAAAACATTCACATACAACTTCTCGTCGAAGTTTTTCCAATAACAATCGTCACCGGAGCATCAATGAAACCGCACATTCAATTAATCAGTTGCAGCCGAGAGAGGGTTGCATGCTTTCAGGAAAAAAAGAGAATTTTGAGGCAAACAAAAAACTGATGGTCTCACTTATGATCAATAATTCGCCGTAAACTTTTCAATTAGACACGGGTGCATCGTGTTCATTAATAGGTATGCAAGGGTATCGCGACTTAGGTCAGCCAATTTGTCAGTACACAGATAAGAAGTTACGAGCTTACGGCGATGTTGGGGTGCCGGTTAAAGGGATAGTGCATGTAAACGTAACATGGAAGCAGAAGGTACTGTCATTGCCGTTACTGGTAGTAGATAGTGAGCATGGGTCAAATATAATGGGCCTAGATTGGTTAAAGGCATTTAAATTCTCGCTCAGTAGTTCAACAGAGGAGTTAGTTTTTCAAATGCGCGACGTAACTAGAGAGGAGCTCGCTGCTCAGGCAAAATTACTTTGCGAATCTTATAAATCAGTTTTCAGCCCAGCTCTAGAACGCAGTACTCAGTGCCAAGCTCATTTAAAGTTGAAAGCAGGCTCTCACCCTGTATTTGTACCATTTCGTTCCGTGCCATACGCTCAAAAGCCAATCGTGAAAGCAGAGATCAATAGAATGGTTCAACTTGGTATTCTACGTCCTGTGGAGACAAGTCAGTGGGCGATTCCAATTGTGGTGGTAGGCAAATCAAATGGTTCTATTCGCATTTGTGGCGACTATAAAATAACGATTAATCCACAACTAGAAGTCGACCGCCACCCCATGCCAAAGAAAGAGGAACTGTTCCATCGAATTCAAGGGGGAGAACACTTCACTAAAATTGACATGTCCGAAGCGTATTTACAAATCCACTTAGACGAACGATCTAAGAAGATTTGTGTTATTTCAACTGAATTCGGATTATTCGAGCTTCAAAGGCTACCCTTCGGCACATCTAGCTCCACCGGAATATTTCAAAGATTCATCGATCAGTTGTTATGCGACTTAAGTTGCTGCGGCGCATATATTGATGACGTCATTGTTTCAGGAAGAACCCCAGCTGAGCATCTGCGAAACCTGGAAACAGTTTTAGAGCGTTTTGAAGTACACGGTCTTAAGTGTAACCTTGCGAAATGCTATTTTGCGCAAAAAGAGGAATCCGCCCGTCTGAGTCACGGCTGCAGGCACTAAGAGACCTGCCTAGACCTAACAATCTAAAAGATTTGGAGGCATTTCTGGGAAAACTAAACTACTACCATCAGTTTATTGAGAATTTCGCACAAATTGCAGCCCCGCTCAACATGCTACGCTCGAAGAATGTGAAATTTGTCTGGGGGAGAGACCAACAGCAAGCCTTCGAAAAATTCAAAGAGAAAATTATGCACGAAACAAGATTGGTCCATTACCAGGAAGACTTGCCTATCTCATTGGCAACAGACGCGTCGTCTCACGGCATCGGCGCCGTTATATCACATATTTATCCCAACGGATCAGAGAAGCCCATTGCTTTCGCCTCAAAGACTCTGACAGAAGCCCAAAAGAACTATAGTCAGATCGAAAAGGAGGCGCTGTCGATCATCTACGGCGTGAAGAAATTCAACCAATACCTGTATGGGCGTCAGTTCGAGATCATCACTGACCATCAGCCCCTTGTGACGATTTTCAACCCGAGCAAAAAATTACCCCAGATGACTATTCAACGCCTACAGAGGTGGGCAATTACTCTTATGGGTTACACGTATACTATACGCTATAGGTCAACAAAGCAGCATGGCAATGCTGACTGTCTTTCCCGTTTACCAGTAGGACCTGATGAGGACTTAGACAAATCAGAAACATGTAACACTATGGACGAGATCTACGATTTGGTGGTTGATGATTTCCCAATCAATTCCTTAGTGGTGGCCGAGCATTCAAAAAAAGATCCAATTCTTAGCCGGGTAGTATGGTATATTCGCAATGGCTGGCCCACACAGTTACCGAGTAGCAAAGACAATTTAATTCCATTTTTTCGACGCAGGTTAAGCTTATGTGTGTGTACTAATATTGTTTTATTGCAGACAGATCATACCAGAGTAGTAGTTCCACAATGTCTCCAGTCAAGAGTGCTTTCGTTGCTGCATGAAGGCCATTAGGGAGAAACCAGGATGAAGCAGATGTCTCGTCGTTATTGTTGGTGGCCTGGGATAGATGATTCGATTCGTCAAACAGTCAGTCAGTGCTCCGCTTGTCAGATCAATGCAAGTCAGTCCCCGAAGCAGTATACTAGTTGGCCATGCACCGAAGCAGCCTGGGAACGCATCTATATCGATTTTGCGGGTCCTTTCGAGAAACACATGTGCCTTATAATCGTCGACTCTTTCTCGAAATTCCCATTTATCATCAAGATGGCCTCGACAACTATAAGCGTGCTGCGCTCACTGTTTGCTCTGGAGGGTTTGCCAAAGACCATAGTATCTGACAACGGCACCCAATTCATGTCTGCGGAATTCCAAGGTTTTTGCGGCCGTAATTCCATCCAGCATGTTACTTCCGCTCCTTTCAACCCGGAGTCGAACGGAGCTGCTGAACGGATGGTGCGTACGTTTAAAACGGCCGTAACAACACTCAGAGCGATGATGCTTTACAAGTATTTTTGTCCACGTATCGTTCAACACCTGGCACCGATGGGAAGTCTCCGGCAGAGAAACTTCATGGACGTTGCCATCGTACCGTCTTATCCACCATGTGTCCAGATCCTGACCGGAAGGTTGCAAAAGTAATGTCATCTAAATTTGCCGTAGGTCAAGCTGTCTTCGTTCGACAATATCTACGCAAAGTCAAATGGGTTAAGGCAATCATCCGAGAATTGTTGGGAAGGCGAATGTACAGGGTTGAAACTGAACTTGGCAGTAATTGGCGTCGTCATCAGAACCAAATTCGACCAAGAGCAGCCTCAGCAGCTGATAATCAAATATATTCTACTCCAACGATTCAGGCAAGTGAACATTTCGCTTTTACTAATCCAGCTTTTCATTTCAATTCAGATCACTCACAACCAATAAGGAAGGGAGAGATCCGGTAGAAGAAACGCATCGCACATCCGCACCAATGGTCGAAGATGATTCAATCATAGAGACGTATCTGTCGTCACCCCCCGTGATTGAGCTCACATCTCCGGTTGCACCAACGTGCTCTACGCCTACTGAAACTGTTGAAGCAGAACGATCGGAACCAGAACATTTCCAACCCTCAACCAGTCCGATTTCATACGATCTTAGACGGTCCAAACGTTTAAGGAATAAGCGAGTCAGGTTTGATTCCAAATAAGTGTGGAGGAAACTGTTGTGTCTCCAAGATGGAGCTATTAAGCACTCATAATTCATCACGATAAACATTCGAAGATCTAGATGGCGTTCAGCGAAGTTTCCGATTTCGCCCACCATATTGTCATCTGACGTTCTGGCTTTTTCCGCCTTTCGACAATCCTGCCACTTGCTTGTCATCTTTCCTCGTGGATTCACCGACCTCCCACTAGCTTGCCATAATTAATTTTTCGATATTTGTAATTAATCCTAAGTTAGAAGTATATCTTGTAAATAAATTGAATTCTGTATAAAACCCGACTTTTACAACATTAACACAGACAAAAAGTTTTTTCTTTTTAATTATTTTTCTTAGAAGTGATAAATTTATCCAAGGTTTTAGACATGTTAGGTGTTTATCGCTTGTACTTAAAAGTTGACTGTTGTTCGAAATTAATAATTGAAGTTTGCTCAGAAATAGATCGAAAGCAACTGATGGATCCTCAGCACGATAAACATCATCCCAAAACTCAAACGTTAAAGCAGATTTGAGTGCAGGGAAATTGATTTTTCAATTTTTTTTTCGAATAATACTGTTTTGATTTAGAAACAAAAGAGTCAAATTTAAGGCTAGTTTAACACTGATCAGTTATTTTAAGATCAAATACATCTGCTTTATAATTCAAACTATTATTTCTATGTAACTTTAAAAAAATATGGTCCAAACATGAAGGTCCTCTGGTTGGTTTGTTTAAAAGGAAAATCCAAGGGAGGATAAAACAGTAAGAAAAATATCAGCATCAGATGAATTGGACAAAATATCAATATTAAAATCACCTAAAAGGACTTGGTTCTTGCATTTTTGATTTTCCAAAATAACAGAAAACTCATCCACAAAAGCCTTTACCATGCACAAATGCAATCTGTTTACAGCAATAAAACAGAATCGGGCACCAGTTATATCACAATTTACAACAATTAAATCAGCAGTTTTAGGTTTAGGATAAATAATTTCACACATCGCATCACTCCTGTAAAATACTGCCACCCCACCAGATGCATAAGAATTATTAATATGCTGCAAAAGTAAAATCAGGAATCTTAAAGTTATCGGCTTCAAAATCAAAAATCCATATTTCGGAAAGAAATATGAGATTAGGTAAATGGTCCAAAGATGCGAGATGAGCCAAGAAAATGTCAAAATTCTTTCTTATGCTGCGAATGTTTTGATGAATTATGGAATAACAAGAAAATGGCTCTACGTTAGGATGGTCAATACATAGACATTTTAGGTCATAAGAATTTGAACAAGAAATACTAATATTACTCATAATATTAAGAGGAACTTCTAAGATACTATTATTTGCGTTAATTACAACCATAGGAAATTGACATTTAAATGATTATTTAAATGATATCAAAAATATTTAGAAAAGTCATCATAGCTATTAATTTTTATCACCCTGTCACCTTCCTTCCTTCTGAGTAGTACTGAAGAGTTTCTTATCCAGACGTATTTGCATTTATTGGTTTGTTTCAGCTGTTTAGCCTTTAGCAGAAGAGATCGTGTATATGCAGTAAGACTATCGTTGATAAATATTTTTGCCTTTGTTTTTATGATGCTCACCAAATATATTAGCAAACAATTTAACTTTATTCACCCGCAACGTATTCATTATTCGCTCTTTACATTCGAGAGAACTAAACTTGAAGCATACGGTGTTTGTTTTTACTCTTTATAGTTTTAACGTAACATGATTCAATGTCATTTCGCTCTATTACCTCACCCACACCGTTGGTTATAAGTTGGATAACTTTCTCACGTGCATTGCCATAATTCAAGTCTGGGATACCAACAATATCAACGGCACACTGTTTTTCTCTTTGTTCTAACGCATTTAATTTCGACTCCAAAACATTAACCGTGGCGGTAAGAGTGATATTACGATCTTCAAGAGATTATCAACAAGCAATAAATGCATAATACAATTATTATAATATATAATTATAAAACTCATCTGAACCCACGGCTTACAGCTACTCGTATGATGAACTGCAAGGAAATCTACAATAACATACTCGTATCTACTCGTTTAAGATACAAATTCTACGCTCAATAGTTAATGCTGAATGGTACTCGTGTATACCTATCACAGCGATGCATCGCGACCTTAATATCCCTATCATTAACGTGGAAATAACGCACATCTGCGTATGTATATCACAGAATAGTCTTGTGTAGGTACATCAAATATATTTTTTTTTTTTTTCGTGGGTAGGTGAAAAATCTTTATAGTCACTATGAGCCCGGTGCTCATAGTAGTGTGAAATATTTACTCACTAAACAGTACCTCAATTCTACTGGTTTACTACGACTAAGTATCCTTATCAAGTAGTTTTAGTTTCAAAAATATTCGCGTTGGGCAATTAGCTTTCCAGCAACAGCACCTGCTAAAACTCGTCATTAAATGCGGCTGGTCCTTATTACGCTAGATCAAACAAAATTTGAAGTATAACAATGTTGCAATGACCATGAAGACGGATACGGAGTTTTTGAGCAAAGTTCGTTATTTCGTCATCGACGGTAGTTATTCCTAAGTCTCTGTGCATATCATTGTTTCTTATATTTACTATGACCCTTAGCACTTTGTTTTGAAAAGATTGTAGAATATATCTATTCCTTCGTTTGATACAACCCCAAAGTTATATACCATAAGTTCAAACGGGTTTAAGCACTTGCTTGTATAAAAACAGTTTGTTATATAGGTATATGCTTAATTTGGAATGTCTTCCAAGTGCCAATACTAAATCTATTTTCAAGCTCGTCGCGTTTATTTTTAACGTGCGACCTCCATTTGAGTTTCGCGTCTAGTGTTATTCCTATATACTTTGCCTCGTTTGCATACGGTATTTGTACTGAGTTAATGAAAATGGGTAGCTTGTTAATTTGTTTGTAAGTAAAGTTAACACGAGTTGATTTGGTCTCGTTGAGAGCAATTCGACAAATCTTTGTCCACTCGCAAATTTTGTCCAAACCTCGTTGGAGCTTCACAGTTGTTGACTCGATTGATTTATTTGTTGTTAATACAGCCGTATCGTCCGCGAACTTAGCTACGACAGTACATTCTTCTTGCGGTATATCATAACACTTCCTTGCGGTACTCCGGCAACGATTTCCTTAACCCCTTCACCCCTGAGTTTTTACTTAAGAACCAGAAACAATTATAGTATTTTTTTTTTATTCTGGAAGTATAATTACAAAGAAAATGTTTGGTGTGTATTAAGATAACGTATTCCTTTTCGTTATCCTGGGACATATAATCCCAATTATATTTTAAGGTGGGACGTATATGTCCCAATAATGAAAATAAGACAAGGTTTTTTGTGCTGGAACGTATTGTCCCAGTAGGGGCGAAAGGGTATTGGGAGTATTCCGATCCGTGTTTAACAAGGAAATGTCTGTTCGCAAGGCATGATTCTAAAATCTCATATGATTGTTCCGGAAGAACCTGTCTTAACTTAAACTTCAAGCCTTCATGCCATACCTTGTCGAAGGCTTGAGAGACGTCCAGAAATGCGCTAGAACATATCGTTTTCTCCTCTAAGGTTTTCTCTATTTCATTAGTTATTCTACAAACCTGATCAATTGTGGAATGCTTTGTTGTGAAGCCGAATTGATGGTCAGGAATGAAACGTCTTTCTTCAATGATCGGTTGTAGGCGCTTTAACAAAAGCTTTTCAAATACCTTAGATACTATCAGCAGGAGCGAAATCGGTCCGTTTGGAGGCTTTCCCGGTTTTGAAACTATTATAACCGCGGCGACTTTCTATTACCTTGGAACGTATCATAATCTTAGTGCGGCATTTATAATGTGCAGAAGCTTGATCAGGGCTTTCTTTGGCAATTTCTTGAGGATCTGTCCGGTTATAAAATCATATCCAGGGGCCTTGTTATTTTTAAGATTTTTTTATTGTCTGGCAAAGATCAAAGATGAAATCAATGCTCTACCAGTACAAGAGATCTCATAATTTCGAGAAAGTCAGTAATTGATTGGCCACCACGTTCTCCAGATCTAATAGCCCCTGACTTCTTTTTGTGGGGTTATCTGAAAGAAAAGGTATACGTAAATAAACCTCCGACAATTTCACAACTAATAGACAACATTCGTACCGAAATAGGGAACTACTACCACAGAAACTTACAGTCGTAATGGAACATGCCTTCCAAAGGGCCACCCTTTGCGAAGCCGAAAATGGAAGCCATTTAAAAGATGCATTTTTTTGTAACTAGTGTAATAAGATTTCCATATTCTGTACTTTATTAATAACTAAAAATAAAAAAAACAGCCAGAGCATCTTATAAAGCGGAGAGTGCTTCTGACGTCAATACTCCAACCGTTACAATTAACCAATTCTAAAGATGTACTTATGTACATACTCGTACATGCGTATGTGCCTTTTTAGCTCTTAGAGTGTGGTATGTTTAATGTAATTTAATTTAATTTAATTTAATGTAATGCAATGCAATGTAATGTAATGTAATGTAATGTGATGTAATGTAATGTAATGTAATGTAATGTAATGTAATGTAATGTAATATAATGTAATGTAATGTAATGTAATGTAATGTAATGTAATGTAATGTAATGTAATGTAATATAATGTAATGTAATGTAATGTAATGTAATGTAATGTAATGTAAAGTAATGTAATGTAATGTAATGTAAAGTAATGTAATGTAATGTAATGTATTGTAATGTAATGTAATGTAATGTAAGGTAATGTAATTTAATATAATTTCTTATTAGTTCAAAGGAACTCTTATTTCAAATTCATTTACATAAAAATCGTCAAAAAATTCCAATATGATGTTCAATTTGTGAGGGTAGCCGTGGTGCAGTGGTAACATCATCGCTTGTCACGCTACAGGTTCACGGTTCGAATCCTGATGTCAATAATCATCTATTTATTTCGCATGAAATAAATAAAAAGTCGATCAATTGCGAAAGTTTATGTCAATTCTACTGCGAATGAATAACACTGGCAGTAGGGCGGTCGTATTACTAAAATGCAACTTGATGGTGATGATGACATCAGGAGGACGGAAAAAAATACTGTGAATCATGAGCAACGACAAAATCAAAAACAAACAAGCTCCCCAGTTATTTATTTATTTATTTTTTTTTATTTATTCATTTATTTATTGGCAGCATAAGCATAGTAAAACAAGGTGTTTTTTTAGTTTATATTTAGTACAATCTTGGTAGATTTGGTTGGAACAAAAAAATAATAATAACAAACAATATATAAAAAAAAAGAAATAGAAAATAGATAAAATAATATACACGTTTTTAAGTAACTATTTAAATTTTCAAAATTCTCTAATAATAATATCCACGTTTTTAAATAGCTACTATTTATATTTTCAAAATTCTCAATTTTATTGTTATTATTTCTATCTTTAAAATGGAGCAAAAGTACATGTTTACAATGGGCTTAGCACCTGAGATGACGTTCAAGTGCGATTTTAAAACAACTTGGGTTGTTCAGTCTCCTCAATTCGGCCGGTAGGGAATTCCACAGATCAGCAGCATGGGCGAAGAACTGTCTTTTAGAAACATTATATCTGAAAGTTGGAACAATAAGGACTCTACTTCCTTCAGACACTGAAAAATCAAGTCTGTTAGAAAGATATTCTGGTGCTTTGCTTTGTTTCAATTTAAATAAAAACAGCAGTGTCTTGAAATCCAGATAAATTTGCAAGGTCATCCCAAATACACTTTCTCTGCACCTCGAAACATGGTCGTATCTGCTCAGGCCGTATACAAATCGGACAACATTGTTGAATGTAACGTTAAGCTTGCGTTGACTCACACTATCGAGACAGCAAAGTATTAAATGGCCATGAAAAAGAGCCGGTAGTATTAGCGTTTTAGCCAGGGTCAACTTGGTCTTTGTTGGGAGACAGCTAGCCGCTAGATGCAGAGCTCGCAATGACCCATACATTCTGCCCAGTGCGCTCGATAAATGATTATCCCACGTCAGTGTTTGGTTCAATATTACGCCCAGATTTTTTACCGATTTGACGTACTGTATGTCGGTACCACTTAATACAACGTTTGGTAAGCACGAGTAGTCCACCGCCTCCCTGCTGATAATAATAGCTTGGCTTTTCCTTCAGTTTAATGTTAGTTTATTACGTTGAGACCATATTGCAATATTGTTCAGATCCCCCTAGATTCGAAGAGTTGCATCTTCCACCATTCCAATTGGATAGCTGAGATATATTTGTACATCATCAGCATACATATGAGTCCTACAGTGCTTCAGTACTGATGGAAGATCATTATTAAACATAGTGCAAAATAAAGGACCTAAAATTGATCCTCGAGAAACACCAGAATTAGATGGAAGAAAGGGTGATAGCTGACTATTAATGGACACAGCCTGGGTCCTTCCTGTTAAATATTCTTTAACCAACTTCAGAGCTGAGGTTTCAAAAAAGAAGATGTGTTTTAACTTTGCTAGGAGTATGCTATGTGGAACACGGTCGAATGCTTTGGAGAAGTCTAGCAGTACCAACGTAGTTATATTTCCCTTATCTATCTGTAGTCGTATATCATCGACGATCTTTAGAAGGGCTGTCGAACAACTGTGCTGTGATCTAAAACCTGATTGTAAAGGCGAGAGTAGTCGAGACGAACAGAAACTCAGAAATCTGCCGGCCCAATAGCTTTTCAAGAACTTTAGAGACAAATGGTAAAATAGAGATTGGACGATACTCTTTGGATCTGGAGTTAGTGTTTTTCAGAACTGAAATAACCTTAGAGGTTTTTCACATCTTTGGATAGGAAGAACTGGTGAGTATCGTGTTAAAAATATGTGTTAGATAGAGGCAGATTACTGGAAAAATAATTTTGACAAACTTCGGATGCATGTTGTCTAGCCCAATTGCTTGAGATTGTATTTCGAAGACTGCCCTACGTACCTGCAGCTGATCAACTCTTGTAAAGCTAAATTCGCTAGAATTATTTAGTGAAATGGTTTGTGTTGTGTATTCTTCAGATAAATCAGTTGAAGAGGCGCTTACAAATAATAAAATAATAAATTGGCATCATATTCCTCATTTGGGTCATTTGGTTTTTTAAGTAAGCCCAGTTCTCTTACACTCTTCCACAGTTTTTGAGACGAAGTATTACTAAATTTAGAGGAAACGAATTTACACTTAGTTTTTCTAATCACAATGTTAACGGCGTTGCGAAGTTTCTTATATTCATTGTGGAATAAGGGGAGCCTATAACGTTTCCATCGTATGTAAGAAGCTTTTCTCTGAGATATAAGCGTATCGATCCTATTATTGTACCACCCACATCCATTATTTCGTACTTTAATAGTTTTTACTGGCACACATGTATTAAATAAATTATTCACGGTGGATGTAAAGAACTCAACTTGGTCGTCAACTGAAGGAAGAGTGTTAAGTTATCTGGACAGCCACCCTTGGAGTTTACTGAAACTTAATACCAGCTGAGTTTCAAACCAACTACACCAATCTGTCTTTCTCTCTGCCTCTTCCCCTTTCCTCAAAACTCCCGTGTCATAAAATTAGTATAAGGGTATTCATAACCCCTTTCGCTCGTGCAAATTATAAAAAAAAAAATTGTTTCTTAAAACCAATAATACTAGTTTCAACATATAAAATGTTGATCTGACAACTATCGTAGATAGTAAACCGCAAAGAGCTATTACCTTCTTCTTCTTTTGCTTTTATTAACCGATAAAATATATAATGTGTACGTACTCGTACATCTTATGTTAATTATTTCTCTCATTTATCTGCCTTGTTGTTGCGCTGCTTGTGGAGTTAGCTAAGTTTGAGGACCTCAATATCATTCTATCACACCAACACTGAGGACGGGAATTGCTGTTGTTGTTGCATTTGAGTGATCCAATTATTTCTTCTTCTACCTCTTTTTAGAGCTTCGACTAGAACTTAGGTCGCTATTGTGTTTCAGACAGGATTTTCTTACGATCTTCTTTGTATATGACAGTACCAGCTGATGCGGTCATCCTCCAGCTTTTCCACAATCGGTTTCTTTACACGAAAGCATGTTAAAAGACACTTTGGTCTTATTTTAATACTACCACTCACATCGCTGTCGCCGACATTGTGTCCTTATATTTTTAATACATTGTCCGACAGTATACTTCTACCCATTTCCCCCTCTTACTCACATTCCAATCCATTCTTTTGCGCACGTCAGTACTTTTGATTTCGACTCCACGACTAAGCCTCAAGTTGTCAAGACCGAGCACCAGCAAATCTCCAACCAATTCAACTTCAAATTATGCACCGTGAAATTCAGAGATTTTTTTTTAACCACTCCACACAAATGTGGAATATCTTGCCTTCCTCCATATTTCCAGATATTTTTAATCTCCAAAGATTTCAAACTAACGCGCATCATCACCTCACTCTATTCTTTCCTCCGTAATCTTTATTTCCCATCTAAACCCTTTACTCTGTCCCTATCGCTGGATAAATAAACTTTAAAGGCCATAAAAAAAAAATAGACCAAATGTTCCATAGAAGAATACGGACATGGTCACTTAACTTAAACGACAAGCCGATAATGTTCCTTTTGAAAACAGAGTATTAGTTTAGTGCTTACCTACATTACTTCTGGCTGAAAAGTGTTTTGGAAATAAAGGGCGAACTGAACGGAATATAACAGGCGATCAATGAGTTCCATGACGGTATTTACTTTTGCGCTCTTGCAAGAGAAGGCAGTTCATTCATCATTTTGCAGTTATCAAAATATGGAGTTGTCAGATGCCATTATGCAAACAACATATCATACATACCTACCTACATATGTGTCAACAATTTCGTCGTGCCCATCATAACAATAACTAATTCGTATGCACCATGTACTCGTATTGGAAAATATCATCTGAGGAAATCAAAAACAAACTAGTAAACTCCATTGAAATACTTTAAATGGCTCAAGAAAAAACCCGGTATCCCACTTTTCTTTTAAATTACCACTTATTCAGGAACAAGAAAATAAAAATGAGAATGGAGTTCATCCAAATTGACCATTTGGCTAATTCATTTACCCAACAAAGCCATTCCCGTTTAGCTAATTAAATACGTTCCCCCACCTAATTAACCATGCACACCACAATAACCACATTTCAGTTAAACCTTTCAACACAAAAAAATTATGCACCAACCGGGGATTACAACCCCAATACAACACACTACTATTACAGAACAAACACTCGCACAAAGTCCATTGACCAGAGGAAACTCCGTTTCAGTAAATTAATTATACATATATTAGAGTATTTTCGGGACACATCCCGTATCCATGTTCGTAAAATTGTAATAATTACAACTCGATTAATAAATTAACAAAATAATTAATGTAATACCACCTTAAACGGAAATATCGCAACTTTTACCATACACTCGGTTTCAAAACCGCAGATATCTACCCACTTTTGCCGTCGGATTTGGTTCGGTTTCCCATGATTAAGTGATAAATTATGTCGAAACGTATGGATCGAAAACAATGCGCAAATTACAAGTGATTTTTTTTTTCCTTGTGGTCTGTTGAACAGGGAAAACGGTTAGCAAGCAGTTGTTTCGTACTAAGTTTGAGGATATATGTACGTACATAAGTGGAGATAGAAATTAATATCTGGTAATTTCGAGAGAACCGAGTGAAAAGGTTTGGTAACAGGTGCAAGAGTACAGTATGGAAAGCAAGAAGTTGTGTAATTATTTAAACTTACGAGTATAAAGCTCTGTAAGATAAAAAAATAAGAATGGAATTCAAATTGATACATATTTGTACAAAACGTACATAACAGATCTCCGACTACTAATTTCTGTTAGTTGCTTCTACCGACAATTTATGGCGTTCAACTGATCCGGTCAATGTTGTGTTTGAATTAACTTTAAATGTGAATTTAATATATTGGATTGTTCAATAAGTTCTGCTGTTTTTTTAGAGTTAAAGTTAAACACACATTTTCGGCACAAAAGCTTACATTTAATCTATCAGAGTCTGATCATGATGGACAATTCCATCATAATCTACTGCTTTCTTCCAACGTTCTGGAAGAGACATAATGCCTCTTTTGTAAAAGTCACCAGACTTATGAGTAAAAAGGTTTCCTAGGTACGTTTTGATCTCATCTTCGGAATCAAATTGCCTTCCGTTCAAATTGTTTTGGGAAGAACGAAACAGATGGTAGTCAGAAGGCGTAAGGAGAGTACGGTGGGTGCTGCATTACTTCCCAGCCAAAGGAATTCAGCTTTTGTTTTGTCACCAAAGCTGTGTGTGGTCTGGCGTTCTGATGGTGAAAAATAACGCGCTTCCTGTTCACCAACGCTGGCCGTTTTTCCGCTGCCTGCTTCAAGTTATCGAGCTGAGAGCAATATTTAACGGCATTCACTGTCTGATTGCGTGGAAGCAACTCAAAGTACAGTATACCTCGCCAATTCCACCAAATGCTCAACATAACCTTTTTGGGATGCAAATCTAGTTTACCGACCACCAGGAGCGCACCATGACCTCTAACGCCGAATGTTGTTGTAAACGATCCATTTTTCGTCTCTCGTAACCACTCTTTTCAGGAAAGGCTCAAGGGAGTTCCATCTCAACAAAGACTTACAGATCATTAAGCGATCCATAATGTTTCTTTCACTGATTTCGTGAGGAACCCAAACATCCACCTTTTTCGACATTCCAAGCCATTTCAGTCTCTGCTAAACAGTTGTATGGGCGATGTTAAACCGCTGATCGATCTCCCGTGTCGTCAGCTCTAACTGCAGCCAAGATTTGATCGTCGTCTGTGGTGGTTAGGAAACGAAAGCATGTAAACCAACGCTGCCAAGTGTCAGCGCTAATAGCCGAATCTCCATACACGTTGCAAATCTCTCGTTGTGACTCTGTCGCTTTGACACTTTTTTTAAAGAAAAAAAAGCAAAATATGCTGAAAGTGCACTTTTTTATCCTCCATTTTAAAAAAAATATTGATCACCTAAAACACGTCCGATTAAAACAAATTCTCGTAACAATGTAGAGAATAACGCTCTCTATTGGAATAAACAAACAAATTTCCATAACGGTATACACATACATATGTATGTAGTTTTTTTTCAAGCGATAAACAGTACTTCAAAGAAAAAAACCGAAGAACTTATTGAACAACCCAATATTTTGGGTATTTATTGCTGCTGAACACTTTTATAATAAGGTATGTATACGTATGAGCGATGTTACATTGTTCTATACGCGTTAAAAAGAAAAGAAAAGAGAAATGAGGAAAAGAGGAAATAAAGTCAAATTCACTGCGAATATCCATTTTCTTAAACAAAGTTAGTTTTTCAGAAGGCGCCATTGGTTTCCTAATGCAGATGTTGAGATAGTTTATACCGATGTTCACTGGAATTACGATTTTCCGTGCGAGAACTATTAGTGCGTGTTTTTATAGGTTTCATCGGATCTAGATAAGATGTTTTACATATTGTTTTTATTATTTCGGGTTTTCTTTTAAAATAAAGATTGAATCATGATCGAACTAAAAACATTCGAAAATTTCACGTCGAAAACCGAAATGCCCTCTACATAAAGACATTATTTTCAATCTAAAGAATTAAGTGAGCATAAATAAAGTAATTAAAATTTTTATCTATCTACTCTACGATACAACAGGTACACAGAATTACGAATAAAATCGAAGAAGCACTAGAAAAAAGGAAAGTTTGCTCGGCTGTATTCTTAGATGTGGCGCAGGCCTTTGATAAAGTATGGCACGAAGGACTTATCTATAAACTGAGATGTATGTTGCCAAATCAATATGCTTCTATTCTGAAATCGTATCTAGATGGAAGACATTACAGAATAAAACAACAGAGTACTTATTCAAATCTAAGAGAAATAAAGGCCGGCGTACCGCAAGGTAGTGTACTGGGCCCAATATTATACTTATTATATACTAGTGATATTCCTAAATTAGAAAACCACACTATGGCAACATTCGCAGATGATACTGCAATACTAGCAGTAGGAAGAACCAATGAAGAATCCACAGAAAAACTACAAATTGGCATAAACAAAATCTGTGAATGGACTAATAAGTGGAGAATCAAATTAAACGAGTCTAAGTCAGTCCATGTTGACTTTACTAATAAAAAAATTGAATATATACCAATCATTATAAACCAAAAAATAGTTCCATTCGCTAATACAGCGAAATATTTAGGTATGACTCTAGATGCAAAGTTGAGATGGAAAGAGCACGTAAAAAAGAAAAAAGAAGAGTTAGAAATCAAATATAGAAAACTGCACTGGCTGATAGGAAGAAACTAATCCGTATCAATTGGAAATAAAGTGCTTTTATATAATCAAATTCTGAAACAAACATAGTCATATGGAATCCAACTATGGGGTTGTGCCAAAAAGACAAACATAGACAAAATACAACGTTTCCAAAATAAGGTGCTTAGAAATATAGTAAATGCACCTTGGTACATAAGAAATACTGACCTTCATCGAGACCTGAAGGTAAAAAGTGTATCTGCAGAAATTCTAAAACATGCAAAAAAACACAAAGAAAAGTTAGAAGAGCATATAAACATAGATGCAAGAAAACTAATGCATAATGAAAATCAATTACGAAGGCTTAAAAGAACAAAACCTCTCGATTTAACTTAATATAAGAAAAATAAAAATTTATATACTTGCTTATAAATACATACACACTCGAAATAAAGGGTCACCAGGGGGTGTAACTCATACAAATGTAAGATGTCAGAAAAAAATTGCTTATTAGTCCAAGTGACTAGATGTGGGAGGTGGTTTTAGTCGGTAAAAATCCGGCATGCTGATTACTCGGATCATCAGTATCTTTTGAAGATCTCCCCTTCCTCTAAAAAAAGAAAAAAATCTATCTATTTAATTATTTATAAAATAAGTTAAAAATTTATAGTATGTTGCTATGCTCTGCCTCTTTTCCAGCAGCGATTTACTGACATCTTAAATCAGTTTAATTTCTACATTTGTAGACGACCCAGCCATACTTTCTGTTGGAGAAACAGTCATCAAGCAATCTACAAGATGAAGTTAATGAAATAAATGGAGAATAGAACTTAACAACTACAAAACTATACACGTCGACTTTACATACAAAAAGGAACTACATCAGCCAATATCAATTGGTGGATCTTCTATCCTTTATAGTAACACGGATAATTACTTAAGAATCACGTTAGACGCAAAAGAGGAACATACGTATATAAAGATAAAATGAACAGAACTAGAAAAAAACATAGACAAATTAGCAGATATTTATCTTTAACTCTACAAATAAGATAGTACTTTACAATCAAACTATAAAACCGACGTGGACTTATGGCATCCAGCTCTGGGGATGTGCCAAACATAACACCGAATAAAGATTATTTAATTATTAAGTGCATCGCGCGAATGAATGACATGGACAACACTAGCGTAGCCGTGTTACCGACTGTGCTATCCCTGGATGTTTTCATTTCTGATAGATTTTCCAACATCACAATTCGTTGTGTTCCTTGCTATACGGGTTGTAGCTAATTAAGAACGGTAATTCATAGACAACTGAGTAACGTTTCGTATGTATGTGCGTCCAATATCATTTCATTATGATTATTTAATTATGAAGTTCATCGGGTGCTTGAATGACTAGTACAGCATTTGAACTAGTTCAGCTTTTGACCATGACATTTACCTGCGTCGACAGCCACAAGTTCAAATCTCCTCAGAACGGATGCTTTTTTTTGTTGATATTTTTATTTTATTTTTCAACAAATCAGCCAAACAAGCCATTCATTTTCAATGTAAATATTAAAACATTGTTAGAAAATTGCACAAAGAAGAAAACATTTGATCCAATGGCATAGCACTATCCTGCCATGGATATGGTTTTAGTCACCAACGCTCTACAAACTGAGCTATCTCTATTTATATACTATATAATGTCGTCGCACAGAAATACAGTACCCCCTTCCAATATACTCATCACCCTCATCACTTGATTCCTGATACACAACATTTGAATTTCCTCTTATGTCGTAAGATCTTTTCAATATTCGTACATTTAGCTTGTTGTCCATTATTTGTCACTTAGTCCTTCTTGTTATTCATACTGCACCTTTGACCTTCGATATTAAAATTAAGCCCAAAGGATCGTTTTCCTTTTTTGTTGCTCCAATCAACCAAACTAAAAGGAACGAATTAATAACATCTCTGCACAGATTGCCTCCGTCCACCATCATTCCATATCACTATCAGACCTTTATTCAGAAATAAAAATATAGACTGGTAGCAGGGAAGCCAAAGAAAATTAGCAAAAGGAAGAATGGACAATCGGACGCATGCTTGCGAAGCAATGTCAATTTTTCTAGGGATAATTTCATTATTCTCGAAAAGTTGGTCGTTTTAATGCCACGTCTCGCTTTTTTTTCTTTTCTCGCATGTGTGAAATGCCTCCGGCGGCAGCAGATCCCCATCCATCCATACAAAGAGGGCACACAGTATACGCTCGTAGACCATAAATGGAAAAACTTTGAGGGCTTTGGGTGGCATATTCCTTGTCGAATAAAGGAAAATTGAGTTCTTATCGATTGGCAGTGTGTCCCATTTTTACTAGAACCTATATACTCGTAAGGGCAAGTATTGGTTTCTTGAAAATTTTCGATTTCGAGATTTTGATCAAACTTGACATTACTACAATAAAGAAACTCAAAAAAGTGTTTTTTTTTTCAATTCTGTCTGTCTGTTTGCCTGTCTGCATATATGTATGTGCGCTGGACAGGTTTTCTTGTGGGTCTGTGGGGTCACAATTTGAGGCGAAATAGGAATTTTTATTCTAACCCCAAAATTATCGGTACTTTTACTAATGCTGATTTTCAAAAAAATAGATATTTTTGAAAACAGCTTTAATGTTGTTTATTAATATTTGGATTGAATTGGGTATATGTCACTAAATAGCGTTCCAAGTTTTTGGGAAAAATACTGCATAATGGTACTTTATTTATTATCGAATTTTTGAAAATTGATGATTTCTGACATATGAAACTATTTTATTGAAAATTGACATACAGCAAAATTGTAAACTTTTTAACGAATTTTTCAAAAAATTACATTTTAATATTTTCGCATAAATTTGAAATCGCAAATGAACAGCACATAGGTGCAAGTGTGTGCGACCCAGTCGTGCGTTTATTTCTTTCTGTTTTTCTCTTCCATGGTATTGGATTACATTTCCGTCCAAAGTGCCGTCCTCCCTATTAATACATTCCAGCAGCAACACATCGTTCATCTGCGTACATATCCCCTCATCAAAATAGCATCATCGACTTCTAACTCTTAGCTCAAGCAGAGTCCTCTACTGATAGTGCCAGTAGCCTTGGCTGTTGCATATTGTTATAAGTGAGTAGTGAATGGCTTCTGGATGTGTGCGAGGGGAAGGAAATTGAGAAAATATTTTATTAATAATTACATGATCTTTGTGAGCCATTTTTCTGCCATTACATCCACTCCAGATGCACCCCGCTCTGGAACTCTTCTCATTCAGTTTCCATGATTTTATTATTTATTAGATCAAAACGGAGTTGATATGATAAAATACATATAAGTTCGATATAACGTGAAAATTAAGGAAGTTTCTGTGAGTGGTTGGTAAGATGGTCTAGACACCGGCCTGCTGAGAAAATTCTCCAGATATTATACTTTACATAACTATGAGAATGTATTATAGTTTAAGTTCATTAATTGTTATATATTTCTCAAGCTGATTGGGTGTGAGGGTGAAGTAGTTTACAAGGAATTTTATTGACGAAGAAACGACCAGCTGGCTCATGAAGAAGGGTAGCAAAATTCAGTGTAGCCTATTTTTAGAAATAACCTTTATGTATAGTATTCCTTTTGTGGAATTAGAGATTATTCTGTTCAAAGTAATCAAGAAAGGAGCTGTGGCACTTCCTGGAATTTGAATTTCTGCTTCTTCCTCCATTTCGATTTTCCTGTTTAACATATTAAAGTGTTTTTACCTGACTATGTGTATGTATACATGCGTTTTTTTGGGACGCGGGAATGTGTAAAGTATTCCAATGATAGTAAAAGGACATTCGAACTGGCGAACAAACAATGTTTAATATAATTCGAAGTAAACATTTAGTGTGTGTGCTTGTGATTCGAGCTGTGCAGCTTGGAGCCCGAGCAGGAAGTAGCAACACCAAGAGCCACCCGAGAATAAAAGAGGAATCGAATAAAAGTTTCTCGAACCACTGCATAAAAAAAGGGTTTCTGCCTGGTATAATGGAATGGTGTTTGGTGCAACAAATTCCTAAAAAAAAAATTGCTTCCAAATTCTATGATTCTACGCGGAAATGTGTACACATTAGTAGTGTGTCATTTTTACCCACTCAAACCACTTCCTACACACAATCACATTCTTTGCCACGGTACTACTGTCAAGTTTTTCATTGTTCGAGGGATTCAGTTATCGAGTGGGATTGGTATTGGCTTTTTGTGCCCCTGCTTCTAGTCATCTCTATTCTTTGAAGTTCTTTTAGGTTTTCGTTGATGTATCTTTTACAATATACCGCTTTTCGTTTATGACAGCGTTATGACCCACGATGTTTTTTGTGGTGTCTCTTTTCAAGGCTCTTCACGAATTCTCCGCCCTGAGCTAAATTTTGTCTTGTCCATGTGCTTCTCCGCAAGTTGTACAGATGGAGAAGTCATGATGGCTGAATCTGTGGTGGTAGGCTCGATAACAGCAGTTCACTCTTAGCATCTAACTGAGGTAGGTTAGGTTAGGTGGATGGGTGCCTTGCGACAAATAGAGTCACTGCTCACTTAGAGCAACAGTTCGGGTCCATTGTGCCCAATCATTTAACCCTTGTAACGGATAGGGCAGAAAAATCACACAGCAGGTGACGAACTGATTTAATTTATTCTTCGTTCCTACAATTTCTACAATAGTCGTTATGTAGCACACCAACTCGCTCCGCGTGAACGCCAATGGCACAATGACCAATTGTGCGTATTCCAGAAACTACCCGTGCGTTATAACGACTAAGTTTCACCAGAGAAATTGATCCATAGCGCCCCGGTCGGTGCGCATGTTTCCAAATGAACCGACCATCTGTTTGCGCGACCGGTGGTTTCATTTTCTATTTACTTTCGTAGGGAACTGATTGGGGTTACTACAAAAGGGAGGGCCCGCGATGAGTGCAGTGCCGACCCTTTCCTAGCAAGCTCGTCAGCCCTTTCTTTTCCTCCAATATCCATATTCCCTGGTACCCAGTAGAGTGTCACTGCATTGGCTCCGGATATCTGCTACAGTATATATCAAGCGGAATGAAACTGAGCATGGTTTCCGTTGCCGCTGTTGGTGTTGTTCTTATTGATCCCATGACTCCGATAAATGCTTCTCTCTGGATTTTGATGAGGTTTGAAAGCTGGTATTGCTTCTCAAGAACCATTCACCATACAGTACACCACAGCTGGTTTCAGGCCCCACGTGTTGCTGAATGTCTTTTTGCAAGAATAGAAAGCTACGCTACCTTTTTTGATGCTTCCGGCAGTGTTATCCTTCCAGTTCAGTTTAGAATCTAGAATTACGCCCAGGTCTCGAGTTGAACTTGAGATACTTATATACCTCCGATGTTTGGGGGTCTGAAGGTAGGAATTGGAATTAGTAAAAAGAACTACCTCCGTCTTTGAGGGGTTCACTCCCAGCCCTTTGCTGCTGACCCAATTATCCACTAATTGTAGTGCGAGATTGAGTCCTTCGCTTCGGATTGGAGGGAATTTTCCCGAAACCAGGATGACCACATCGTTGGCATATGCCGTTTCCTTCAGTATTACTAAGATCCTCTAACTGAGGTAGAAGCCCACTTCTTCATGACGCATGTCCATCTTTTCTTTATAGACTAGTCCCAGCTGATCATTGCTGCCATTCGTACATTCTTCAAATTCGTCCAGCCTTTTGCTTGTCCACTGTGCTCAGCTATGGGCTGTACTGATTCTAATATAAAGAATGTTAATTTTTAAGTGTGATATTATATATGTACATATGTACATATGTCTTATGTGGGCAAAATTTACAAAAATCTATTGAGGCGTTTTAAAACCGTGCTGGAACATTCATATGATTATTTACATTTTTTGATTACCTTAAAACATTAAAAAAGGAAAGTGTATAACTGAGTGACGCTGTACATTGAAAATAGTCGTTCAGTTGTTTTAACTCAACACACATATCGTCGAAAATATCGTGGTCAAAAGCACCGTTTGACAACACTATTCGTCGTTTGGTGTCGAATTTTGTTGAGCACGGGACAGTGGGAGATCGTTGACATGCCGTTCATCAACGCCCAAGACGTTTCAATGAACTGGTTGAAGCGGTAAGAGAGAGTGTTGCCGAGAACCCACATGTTTTGTATCGTCACCGCGCTCAGCATTTTGGCGTCAGTGGAACCACCTTGCGGCGCATTTTGAATGATGATTTGCATTTGTTTCCATATAAAGTGCAATGAACTCAAAGAATATTGTCGACAGACCGCCCACGTTGCTTGGAATACGGCCAAACAGTCGCTCGAATGGTTGACACTGAACCTGATTTTTGGAAGCAATTTTTGATGACCGAAGAGGCTCATTTCGCACTCTCTGGTGCCGTTAACAACCAAAATTGCCGCATTTGGGGAACGGAGAATCCACACGAAATCCATGAAACACCATTTCATGACCAAAAGGTGACTGTTTGGGCCGGCGTTTGCGCCAAAAACCATCATTGGGCCATTTTTCTTCAGAGAAGGCAAAGCAGTCGATGGGCATCGATATCGGTGGATGTTGGCTCATTATGTCTGCCCACAGATGTGTGAAAAAGGTCTGGACGGTTACTGCTTTCAACAAGACGGTGCGCCATGCCACACTGCAAATCAAACAATGCAGTTTCTGCAATGAAAATTTCCCTGGACGTGTGCTCTCAAAAAATTGAGACGTTGACTGGCCACCCAGATCTCTCCAGATTTGACCCTCTGGACTTCTTTTTGTGGGGTTATTTAAAAAAAGTGTACGCCAGCAAGACTCAGACCATTGACGAGTTCAAGGCAAGTGGTAAGTAAGTCCGCGATCACTGAGCGGAAAACACAAAAAAAAAAAAAAATGTTCTCAGATTCTCACCTCTCTCGAACGTCTGACGAACATCCAAGAATAAAATTGTCATGAGAAGCTTCTCTCAATCGAAAAAAAAAACCAACTTTCGGAAATGGCATAGAACTGTAGGTCTCAACCATTTACGCAGCACACAGCAAAGTGGCTGGGAAAGCTAGGTCTGACCCTTTATGGGCTGTTAGCGCCAAAAAATGTATTTATTTGTATATTTTTATCATACAATTGGACACTTTTTTATTGTGCTCAAGTGTATAATATTAGTGAAGTTCGCAGAAATTATATAGTTAACAAAATACATTCTCGAGAAGAGTGCGGGATGTCAGTCCAAGACAATTGTCATAACTTCTTAGAAGAAGGTGAAAATTAGGGGAAAACCATGTCTACTGGACTGACACAAAAACTATGTCCTCGCTATCAAAAGGGGTATACCAGTCTTGCAAGTAGAAATAAAGTCCCCAATCACTCAGATTTAAAAGTTAAACAAAACCGTTGAATTTTTTATTTTTTTTTTAAAAAAATCCGGTAAAATATTTTTTTTTGTAAGATTTTACAAAACTTGGTATGCCATAATAGTGCATATGTCAAATATGGTTAAAATATTGATTTCGAACAAAATCGAGAGAATCATTGAAAAGAAATAGCCAATTTTCAAAAACCGGATAATAAGCAATGTGCCGTTAAACGTATTTTTGGCAAAAACCGTTTTTTTTTTGCATAGGTCGGCCATTTGTTAGCACAGGCCTACCATAACTCATATATGTATCGAACTTAATCAAAATCGTTAGAGCCGTTGTCGAAAAAAAAAATTTTCAAAATCGGACATTAACAAAGTACCTTTAATTTTGGGATTAAAATGAAAATTCCGCTGTCACCTTTTGTGATGCAACTGATCCTAGATATGAAGTTTGAAGAAAGTCCGTCCAGCAGTTTAGGCTGCAGTTGACCATGTACATATGTACACACAGAAAGACAAACAGGATTTTGTCAAGATTGATCAAAATCATATAATTAAATATGTATGTGACCTCAACGGAGATAATTGCTAATTTGGGTCTACCTATGTTTAAACAGACAGTCTGCATTACAATTCATCGTACATCAAACTCAAAATACAGGAAAAAGTTGACGAAGCCTCCCCTTACCAAACGGCATAAAAACATAAGGACAGAGTTCTCCCAAAAAGTAATGACATGGGAAGTCAGTCATCTTTTCTGATGAGAGAAATATTTTCAAAGCGCCAAATGGGTGAAGGTTCGTTAATGGTTTGGGGAAGATTCTCCTTCAATGCAAAAACACATCTTGGTTTCACAACAAATAAACAGAAATCAGGTGATTACATTAAAATATTAAATGATTACCTGCTCCCTGTTGTTATCAAATTAACGGAGATGGCTGAATTTTTCAACAGGATAATGCTATTGTACTATACACAAATCCGGAATAACAAAATCGTGGTTGCATTACAAATATGTTAATCTTTTGGAATCGTCAGCACGAAGTCCTGATCTAAACCTTATACAAAATGTTTGAGGGATCCTGTTTCGAAGGGATACTCCAATTTGACAACCTGAGCCAGTTGAGAATTGCAGCATGAAAGAATGTATTTTTGAATCAATATCAAAAAAGGTCTGTGCCATAAACTATTAATTGGAAAAAATTAAGACAAAATAGTCTTATAGTTTTTAGACACAATGCAATTTCATTACTCTTTTTCACAGACTCGATTTGCGGTCCATTGTACTACCAAACAGAAACACCTTTTTGATGAAGTGAATGGAGAAACCCTGATTTTGTTCGTTTCTCTTTTATTCGCGGTGGCGATGACTGTAAATTGGCGTTCCCCTTTCCAGCTCGAACTCTCACAGGGTTACAAACAAAGCAAACACACCAATTTTAAGCTCTGAGTGAGCACCTCATTACATAGATTTTTATATGTACGAGTATATTTTTTATTATTTAAGAGAAATGGAAAGAAAAAAGGCGTCGTGTGTAGCGTCACAAATCTAAATCTGTCTACCCCAACTAACTTTGCAGCAATCAGCTCGACTCTTCGAGATATATTACTAGCCAACCAACTCAACCTTTTAAATTTCTATAGATAAATTTATTTGTACTTTTCTATAACCGTAATCTATTTCGAGTAACTAAAAGAGAAACAATACAGTTTAGGAACTTCAGAGCAATTGAAAAGTACATAGTTCTTCCCGTGCTTCAATTAATGAAAATTTGAAATACGCTTATAACCTAGATATCAACCATCAACTGGAGGTTTGTAAGGCGGTATAAGGCCTTATCTTGTACATATTTTCAATATAATATTGACTACATCATGCTACTCTAATAAATGGAAATCTTCAAAAGTTATTTCATTTGTTAAAAAAAAATTTATTTTCCAAAGCAGAAGTTACCGCCCAATATCTATTTTACAGTTTATTGTTAAAGTGTTTGAAAAATTAATGAGTCAATCAGATATCTGAACTCAGCTCCACGGCACTTTTGAAAATAGTTAATAACATAAGTAGACAAATCGATAACGACAAAGTACTCGTAACTGCGTTGGTGCTGATTGACTTTTCCAAAGCGTTTGGCACAAAACCCATAGTATATTTTTAAACAAGCTTTTTAAACTGTTTGAAAAATTAATGAGTCAGTCAGATATCCAAACTCAACATAGTTGCTTTACGCCACTTTTGAAAATAGTCGATAACATAAGTAGACAAATCGATAACGACAAAGTAACTACTTTGGTGCTGATTGACTTCTCCAATGCGTTTGGCACAGAACCCATAGTATTTTTTTTTTTTTTTTTTTATAATTTGCACGTGTTAAAGGGGATATGACTACCCTTATACTAATTTTTAGAACACGTGCGTTTTGTGGAAAGGTGAAGAGTCAGAGAGAAAGACAGAGGGGAGTAGTTTGAAACCCAGGTGGTATTAAGTTTCTGTAAACTCCAAGGGTGGCTGCCCAGATAACTGGGGGGTATTTTGTTTGTTTTCGCTATTATTGTCATTGCTTATGATTCACAGTATTTTTTTCCGTCCTCCTGATGTCATCATCACGATCAAGTTGCATTTTAGCCATATGACCACCCTACTGCCAGTGTTATGCCTTCACAGTAGAGTTGACTTAGCTTTCGCAAGTGATCGACTTTTTCATTTATTCCATGCGAAATAAATAGATGATTCCGGACATCAGGATTCGAACCGCGAATCAACACCGTGACAAGCGATGATGTTACCACTACACCATGGCCACCCTTAGTATATTTTTAAACAAGCTAAACAATTATTTTTGCTAGAATCTTTTCGAAAAACTTTTCTTTTCCCCTTCACAAAGAACTAGAATAATAATACCACAATGTAAATACAAATTTTCAAAACGGAAATTCTTTGCCTATGCCACTGGTCTATGGAACTCACTAACAGTTGAACTGAGAAGATTGGACGTCGGCAGCAGTTTTAAAAGGGCATTTGAACGTCATTTGTAATGCTAATGCTTTTTTATTTTCATTTTTCTCGATTTTACTTTTATTTTTATTTTATTTTTTACGCATTATTTTAATCGATTTTTTTTAAACTTTTCTGCAAAAATTTATGAACTAACCAACAGTATTGTATTAATATTGCTATACGTGTATTCTTAAATGAAATATAACTGTATGTCTTACTACATATATTTATGATATTAAATAAATAAAATACAAACACAAAAAGGCTAAAATAGTCACATAGAGAATAATAATGCTATTATATGTATAAATTTAAGGAAGCTCGTTGAAGTTTTTCGAAGCATCTCATAAATGTTTGTGACAAAATTAAAAGCACATTAAAAATTGGTCTGCATGTAAAGAACAGATAATTTAAGTCAGTTTTAATAGCCATTTGATTAAACATTTCATTATACACATCATGATCTTGTACGTACAAATTAAATATGCATAATTTTTATTGAGTTTTTCAAATACCTACCTAAACGAAATATAAAATGCGCGAAATAATTGTTTTTTTAAACTATTTACAAAGTTTGAAACTACATTCAATTGGTTGTAAAGCTAAACGAATTCTAAAAAAGAGCTTATCAAAAGCACTAAAATGTTTTAAAGTCTTTAGCTTTTAGCTACTCCTCATATGGAGCAAAAAGTACTCTTAAACTAAATAAATTAGCTCCATTTCAGGGGTGTAATAGTTCTTGAGAGAAATTCCAAATAAGGCTAAAGGCTTTATAAAACAGATCTACAAGCGGTCATAAAAACAGCACCACATAATGAGTTCTCAGAACATGAGTAATTACACCAGAGTGCAATAGTTTTTCCAATAGTTATGAACAGTATTTCCCACAGCGGCATTTAGCTTCGTATTTAGTGCAAAAAAGAATCAGTTTGAATTGAATTGTGACTGAGATAAGTAAATAACAGTGAAGTTTCCTCAAAGCCAAATAGTTTGGGGGTGATTTTCTTTTTACGTTTGGGGCACTTTGTTAATGGAACTATGAACTCCCAAAGGTGTGGACAAGTAATAAGGGAGTTTTTGATATCAGCCATTGAACAGCATCATTCACTGACAAGTGATTTTTTCATGACGATTCTGCACCTTGTCACCCAGTCAAATCGGTAAGTAAAGTGTTATAAATGAACTTCTACGAGTAGAAGTCTATTTTATAAATAATAAATATAGAAGTAACCACAGTCTTTCAATCATTTTCAGTTCAATACAACATTTGATGATCTCGGAATTTACAGACTAGACTGGCAAGCGAATTCACCCGATCTCAACCCAATTGAACACTTGTGGCATGTATTCAAACGTAAGGTGGCTGAACATAAATCAGAGAGTAAAAAAAAAGATAAATGAAGTACTGGAATATTTATGGGAAACTAAAATTTCACTGGATATTATTGAACTTCTAGTAAACTCGATGCCTTCTAGAATAAAACCGGTTATTACCGCCAAAGGAGTAGCAACCGGATATTGATGATTTTGTGCTAAAAGTGACATATCTAAACATCTTATATATACACATATAAAAAAATTATCGCTTGATTTTGTTAACCAATAACAGTACTAATCAATTGTCCAAAAATAAGAAAATTTATTGTTTTTGCTTTCTTTGTTCATATCTTTTTCTAAACATTCAATAAACAGATGAAAATTGGGTAGAAATATTTATAAACTACTGCGGAGTACTAAGCAAAAGGATAATCGTAGTTATTAACAATTTTTCAATAATTTTGATATGGTGCGTTTTTATGACCGCAAGTGTATGTACTCGTATATAAACATGAAAATGTTACTTGGGATGCTAAGTATTGACAATCCATTCGATTTTCAAAGATCAACTTCATATATTTTGAGTTTGACCACAGTAGTATCTCGCTTCCGACAGAAGATGGCACGGGGTTTTTGACACGTTGAACTCAATTCGGTTTCTCACACCTTTATTGGTGATAGCATCGATATCAGAGCTGAGTTAGGTATACATTCGCAGCCGTTGTAATTCGACGACTTGGGGCCCTTGCCACGGAGTTATTAGAGAATAGGTTAAGACAAAACTGCTGTTGCCCACAAAGAGGTGGATTGGGTTAAGAGTAACAGAACGGAGGTCATTGACTTAAATCAGTAAAAGGGTCTGAAGAGTAGTTCGACAACCGGATTAGTCGAGAATGATATAGATATGTATCCTGCTAATACAACCTGCAATGATTGACCACCTAAAAAAATCGCAATCCATTTAAAGAAAATAACACTGATACCATGAGCTTCAATCTTGTTAACAAGAACGCTATGCCCCATGCGATCGAAAGCTTCAGCTATCACATAGAGCCTAAACGGTTGAACCTATTGTCATGAAAATAGAACGCTAGCGTCCAGTTTGCCGCTTATATGTGTAATACTGAAAAAAGTACTTTAGTACTAAACGTAAAGAAGTTGAGACTTATTAAGTTATAATTTCAATCAATCAATTACTTTTACTTTTACAAAAAACTAAGTGCTGGGTCGCATGTACTTACTCGTACACCTGTGTGCTGTTTATTTGCAAATTACTTCAATTTTAAATTTAACCGTTTTTTTTATATGTTTTGAAAAACTATTCTTTAGATCTACACTTCACAGTTTCGCTTAGTTACGTCAATTATGTCTTTTTGTGCTTCTATGCGTAGTGAAGAGGGAATTTAGGGTTGATTTTACCACCATTCGTGGGCTTCGAACGAATTTCTTCGACATGTACGCCCACGCCCATTCCAGACGTTTTGACACTTACCGAAACATAGGTATTTGAAATCTATTCTGATTTGAAAATGCCTGGACATAACTTAGTATCATTATTCTTTCCCTATATCCGTAGTGATATCGCTTACCAAGTTCCGCCACAGTATGGCCACTGTTCCAACCAGGAATTCAATTTCAATTTACGGACTCACCATCTGTTTTCGCATGAAAAACTACAGTGTGGGAACTGTTTGACGAAGAACAGAAAAACTGAAAATTTCCTTGTCCGTTAAAAAGAAAAAGAACCACTTGGAGCCGGTTAAATAAAAACACCCGTATTCAGCCGCGTTATAAAACCAGTAAGTTTCTTTATTCATTCCAAATCGTATTTATATGTAATGAAATTCATGTTAACCTTTTTGTACTTTATTGGTATAGAATTTGACATCTTCTCTTGGGTCGTTGTTGTCACCGGGGTATGTTCAATTTGTTATTTCTTTCAAGACATCGTACATGGCTTGAACACCATCCGTAAGTAACTAATTCACTACTGCTTTACTTACAGAAGCGGAATTTGCGGAAAGCAAATCAACTTTTGATTAATTTGATGCTGATTCCATCACTTGAATTGTCTCCCTATACCCTCAAATTGAAATCGTCATTGTGGGCGGCTTCGATATACACAATTCGGATTGACTTCAATATTCTGGCCAGACAACACCTGTAAGTATACCGGACATTGAAAATGATTCCGCTTGGACGTGTTTCTTATTTCGCACCCTAATAAATACACCATAGCGCCTCTAAGCCGGTCCGACCATAATATCGTATCAGCTAAATTCTTGTACTCTGACCACACAGTTAAAGAAAAAATTGCTAAAAGAAAAGTATGGCAATACGAGAAAACCAACTGGAGCGGGCTTAACATATTCTTTATGAGTTTTATCTGGTCGCTATTATCTGATCGATGGCGACGTGTACCCCGCTGCTGATATGATTGATCATTGACACTATCGTCTTAGTTATGAATGACTTTACTCCTAACATAATAAAGAGCTTTATACCTAAGGCAAACTCGTGGTTTGACCAGAGCAGTAAAGAGGCTATTAGGTTGGAAGAAGTAAGTTTTCGGTCTTATGAAGCCAACAAATCTGAGGTAAAATGAAAGAAGTTTAATCAAGCCATTCTACATATCCCAAAGGTAGTAAAAATTGTTAGTCATTCGTCAAAAATATTAAAAATTCTGCCTCGTCTACCATCCTTACATCGTACAGTTGCAGGAGTACTCAAAAATCTTAACGTACACAAATCCGTTAGTCCAAATGCCTGTCCCTAAAAAAGGCGAATTTTCCTCCCCGTCCATCTCACCGAAAAGTGGAACCAATCTCTCCATCACTTCGGCGAAACTAAGATGGTTGCGCTTGATATTTAAAAGGCATTTGACAGAGTTTGGCATCAGGCTCTTTTGTCGAAAATGCATGCAGATGACGTCGATGAGTCTATTCTTCAATGCATTATAAATTACCTTTCGGGACGTTCAATATAAGTTGTCTTGGACGGCTTCAAGTCTGCAATCCACTTAATAAATGCTGGTGTTCCCCAAGGCTCTGTTTTGTCTCCGACTCTCCTTCTTATTTTTATAAATAATCGCTTGTCTGCAACTTCTAATCCAATCCATTCGCTGATGACAGTACCCTCATTTTTTCATATTCGTTCCCTAACTCACGTCCTTGCTCTTCGGATATAAATGATACGTATATTAAACACATTAAATTCCGATCTGGACAGCATAATCAAATGAGGTTCAACCAACAAAGTAGAATTTAATGCTTCCAAAACACAATGCTGTCTTCTGTCTAACAAGTGAAACCAAAACCCTCAACTATTATCCATGAATGGTACTAGCATCGCTAAAAACGAAAGACTTGCCATTTTCAGTATTTGTGTTAATAATCATCTTCGATGGAACGATCACATATTTGAGGACGCCAAAAATGCTACTACCTTAAACTGTGTAAAAAATATTTTTCTCCGTCTGATCTGAAGGCATTCATCTGGCCAAAGCTGGAATATAACACCCACATCTGGTCTGGTCCACCCAAGACCGTTCTGCACATTCTAGACATTCTGTACAGAATCGCGCGTTAAAACTTATAGGTAATAGAGACATTATGAACTCTATACATTCTCTGGAATATCGTAGAAATGTCTTGTGTCTTTCCCTATTTTATCGCTTTTTTATAAAAAATGCTCCAGCGAAATAGCCACTTGCATTCCTCGCCTTCACATCAGTTAACCCTTAGACCCTACTTCGGGCGTACTGTCAAATATTGAGATCCGTTTATAACACGAATGTGGAATGATCTACCAGGTTCTGTATTTCCCCATCACTACAACATTTAAAGCCAAAGTCCACAGACAGCTCCTCTGTTCCTCTTCCCACTTTTCGGAAACGTCCGTGCTCTAAAACAATTAAAGCAAAGGAAATTATTTTAACAATATTCCAAAATTTAGTACTATACATACTTGTCTAATCGTATGAGTTATACTAGAAAAATAAACAATTTGCAGAAAATGCCTTAATAAGTAAAGTACCGTTATATGATTTGTTTTCAAAAATTTGTTACACCATTTAGTGGTATATTATGAACAATTGAAATATTAAATTTAATTAATATCTTTAGAGCAGTTTTCAAGAAAATATATTTTTTTCTAAATTGGCCATTAGCAAAGTACCGTTAGATTTAGGGTTAGAATGAAAATTTCGATTTTGACTCGTATCGGGACCCCACAGACCCCAGATATGAAGTTGAAAGTAAATCCGTCTTTCAGTTTAGGCTGTAGTTTAGACAGACCGAATTGAGAGACCAACTTTTTTTATTTCGCTATATACATATGTATGTATAATATGCACATATACTAGGCATACCAAGTTTGATCAAAATCTCGAGATCGGACATTTTTACGAAACCAATACTCGCCTTTTGTAAGTAGAAGTAATAATCCATTATTTTTGTAGACAATTTGTTTATCTATAATTTGATTATGGCGACTGTAGTCATAAGATTCATCTGTAAGGAAGTACGTATTTGAGTAAAACTAAGGTTTGATATTTTTCAAGCTGGAGACTTTTGAATTTGCATTTACAATAAATAAGTTAAAATCACAGTGAACTGTTTCATGCATGCTAGACGTGAAAAAGTCAACTCCGATTTTCTTTTATTATTGCAATTATTATCAGTAACGATAATCCACTCACCATTAGTACGCATGGTTTAGTGAACTGTAATCTCGTATCAAAGCCAAATAATCACGGACCAAATTATCTTGTACAATAATCCTGTAGCTGTAGGAGTGACATACAAAAGTGTGATAAGTAAATATACTTTTGCCAACAATTTCTTCAACGCATAGGCCCAGTTCGAACATAACTTTGACAGCCCCAACATTTCAAATTCCGCAGAAAATATATTTGCATATTCGACTTTCCTATGACTTGATACAACTCGGTAACGATTCAACACTTCTTCAAAACACACTTTTTGAGTGTGTCGTTACTGGCAGGTAGCAACTACTACCCACCAACCCCACATTCAACTTAGTTATTGAGAACCAATTTGAATACAGTTTGTTTGAACAACTATTAAAAGGTTTTCGAGAGATAGAAGAATATTCCATCCCAACAAAACAAATTCCTAAACATGATATCGCTTACGAACATAACATTTTGGAAAATTTTTACGCCTAGTAGCACGACAAAACTTAGAGTGGTTTTTGGCTGTTCTTCTAAATCTGATAGTTGTTCAACCAGACCTATTTTTCAAACATCCTTCACCGCTGACATCACGAAGATGTACCGCCAGGTTGTTATCGACCTAAGAGACTGCAATTTTCCCATGAAGGAACTCTGAGGAAAATCTATGAACACTTATCGCTTACAAAGTACGGTCACTAATGGAACTTCTTCTACCTATTACTCGTACCTTGCAACTAGCACATTAAATCAGTTTGGGTTTTGATAAGGCGGAAGGTTTTCCTCATGCTTCTATGATAAATGCATTCAATCTGATTTCTACGTAGATGTCGAACTTACGTGCCCGGAATATGACGTTTGAGCTTACCTGAATTGTTAAAAAATATTCTCACTGTACAACGAGAGTTGCACTTTCAAATACAAAACAGCAATGTGATCAGACCGTTAGGCATTATTTGGGAACTTGATTCAGATGCCTTTATGTACAAATCTACACATCTTGAAAACAATTTTCAAATAACAAAGAGATTCGTAAGCGAGATTCTTACTATCGGATATCTCACGGCAAATCCCACAGGCGGACCAGTAGCGAAGCAGTACGAGTAAAGTGGGAGGGCTGTGATCCTTCTACTCCAGATCATAACCTCGCTGTAAGGAAAAGAAGAAGACTATCGGATATCTCACAGCTATTCGATCCACTGGGACTTGTTAATCCAGTAGTCGTGTCAGGGAAGGTCGGCAAGAATTCGGTCTTCTGCAAGACCTGCGCGTATCTAGAATGGAGGTTTCAACACAAAATGCATTAGCTCAGATACACACTTTCTCCGATAGCTCCGAGATGGCTTATGGAACTTGCATTTACTTAAGATCATTCCTGGAGGATGGGAGTGTTCAAGTCAGGCTATTAGCCGCAAAGTCTAAGGTTGCTCCTATCAAAGGCACCAGCTTGTCTCGGCTAGAATTATGCACGGCTGAAATGATGGCACAATTTGTACATCAAGTAACACCAGTTTTGGACATCGATTTTGATAAAAATTCCTTATTGCAGATCGTACTGACTGTTGAAATTAAATCCGATTTCATCACAGAGATACAATTTCACATATCTTACATAAAATCACTTATGTGCTTGCAAACAGTACCAAAACTAAGAAAGCACAGGGTCCAGTTACTGTGAGTGATATTAAAAATGCACTTAGTCATCTTAAAACTAATTCAAGGTCACAGATTTGGGAACAACTAAAATCCTTACGTAACAATGTTGAAGTACCCAAATGAAGTAGTTTAGGACCACTGGTTTCTTTTTTGAACCCGGATGGATTGATAAGTCGAATCCGAAAGTCCTGATGACATTCGTTGCTAAGCATCCAATATTATAAATGGGAGAATTTTATCGAAAAGGGTTATGCGTAAATGAGCTTCTTGCTTTCTGCTAATGGGAGATTTACAAACGTCGTCCCTTTTTGTACGGTGTTCGTGTGGTTATAACCCACGTAATGTATTAAGAGTTTCTCGAAGATCTTACCGCTGCGGCATTTATAGTGGCTCTAAAGCGTTCTGTAGGTCGTCGCAGCTTTTATATGAGCAAGAATGAAATGAGCTCTTTATGAAACGCGTCATCTCTGTGAGGCTGCCTCAAAATCTACGAAGCTCCATATGAAAAGGCTGATGTATATAACATACATATGCGGAACTAGTAACAATTCTGTAACAATTCTCTAACAATTCAGTTAAACTCGCAACCGCTTACCCCAATCTTAACTGATCCTTAAGACTTTAATTTTCTAACACCTGGTCATTTTCTATTAGGTGGACCATTAACAACAATTGACGAGAGAAACTTCAAGGACGATATCCTTAGCAGACTATCACACTGGCAGCAGTAAAGTTAAACCTTTGTCCAGACTTAAACGATGCATATCAGAAATTTGTATTTTACCATTTGGAAATACCTCGCTTTTCAAGGTGGTGTGCATGTCGATTTGCATTAAAACTTAATTAATAAACAATTTGGATACTTCTAAATTTTAAAACTTAATTAGTAAACAATTTGAATACTTCTAAACAATTATATTAACCCTTATGACAATGATTTTTCTAAATACTTTTATATTGTTCTGGCAATAAAGGGTGCCCAGATAGCAATGATAGTTTTTCCAATTGTTATGTTTCAGCAGCTGTCAAAGATATCAATAACAGCTAGCCATCAAAATATTCAGTAAGGTTTGCCATTTCATTATGCATCGTTTGATGCTTCCAGAACTTGTGGAAATTATTAAAAAATATTATCGAAATTCCGGCTCAGTTGTAAATACGCAACGTGAATCTCGTCGTGAGGTCGATCCTCATCATGGTTTCAGTGCGCAGGCAATTCGTCGCGCCGTGGAAAAATTTGAGCATGAGTACACCCTTTCGGACCTTAGGCCACCAACCAGACAGAGATCGGTGCGAAGTAAAGAAAACATAACCGCCGTAGCGGCCAGTATCGAAGAACACCCAGAAATTTCAATTCGGCGCCGATCAGCTGAATTGGGCATTGCCAGAGAGTCAACCAGGCTTATTTTGCGGTTGGATTTGGGCCTACATTCATATAAGATTGTGCTAACGCAAGAATTGAAGCCAGACGACCATAGACAATGCCGTGAGTTCGCTAATTGGACGCTGGAAATGTTGGCCGGAGATCCGAATTTTGCCCAAAAAATCATCTTCTCGGACGAGGCCCATTTTTGGCTCAGCGGCTATATCAACAAGCAAAATTGCTGTTATTGGAGCGACCACAATCCACAAGTGTTCAACCAATCATCAATGCATCCACAAAGATTGACTGTTTGGTGCGGTTTATGGCACGGCGGCATCATCGGACCTTATTTCTTTTGAAAGGAGACACCGTTACCGTCAATGGTCCTCGGTACAGAGCGATGTTAACAGACTTTCTGTGGCCAGAGCTTGACAACATCGATATATCCGAGGTGTGGTTCCAACAAGATGGCGCTGCATGCCATACAAGCGACGCAACGCTCGAAGTGTTGAAGGAGAAAATTGGCGACTGGGTCATCTCACGGCGAGCGTTCATCAGTTGGCCGCCGCGGGGCTACGTCAAGTTCTTAGTCTACGCTAACAAGAAAACCACTTTGGAAGAGCTCGAGGCCAACATTCGAGAGGCTATTGTCGGAATAACGCCGCACATTGGACCGAGTCAGCTAAAATTGGACCGACCACTTGAAGCACTGCCAGCGAAGCCGAGGCAGCCATTTAAGCAATATGTGTCCGTAATGGCATGATTGTACGTAGCTTCAAAATAAAGCCAGAATCAATTTGATATTTAACACCGTTGTTGTTTTATTTAAATTTCTTTTCCTGTCGTTCTTATCTGGTCACCCTATATAATCTTTGTACTAAATTATTTTCCTAACAAATGTCAAATAAAGAAGCTTCCTGTTTACATTTCAACTCCGGTCGTGAGAATATCTTTCTCGAAAAGAAATCTCAATTTTCTTGACCAATCAAAATTTAATTTCCGTATTGGAGTTGGTTATCACAAGGTCCCGAATTTTAATGCACTAAAAACCGCCAACGAATATACCAAAAACACACAAAATGTGCAGTATACAACTAAGAAGATATGTATGGCCTTAAAATAGTAGATAACAAAAAAATTAAAATTTATTTTTAATTTACTTATCAAAATTAAAAATATTAAATTAAAAAATAAATTTAATAAATATAAGTACACGAGTAAACAAGAAAACCAATGTACACGTACATAGGTAGTACTTGGTTGTACTACATGCAATTCTATTTTATAACTACAATTTTTGAAAATATTTACTTTTAGATATTTTATTTGCAATAAATTACAAAACAAAGTTAAGAGTGCAAGCAGAATATTCCAATATGTCCAACAGTCTCCCAAAAAGAAAAGGAAGACACCAAAGCGGGAAATATGCAAGTAAGCTTCGTTGGTTCAGATTTTCTTGAAACTTTTTTAACTAAAAAAAAACTGATTCAAATTGCTTTGCTTTATTTCTTTCCTTTTGGTAAGTTTCAATGAAATACACATATAAAAAATAAAAATATATCTATGTCATCCTCTTGCCAATTCATTTACTTAACAACATTCAATCAATGTACATACAAGAGTTCTTGAACTAAAGTTTTACTTTTAAGAAAAGCTGTTTTGGTCATTCTGCTTCCACATGTGTTGTGGTGCACATTGAAAGTTTTTCACTGCACATCAATTGCATTCTTCTTCGATGTAATTTTCCAATGAAATACTGTCAAACAATCTTCCCTTTATCGCTGCCCCACTTTCCAACACAAAAATTATCGCAACCCACCTCTAAGTTTGGTGGCTGCTGTGTAAGTTTTTGTGTGTGTTTCTTTTGTCATTCTTCCTTAAGCTCCTTTGTGCTCTGACGTTCGTAAGTAGCTTACAATCGAATCCTATGGTAATGTTCATTCCACCTTCAAAAAAGAAAAAGAAGTGGAATCTAAAACTGAAACAAAATTTATTATCACAAACAACCAGAGAGAAAATCGTTTTCTATTTCACTATTCATTCACAATGGCATTGAATTGTTCCAGCTACAGATCGTTCTCCCACTAAATTGCTCATCCGATCACAGACAATTCGAGATGAGAGGTGGTAGGATACTTTTAAAAATAGATTTGTGAGTGTTTCGGAGTTATCGTTTCGAATTATTACCAATTTTTGCTTGCATGAATGCACCCAAGTCGACGGAATAGAGATAGGGAGTGAATATATTGGGGGCATGGCACGGTGGATTTCTAGCACTGAACACAGAGAGACACCATTGCCTTGATATCTATTCGGCTTTCATTTGGAAAAAATAGCTTTCTTCTTTATTTATCGACCCAAGAGCATGTACATACACTTTATATTCCGTGTATCCCATAGTCAATGAGCCGTATCATTCGTCCATTAGTATTGATTATTGTGATTAAGAGAGTAGTAGCGGTTCCGTAGCCTCCGACATCTCCCTGACTTTTTCCTAAGTGAATTTTTGTGTACATTGGCCTAGCGGATTATTGGATTTTAGATTCCTTCTATTTTTGTGTTTGTTTAGATTGCGGATGAAGGATATTTTGGATAATTTGCCTAATTATGGACTAAATAATAATCGATAATTCTGTTGTTTTTAATTTTGTGAAAAGTGGCCGGCGGAGTTGTTTACTCATCTTGGAATAACAGATCTCTAGTGATGGAGTGTATCGATTTTAAGGACTCAATTATAATATTCGCAACGCTATGTCGGTAATCAATATTCCAATTAAAGTTTTCTTCGTAGAAATTACGGCAGTTTCCGCATAGACATATGTATGTATGTATGTATATACATACATGTATGTAGAATTAGATAAGTAAACAAATCTAATATAAAAGTGGGTTGCATTGCATGGGATGCGGATGATCCAGATAAGAAGCGCATAAAAGAGAAAAGACACTTGCAGTGACAAGTGTTCTGTCGCACTGGAAGAAATAGATACTGTTGGTGGCTGATGCCTGCGGAGTGGGCTAATGTTCGCCTGGATAGAAAAAGCGTGGGCATGGCATAGACTGCTGGATCAGCTAAACATTTGTTCGCCGTTGTGAAGCGAAGCAGCGAGGAATCGAGGAATCGATGAAGTGGCGGCAGCGACAGTGAGTTTTTCCCCATCAATCGCTGCAGTCTGGTCGATTTGATATTAGTAACTGCCTATTGTATTCCATTCTCCTTTTGTAATATCTTCTGAACTTTTTAGATAAAATAAATGCACATTTCTTATTTGTAATATCTACCGAACTTTTAAATCACAGTCTGTCGGAGTTCGCTAACCGGATTGTTCTTGTAAAAAAGAAAGATGACAGAAATCGGAAATTTCGGAATGTTCCTTTTAGACTCTGCAACTCACCTTCCGTGTTTCAACGCTTCGTTAACACAGTTTTTCGGGACTTGATACTTCAAGGTCACGTATACGTAGATGATTTGATTGTTGCAGCTAAAGAAGAAAAGGAAAACATAAGAAGCTTGGTTGGTTGATTGGTTTAAGAGGGTGAGCTTATGATCTTCACTCAGGCCTCCATTGGCCCGTTGTGTTCCCCTCATCTATGTAACTGTAGGGAATAGTGCTGTGCTTTGGGAATTATGTGGTGAGAGGATTTAGGTATTGGGATCATGGGTAGTATCAACGGGAAACTATATCGTATAGGGATCGGAGAATCGTAGTGTTCGTCTGGTGAACTCCAATATATCCCCTATTCCTTTCTTACTGAGGTGTGTAATATCCAGAATCCTTAGAGATTCCAGAATTTTCAGTCTTAACCTCGCTGTAGCGAGGCAGTGGCAGAGGAAGTGTTCTAATCTACACATAAGAAGCTTACTATCGTTTTAAAAGTAGCAGAAGAAGATGGCCTAATGATAAAGTGGGGATAATGTGTATTTTTAAGTAGGTCTGTAGATTTTTTGGGACATATTATGGAAAGCAGAATCATCAAATCATCAGTTGTCAAATTGCGGGCAGTAAATGAACTCCCAAGGTCAACTAATATCAAACAAGTTCAAAGTTTCTTCGGGTTGACTAGATTTTTCCGTAAGTTTATATCTAACTCTGCAATCTTTGCCAAACCACTTTCAGCCCTAACCAATAAACTGTAAGACTAAAAGGACCTACTTACAAAGAGCCCGTTCTGAAACTTTTCAACCCAGCGCATGAAACTGAACTGCATACAGGCACTAGTATGATCGGATATGGGCGTGCTCTATTCCAGAAAGGCATTTTCACTCAGTTTTTTACTAAAGTTTTAAGGTTACGTCGGCAGCACGAGATGTTAGCCATAGTGAAGAGCATAAAGAACTACGTGTTTACCTACTGGGAATAAAATTCAAGCTGTACGCAGACTGCAAGGACTTTCAGGGCACGATGAAAACAAAAGGATTTATGCCCGCGAGTAGCTCAATGAACGATAATGCTACAAGAATATTACTGCGAAATCTTACACAGCTCAGGATCGTTCATGCGTCGTGTCGCATATATTCAAGGGTTATGCGGATTGAGGATGGCATTATCTACCAAATAAGAAGAGCACAGGATAAAGATAAATTTAGTCAACTAATAATGAACGTCTTAGCGGTAAGTGGAACTTATAAGGATTTCGAAGTAAGAAACGATGTGCTGTACAAGTTAAGGAAGGGGAGTCATCTCCTCGTCATACCTAAAGTTATGCCGACGGAGATCCTACGAAGCATCCATGAACAAGGACACATGGGCACAAAAAGGCCATTGGCCATTGCCACTATTACATTTTGAAGCACTCTAACCAGACGGAAGAGGTAATTTCCAACAGTGTCGCGTGTATCCTAGGCACAAAGAAGTATGGAAAATGCTAGTGATTTTTGAATGCAATGGAAAAGAGTGATCATATCTCCATACCTACCATGTAGATCATTTGGGACAACTGCCATCAACAAACACGTTCTACAACTACCTATTCGTTACTGTAGAAATCTTCACAAAGTTCGTGTGGGTGAATCCAATGAAAACAACTAACAGTGAGGAGGGAGTAAAAAAATACTCGAGCAGCAGTGAGAGGCATTCGAAAATCTTTCCCGAATTCCGAGTCTCTGACAGAGATACTGCCTTCACGGCCAATATTTAAAAGGAGTATTGTGAGCAGAATAAGATCCAATACGTCCTCATCACGACCGACTAGAGTACAGCGTGGAAATGGACAAGTCGAAGATATAAACAGGATCATAATCGAAGTATTGGTGAAGATATCTGTAGATGGTCCAACCAAGTGGTATAAATTTGTTGATCACCGTCATAAAATATACAACTCTACTGTATGTCACAGCACAAAAATAAGCCGGGTCTGGTCGATTTGATTTTATTAAATTCAGAAATTCCTCTTTTGTAATATCTTCTGAATTTTTTAAGTAAAATAAATGTACATTCCTTTTTTGTAATATCTGTAGAACTTTTAAATTAAGTAAATTTACGAATATATGTATTTTTAAATTTTATAGGGTGAGGCATACTCGTGGTGGCACTGGTAAGCCTCGATTCCTTGGTAGTGTCTCCCGTATGAGCCATTGTGAGTTCCATAAACTTCTCCCTCAACCACTGGAGTTCGGCCCGCACTACCGAATTTGTAGCGTACAGCAACCGTTTGAGCAACTCCTCCTTCAAACCTCCTTGATCCAAGCCACGTGGCTTTAGTTCATCCCGCAGAACGTCTCTGGACAATGTTCCGTATTGCTCCTTCCGCTTGCCGTACTGCTCCTTCCGCTTTGCACTATCCACGATCACTTCAATCCCTCAAAACAAACAAAAAACGCCGGAACAAGGATAAATTATCCTCCCGAGTACAACACGCTGTGAGCAGATTAGATTACCCAAAAGCCGACGGCAAACAAAGTCCCACTGTCGAGTCCAATTCTCAGCAGCCAAAATTTTCAAAAGCCGACGGCAAAACCACTTTCTCCATCACCAGCCAATTTTTTCCTCTCCAATTTACCGGCCAATTTCTTCCTCTCCAATTTACCGGCCAGAACCAGTAGCCAAGATCCCGTCGCCAAACCCAATGGCTCAATCCAAAAGCTGAATTCAGTAATCGAATCAACAAGGGCCGCATGCACAGGATTCGATTCCACATCCAACATCCAAGTACCGCCGGCAAATCGATTTCTGTCCTCCCACACTGATCTTCAGCACCTTTTCGCTCGTTGGCCTATTTAGTTTTGTAGTACATATTTTAACATTAATTGCACCTACAGTTGTGCATGTGTATAACATTCTAGTCCTGAAGGCTCACTTGGTTTAAACATTTTTCGAATAGTTCCCTTTGAAATATTAATATCCGTGTTCCTTATCTGCATATTGCTAATCTACTTAATAGCTTCTTCTACCTGTGTCTTTCCTACAATAAATTTTCTTGGTGTAAGTTTCATTTAAAAAAAAAAATACAGCGCACTACTTCGAGGTTTGCAAGCAACTGACTCTTCTTTATTCATTCTTCTAATCTTAACTAGCATGAACATTCATGCTGTGAATGATAAACATCATACATCATTATATATGTAAATATATGAGATACTTATAGATATGGTATACTTAAGTCTAAAGTGTAGAAAGAAAACATAACACATACGGAGGCCCTAGACTGCTGTAAAGTGGACATCTATGCCATCCAAGAAGTGTGGTGTGAAAAGCGGATAAAAAACGGTTAAATTTTCTACGATGATTGCTACAAGGATCAAAGGAGCGCTTATTTGGATGCGGATTTGTCGCCAGAGGCAGTCTTAAGCCTTAGGCATGTGAGCAAACGACTGATGACAATCTGCCTTAAGGCCAAATTCGAAACACAGTCGGAAAATACAGCTTGAGCGATAACACCAAAAGAAACGGATTCAGTTTAATTGACTTTGCGGCGGCGCGAAACATCACTGTAGCTAGCACTCGATTCCCGCACCTCAATATTCATAAGGGCACCTCGCACCCTTCGGAGCAACTAACTGTTAACCAGACTGATCACGTCGCGATTGATGAAGACACTTTTCCATTATTTTGGATGTTCGCACCTTGTGAGGAGCTAACATTGACTCGGATCACACCACAACACCAAAGAAGTACTGTGAGAAAATTTAACATCTAACTGCTACAATCGCAAGAGATTGCCAGAGCAAGATCGCCAACCAGATCTCCCAGAATCTCTCAAGAAATCCGAAGCCGAAATCGTTAAGCCCACATGAGCAATGATATCATTGTCAACAAGCCATCAATAATGCTACTTCCGATGTGCTGTTTTTCTCGCATCGACCACAAAGAAACCCCTGGTTTGATGAACAGTGCCGCCAAGCGCAAGGTGCGCAGCAAAGCAAGGTGCGTATAAAATGGTGATGAGAGGAGCATACGATATCTGGAAGCAGAACATCAGTTTCTAAGAAACAAAAAGCTAGAATATGAAAAACGCGAGATCGACTCAATGGAGAGGAGTTATAGCATGCCACGGCTGAACAGAAGTCTGTACGGATAAAAATGGAAATCTTGTAGTAGAGTAATAGTCGGTGCTGAGAATTTAGTAAGATCACTTCTGCAGACTGTTAAACGGCGGTGATGAATGCTCCATCCACCCGACAAAAGTGAAGTGGAGATAGTAATATCTAAGCTTAAATCCAACAAGGCTTCTGAAGCTGAGGACATTTGCTGTGGAGCATATGTATTTCAAATCATCTGTAAGATATGGTCGGATGAAAGTATGCCCGACAAATGGAACCTCAGTATCGTTTGCCCGATCCTCAAGAAAGAGGACCCTCTGAATTGTCCAAACATCGCTTAATCCGTTTTTCAACAATCTGGTTAGTCCGTACCAGTGTGGTTTTAGGCCAGGAAAGTCCACCATAGATCAGATATTCACATTGCTGCAGATCTTGGAAAAATACAATACAATAACTACAAATCGATACTCCCCACCTTGTCATCGATTTTAAAGCCACCTATGATAGCGTCTATAGAGACGAATTTTACAGAGCCATGTTTAGTTCTGGCATCCTTGCCAAACACGTCCGTCTGTTGAGGATGACGATGGAGATGCGTGCTTCTCCATCAAGGCCGGTAACAACATGACCGAGGCTTTTGATGTCAGAAAAGGACTATGACAAGGTGGCGCATTGTCATGTAATTTCTTTAACATCATACTTTAACGGATTGTACAAAATTCTTAAGCTAACATCAGGGATGCCATCTTTTAAAAGTTTGTACAACTACATTGGTGGTGCTATCCGGAGTATCTGGGCTAAAATGGGTTTAGCGGTTAATGAGGGCAAAACAAAATATATGCTGTCATCAAAAAAGGAAAGTCAGAATGTCAACATCGACGACTTGGAAAGAACAATAGATAGCTACAATTTTAAAGTAGTGAAGGATTTTTTCTACCTAGGCTCCGGGTAAAAACACATTTGGTTACTTTGAAAGAAAAATTCTTGGAGTGATTTTTGGTTTATTCCAGGATGAAAACATATTGTATGGAATTCACACGTCACATTTATCTGAGTTATCCGAAAACACCAAATTTAAAAGCTTAATTAATATTGCAATGTTCCTTTTTTGAAATCTCCCCATGGCATAAAGTCCAAGTTAAACCTGTGACACATACCACATATCATACAATTAAAAGCATTCCATTAGCATGTAACTAAACTCTATTTATCCCGTAAGTAATTAAGCCAATTCCCAGCAAACATAATGTCATGTGCAGTACAAATTATCACGTAACAGAACGCTACTAATTTTCAACGGAAATAGTTTACCAATCCCTTAATTTGTTTTATTTTATCTCCGCAGTGCAAAGCAGTACAATGTAGTGAGCAATGATAGTACCAGGGTGCAGTTACACTATACACTTCCACATTTCAAGACATCACACTACACAGTGGGTAGACATGTTCCGAAATTACTTAGTACATTTATTTTATGAACATCACTAACCACATACCGCACACCGTTTTCAGGAAAAGGGTGGTAAAAGTTACAATCGGATGTTCCCGCCATGATCCTTCCAGCCGGATGTAGGGATGGAGACCGCCCATAAGCCATTTCTTTGCGTTGCTTTTAAGTTTTTTATTATATATGTATATATATATATATATACATACATACATATATAATTATTTTTTTCTGAATTATATGAGAAAGAGAATTTAATCCAAAATTTCCTATGAGACTGGAATAAAGGGATTACGCTTAACATAAGCTGCTTCTTGTTCTCCCACTTTTTATCTGCCTCCTTGCCAGTACTTGTGCTCGCATATGTATTTACGTCTACCTTTATTTTTAATTTGTCAGTTTTGTAATAAAAAAAAAAATAAATAAAAAAATAAAACAAAACGAATTAAAATTAAAGGATAAAGGTGGATGAGTATTTCCAGCTTTTCTACCTTTTTCTGTCCCAACAAAGGAAAATAAATAAGCAGGGATAGTGGAAAAGAATAGTAAAAAAAAACTGAAAGAGAAACTGAACTACGAGTATTCATATAATTTCCGGTCTGAACTCGGATTTAGAGACTTAGAGGGCATGTCCATTACATGCTAGTGAACGGTGTAGGGGATTTTAATTTTTATTATAATTATATTCCTAGTTCAGTTTCATAAAAATTAAATGAAGAAAGTAAGATACTTAAATAAGTTAGCCTGCGTAGCCTGTTCTAAGAGGAACCGAAATTTGTTTAATCACTCCTTAAAGAATTATGCGGAACTAGCCATCCAATACCAGATGCATAATCCTTTAAAAGTCTGTGCAATTACTATACGCCGATGAGTGGTGTCAGATGTACGCATGGATATGTATGGCAATTATAGGGTGCCGTGACATTGTGCCAAGCGACAATGTCACTTTGGGTTTACTTCAATGCTGTTGTATAACAAACAGTGGAATATGTATGGGGGGCATGCTGCCCCACTGCAACCACTCTGGCTTGGGGTCACTGTTGGATATGGAGTAGGTGTGAGGTTCGGTATATGCAAAGTTTCTTTAAACCCATCATGGATAGCGAAAGGGACATAAGGCCAAATACTAAAATTTGACCGCATGTCGCTTTCCCAAAGCGTCATAGGGACAAATTTTTATATTTGGCATAATGTCGCTTGGCACAATGTCACGGCACTCAATTATAGCAGAGTATACGAGTAGCAAAGTACATATATGAAGCAATTAGTTTATTAAACTGGTAAACCATAAAGGTTTGTTAGTAATCAACTCGTTTACGGAACCCTAAAAAGATGTTTATGGAACCTTGTAAATAGATTTGTGGAACTCTGGGGTTCAACTGAAGATCGGTTGTATACCACTGTTTGAAAGCCTTCGGTTAATGGTCTCTTCGTAAATTAGAAATTAAATCTATTTTCTAAAGAAAAGTTATACTTTGCGATGGTTTTCTGAAAAAATACCCTTTTTTGATTCACGGAATGAAACTCATATTTCATAAGATACAGCCCTTTTACAATTTTACTTCAAGGCACGAAAGGTCCAAAGTAGTTAAATTGTTTCCATTTTCGTTCTAGTTAAATCTGGCCCATACACTTTATTGGGAATTTTTGGTTTTTTTGCATCGTAGGTTTCTTTGGAGCGTGAACTGAATTTGGAAAAGCGAATAATACAGGGTTGCAAAAATATTTTTTATTCCTCTGCATATCGTTAAAATTCGTACATAAATGTCTGAAATTGTGGAAAAGATGGATAATACGAGTATAGACAAATATCGGAATATCGTATTTTACTCATGAAAAATACGATAAATACGACGGTATAACAACGCTCAGTTGCAAAGACCTGTAAATCCAAGATAATAAGAGGGTTATTATTATTAGTGATTAAAACCATCACAAGTCGTTTGATGATAAGTCGTAAACTTAAGTGCAAGTTCGTATTGAACCGAAAAATTAGTATATTTTCTCCGTGATCGATCTACAAACCAATTTAAAACAATTATTAACCTTAAAACGTGTACCACCTCACAATTAATGCGCCTTATCTTTAGCCACAATTTCCTCGCAAAGCACATAAAGATTCATGACGCACAACTGTGGATTGGTCGACGACTTGGTCTCCAATGATTTTCGCACTACCAAGCGAATTAAAACTAACCGGCGAAAATTAAAGGAATTACCGCGAAATTTGTTGGCAGAAAAGTTTTTAAAATTTATGACCACCAAAAAATAATATCCACAAGCATTCTTCTGCCTCTGTCGTCTGTCCTGCTTCGTTTATATTTCGTTCCATATCTATTTTAACTTAACGCAATTATAATTTGATTAATGGCGAAAAGTTATATTGCTTACTTTGAATGAATCGCTGTTGTGTTGTTACATGGCGAAGGAGAATTGGAGATTTTTTCGTTTTTGAGTTTAAAATATTTCTCATAGGACATTAGTCATCCTAAAAGGAATTGATTCCAACGGAAGAGATCTGCTTGCTTACTCCAACAGTTTTTGTAAGGCGCTCGCAATTGTTTTATCTGTGCCATAGTTAATTGATATCCTTAGAAGTATCTTGATAAGAATGGTTTCCATTTTGAAATTGTTTAATCCGCAGCCATAAATCATCAAAAATTTTGACACTCATATACGGATGTTACGGATGCAAAATGAGAGAGACGAAATAAGACGGAATGTGTTCTAGCAAAGTTTATTTTATTGTACCTCGAAAATAAAAACTTTGGAGACAGATTTAGATTAAATGATGCTAAATTTATTAAAAGTGCATTTAACTTTCCGTGAATAATTGTTTTAGCTTTCAGATTTAAAACACTTTAAACTCTATTCAAATGAACAATTTTTTTTTAGGTACATAATACGAATTCGCCTTTAAAATGCTGTTATATCCAACTAATTGCATACTTTCTTAGAAAAGTCAAGATTTTACAAAAACTATAGCAGTGAATCTATTTTTTTCATAATTAAAAACTATGTTAATAACTATAAAGTAGTACCCAGGAATTTTTATTAAAATCTAAGCTATTCGAAGTACGAGTAGGTAGGTAGGTAGATAGGAACAACAAATCTGTCCACATATTCGTTTTGTGTCAGCTCTAAATGCCTGTCACATGTTCAAAGAACTCGCGGAAATTGTAATAATTACTTTCACCCCTGAAAAGTGTTCCAATGTGTCTAGCTCCAACAGGTCTGTGCCTCAGTTCCTTGATATCATCATTCCTGTTCCTGATCTGTCTAACCCTCCAAAATATTGCACACCCAAATGCATGTTTACTGCCAAAACGTTAGAGAACTGCACACTAAAACTTGCGATATATTTCTAAGGCCCACAAAATCCCTTACGATATTTTTGATTAAACTGAAACAAATTAAACCCCAGATTATAATAATAATAAATTATTTCCTTTATTTGTTAACACCTTTCGTGATGATAGTTTTGAGAGGAAGACGATTCCTCAGGGCGCGGTGTTTTGTTATGTCGCTACGATGTAACCCTTTTAAAAAAAGCTCGAACACTGCTGATTTCGAGTTTATTTGCTTAGTCGGAAGATGAGTTCCATTTTGTTCCTAATGCAATCTCTGCCACGGGAATACATACTTCCGTACTAACCGATAGTTCCCTCTGACTCCGGCCTTTAACAAATAAGTGACATCAAAAATAATTTGGGTAGGCAACTTGACCCAATGTTCCCGTCCGATGCCGAGATTGCCATAATTAGTTCCAATTGTTTCGAAGTGAGCGTAATTCTTTGTTGTATGAATGATGAACAGTTTTTGTGGGGCGCTGTAGGAGCGCGCAGAGACTGGGGTTAAGTGTGCATTTTCGAACGAAAAAGTTAGAAATGGAAGGAGGTGATAACGGTCCAATTTGGAAAGAAGATGTCAGCTCAAAGATACATAAATTCAAATCTGACACCGACTTTTCTAATTATCTTCACGCATATAGTGACATGTAATACTCCGTACAGTCTTACTGTACCAAACACGGGGAGCATTTGAGGAGATCAGCATCTAGTCCGAGACGCCGGACATAATTCCCGCACAACATAGTTCCCACACAATGTGGAGCAAACATTCCAGCACGTACGACACCATCGTCGTAGTGGTGGAACGATCAGCATATTATTTCTTCTAAAACACAACAGCTTTCCAAAAAGATAAACTGTGTGATTCCATTATTATTAGTTGCGCAACTAAGTTCAGTTTTGACATATCCAAAATGTCATGAACCGAGCTTAGACATATGGTAAACAAACTTTTTTGACACATTAGTGATTTTGTTTTGGCGTCATATACTTTTGGTTGTGTGAAAATGTCTGATTTTGTGCAAAATAACCGTCATTTGCGGAAAGTGCTGATTTTCTTCTTTCATTCGAAGAAAACGGCGGCTGAAGCGCATCGAGAGCTCCAAAAAGTTTGCGGAGATGCTGCTCTAAGTGAAACAACGTGCCGTGATTGGTTCCGTCGCTTCAAAGACAGTGATTTCGATGTTGACGACCGCCCGTGTGAAGGATGGCCAAAATCCTTCGAAGACGCTGAATTGGAGGCATTCCTCGATGAGGATCTGTGCCAAACGCAAGAACAGCTTGCTTCAACATTAGGAGTTACCCATCAAGCCATTTCCAAGCGATTGCATGCGTTTGGAATGATTAGAAAACAAGGAACTTGGGTTCCTTATGACTTGAAGCCAAGGGAAGTTGATCGTCATTTTTTCGCCTGTGAACAACTGCTCCAGCGGCAAAAAAGGAAGGATTTTCTTCATTGCATCGTGATGAAAAATGGATTCATTACACCGACCCAAAGAAAAGAAAGTCATGGGGACTGCCCGGTCATGCTTCTACGTCGTCGGCTCGGCCGAATATTCACGCTGCGAAGATTATGCTGTGTATTTGGTGGGACCAGGTCGGTGTCATTTATTATGAACTGTTGAAACCCGAGGAAACCATCACTGGGGAACGGTATCGACTTCAATTGATACGATTGAGCCGAGCACTGCGTGAAAAACGGCCACAATACGAGCAGAGGCATGAAAAAGTGTTCTACAGCATGATACCACTCGGCCTCACGTTGCCAAACCCGTTAAAACCTACCAGGAAACGATCAAATGGGAAATCCTACCCCACCAGCCATATTTCCTAGATATTGCGAAATCCGATTATTACTTGTTCCGTTCGATGGCACATGGTCTGGTTGATCAGCAGTTCTGCTCATATGAAGACATCAAAAAATGGCTTGATTCGTGGATAGCCTCAAAAGATGACCACTTTTACCGTAACGATATTCGAGCTCTGGCAGAAAGATGGGAAAAAGTTGTAGCTAACGATGGGCAATACTTTGAATGATTCATTTGTAACCATTTATTCACAATAAAGTTACATTTTCATCACGAACTAATTGCGCACCTAATATCTTTCCGTCGAGACGTACGTATTTTGTAAGTAGTGAAAATAAATAATAAAAAGAATTGTATATTATTATATACCCACTTTTCTGAACTCTGCGAAACCATTTAACTTGATCGAATGCAATTCAATCTGATTTCCTAGCCCAAAAGATTTTACCAATTTATTAATGTCAAAAGAAAATCTGAATTCTCGGATACATTCTCGTCAGACCCTAAAATAATTGACTTATCCGCCCAATTATTTATCCAGTCGTTCACTGACCACGCTCTTGAACCCGATGGTGAGTATTTCTGCTACATGAACAACGCTGCACAAACTTCCCTAGATATAAGTCGCTGTGGATATAAGTTCGTTAGCGGTTCTTAAGAAGAATAATCCCCCAGTTCTGCCATAGTTTTGAAACAATGTATGAACCAATCTCGCAAGGAGTTTTTTCTACATTGAAGGATTCGTACATTATTACTGTCCACAAAATAAGGGTATAAGATTAAAGTACCTTACTATCAGCCCATTGCTAAACTCTCATGCGTTCCCACTCTGCGCATTAAAGGATGGCAATGAAGTTTATGTTGTTGCCACAGACTTTAGTAATGCTTTTGAGAAAATTGCTCACCAAACAACAACTTCGGGGGTCCCTCAAGGCTGTTATCTTGGACTATTGATCTTTATTCTAGCATAAACGATGCTTAATGTATCATTAGGGGCTCTGATCTCTCCGTTTACGCTGATGACATGGAAATTATTATTATTATTAGCTGCTGACTCCCGCCTATTGCAGGAAGACTTGAATAGTTTCTCCATCTGGAGTCAAACAAATGTCTCACTTATTTCTTACTTATTGCCGTAAAATCCCATTCCTCTTTAGATTTTAGTATAGTTTTTAGCATATTATGTATTAAGATTATCTTTAAGCAATACTTGTATTAAGGTTAAATAAATAAACAAACGTTCTTTTGTTCAAAATTTTTTTTTTAATAATTAGATTCCTATGGTTTCTAGCTTTCATTTCATTTAATATGTTGAAAAGTGTGGGAAGGACACTTTTTTTTAGGTACGTACATATATACATAAGTAGATACTCGCAGTTCTTTAAGCCAACGGATGGCTTTTTGTTCGCTTCTTATAAATAGCCTATGCTTAGCACTAGGTAACAGCAATATAACCAAATATGCCAGTAGATGAACACCTCAAGGTGGTGTTATTTCACCTCTTGTATGGTTTATAATCATGAATAAAATCCTTGTAGAATTAGACAGAGAAAGAATCAAGGTAGTCGGGTATGCAGACGACATGGTGACACTAGTGCCAGGAATGTCCCCCTCTGTAATAAGTGAAATCAAGGAAAATGCCATGAGTAAGGCAAGCACATGCGCCAAAAAGTGTGGTCTTGGTGTTAACTCGAGCAAAACAAAACTGATGCTCTTCATCACTAACACTGACTTAGCACTTTATCGGCTAAATAGTCAATCACTTTCCCTATCGCCCAGTGCTAGGTATTTAGGAGTTACCCTAGATCTTAAACTCAAATGGAAGCTAAACATAGAACAACGGGTAAAGAAGGCATGTATAGCCTTCTACGCCTGTAACAAAATATTCGGCAAAAAAAGGGGCCTGCAACCAAAATTGACCCTATGGATGTACACAGCCGTGGGTCAATAGTATGGTGGCCGGCTCTAAGAAAAACCTATAAGATAAATTAACAAAGTACAAAAAAAGCATGCATAGGCAGTACAGATGCTCTACTGTCTACCCCGTCAGATGCTCTAACAGTCCCAGTAACCTTGCTTGATCGTTAATCCAATGAAAAGAAGAATGTACGATCTTATTGTTAAGGATCAGATCAAAACAAACACTTTTGCTCCATGTCTACCTGTTTATTTGCTCTCACACGGCTAGCTTGAGAACCATTGAACAATTTTTCATAAAAAATCGCTTTTGCCTTGGTTTTTGAAGGTTTTTGTTCAATAAAATTTACCCAAAAGAAATATCGTTGGAGAGCGTAAAATCTATCTCATTCGAGTAAAAAAAAAAAAAAAACTCAATTGATGGAGCTAATTTGTCAATAGCTAATTGCTAATTGAAAAAAATAATAAAGACAATTTAGGAAATATTTCTTTCCAGATCTACAAGAGTTGCGACATCGATGATGCTTTACGGCTCCCAAATATGGACAAGCGCCATGAAGACGAAATTGTACAGAGAGAAGAAGGAGGCGGTCTACAGAACCAATGCCTTGATAGTATGCAGCGCCTTTCGAACAACCTCTACAAAGCGGCATGCGTAGTTGATGGAATGGTGCCAATAGACCGCCTCGTTAAAGAAGCCGAACGGAAATATCACGCCAACCAGACAGTGGTATCAACATCGACGAGCCAAAGTGACACCGAAGTACAGCCAAGAACACGCCTCGAAGAATGGCAAGAGAGATGGAATTTTTCTGACAAAGGCAGATGGACGCAGAGATTGATCACCAATATAGCCCAATGTAGAATTGCTCTTTTCATTGCCATGTTGATCGTTTGACGCCGATCAAGTTGGTCCTCCACATTGCCCATGAAGTAAATTTGCAATGATCCAATTCGATGGTGAATTTTGGCTTGGGTCTTTAAAGTCGAAGGCGAAGTAAGAATTACTGACTCATATCACCAAAAGAAAACGAACGTTTACTCTCTCAAGCAGAAATTACCTAGAATGTCGGATTGAATCCGCGTTCTTTGATAATGTCTGCTCCAAATGAAGTCATTTGGAAACATCCATTGCAACTTTGAGTGTTCGATAGCAAATGTCGTGATTCTGGTGTTTTGCCACGAGGCAATGAATGCAATGGCTCAGGTGGCGGAGGCAATAATGGCAATTTCACCTTGACACTGAGACAGCACATCCAGGCGTTTCTCCAGCGAACTTCAATGCACCGCAATGGTCGAACACAACCTCCATTGGGCCAATTCGAACGAAAGGATGCGAGGTGTGTCAATTGTGCAATCGTATTGAAACGCTACTCAATTCAAATCAACACTTGAAGCATTTCTACTTGCGCGTCGAAGATTAGTGCGTTGTTGATCTGTGCGATAAGCTCGACTATTTCTCATTTTCAACTGATCCGTTTGACTTACTGCCTCTATTTGTTCTTGTGTTTGTGATGCATGAAGTCGGGCCATACTAATGCGGCGCTCTTCTCGTGTGATTTCTTTTTCATCTGCAGTGGATTGATTCGCAATATTCCGAAGTCTAATTGCATGACGGTTTCGTTGTGAGAGATTAGATCTTCTGGCTTGCGGCTTCATAAATAACACTGGGAAATTAATCACACAATTCAAAATTACATAATGAAGCAATTATTGATGCGCGCACAATCACAAATGTGATAACCTCACACTTCGAAGGCAACTTACAGTTTGAAAATCACGATCGAAAATAGAATTCCACGGAATTACGAACGAATCCGCTTGGAAAATCAAAATTACCGATTGGATTGATTGTCGATGCACGCACAATGACAAACTATCTACATAACCTTCGACAATGTGCACTCCATCAAACTGAACTCAATCATCACTTTTGCTGATGAATTTCAGAAAAAATCGTTTGAAGAGAATTAATTGAATCGAATTCAAATATAATTACCGTCGAAAACTGAGGGAAAATTGGTGAAAATTCGAAAAAAGAGCTGATAAATCGCGGCGCACGGCTGCACAACTAGCTCAATGGTATGCAATGAAAGGACCGCGCAACTGAATCAGCTGTCAAAGGATAATACACACAATACCATCTACTGGCATTACCAGAATCAGCATACAACGCCATGTTCATTTTTGTTTCTGTCTTGTATTAGAGATGGCGTTGTATACGGATTTAATTTTTTTGTGATTTTCTTACTTTTCCAATGTGCGAGGTAATTTCTCGAGGCCGAGACGAAGCAATTATCGATGCGCGCACAAAAAAATTCATCGAAAACAGTCAGAAAGGAAAGGCGCCTTAATGGTGACCCCCCCTCCCACCCTATCGACAGCTTTCACTAACGATCTCCCAAAGGGATTGAAATCCAATCTTCAGTCGAGGTACTAGGCACCCGGGGTTCTCCGCGTGGAAGTGAGTGTAGGAGTTGGTAGACAAAGGTTGGTGTGAGGAAACCTGTAGACGCTGGTCTCATTTGGAATGGACGTACCTATTATTTGAACACCCATTTGTAACGCTATATACGAAAGCGGATATAAGCCTACGGCAGGGACTGTAGCAGATGATTCTGGTATTAATCGTATTATGGATTTTCCGTACGACACTTTCTTGTGTGCTTGTTTTGATAGACTTCGTCAGATTTGGACAAGAGGTTCTTCAATTTGTTTTGTGTCGGTGTTCATCATGACCAAACCTAAAATATCGGAAAACTTCAAGTGGGAAGATTCCCAAAAATCTGTTGTAAATGTATGATTTGCAACCCAAAGAATTACTAGAACATAAAGTAAACATAAATTTGTGAAAATCGACCTACGTAACTAATTATAAAAGAAGTAAAAAATGTGAAGCATGGTTACTAGTGTGCAAAATGTGAGTGAAAAAAGAATATCGATTCATTCAAATATACCAATACAAATAAGCTATAGTGCATCCCTTATGAGAGTTTCATGATGACAGTCACCCTCTTGTATGCATTCAACTTGACCGCAGTGAAAGTGACAAAACGGTTGCTGACAAAGCCACTCACCTGCCCCGACTCCAAGATGCTTTGCAAAAGTGTAATAGCGTATAAAAATGCCAGCAAATTGTCTTCAGGAAAAAAAAACCAAAGTAAGCATCAAGCTTACGAAATCGCTGTATCACAATTTATCAAAATATTTGGAGGTATATGCATATTTGCACTCGTTTTGGACTTTATTGCTTTATTTTTTGGACATTTTTGCATGATTCACTTACTTCTATTTGATTGCACGACGTATAATCTGGAAAGAGAGAGAAGAGAAAACTAAGCATATCGAACAGCTATTTTTTAAATTTCACTTAAAATTAAAATTATATCGCAAATGAACTTAGCAGATTTTTCAGGATTTCCTAAACTAATATGTTCTTCATACTTTACAAATTAAATTAGATCAATATCGGTTGACGTGGGGATAATTTTCACCGAGTGGACATAACTAAATTCTTATATGCCTTGCAAGCTAAGTAAGCCTTTAACCTTGCATCGCTAAATCAATTAAGTTAGATGGAAGAGTTTGTTGAATTACCTTACGTGAAATACGAAACTCATTGAGATAACTAATCTGCTCATCGTTTTAAGTGGGCCACCAATATAGTCGGATTATTACGCGGTTGACATGATGACACCATCAGACAGTTTTCCTATTATAAGTATATCTCTATTTTCATTTTATGTTCCCAGCTAGTCAGCATTTTTTATTTTCTAAATGATGTCCCCATGAAAACAAAGTCATATCGCTGATTGAGAATGTGCACCTGCTGTATATAAAAGTAAAGTTAGCATTATTTTAGTATTTAAGACATTAAAATAAAATAAACGTACCAGTTCACTTGAACCAGACAGCAAGGAAAATACTTCTTATTTCTAAAAGACTTCCCCCCACCAGCGGTAAGGGATCTTTAATAATAATATTTTCAGCTGTCAAAACAGCGGTTGAAACTCTTCCTTAGTGGTGATGACAGATGCAATACGCATGAGGACATCTTGGCCCGGATAAATTTTAGTAATTCTTCCGATGATCCATTAGCAAGGCGGTTGGTTTCCATCCTTAATGAATACGACGTCATTGGGTTGAATATTAATGCATTTGTGTCGCTTACGAAGTTGATTTTGGTAACTTACGCTAAAAATCATGTAGAAGAAGTTGTAGGTACTGCCATTAGGTACAGTGGGGAGCTGTCGTGCGAAGTGTGCTGGCATTAACGGATCCACATTAACTTCGAATCGTGTGCACAATGGCTTCGAATTAGCGCAGGCCTCGATTTGGTACAGAACGGTCGAGAATTCTTCATACGTCACAGAAGTACGATCTAGTACCCTCCGCAAATGATTCTTCATCGTCTTCAACCCGGGGGAGGAGAAAAACACCACTTGATGCAATTGTTGTTAGCTCGTTCGAAGCGTGTTTTTGAAACACCAATGATTTTAGCAGATTCGCCAGCTTTCGAAGTTGTTGATTGGCGCCGACAAAATTAGTGCCGTTTTCGCTTAAACGACGCAACGCTGCTATGAAAGCTAAGGATGATAAATCCAATATAACCACAAAACATTCGTGGCCGTACAGACGAACAAAGCAACGTACACTGCTTAGCGCCCCTTCCTTTCCATTTCCGAGCTAGGAAGGGTCCAGCAGAGTCTATAGCATTTTTGCCAAACATCACTCTCGGTTCAAATCGATGCTTTGGTAAGCTTACCATTTGTTGACAATAAGGAGTTAAACAAGAGACGTATATCATCTGACGTATCCCGGCATGCATGTTCTTTGGATGACAATTGTTAATGATGAGTTTGGTTAAATGATGTTTCTTATGTAGAATGATAGGATGTTTTTGATCGAATGGTATAGAGGCATTTTCGAGTCTTTCTCCGACCCGCAGTATACTCTGTTGTTTTGATCGATAAAAGGACTCATGAATGAGTATTTGCTCTAAACCGAAACCACTTCCTCACGTTCTAAGCAAATCAATTCATAGCGAAAGTATCCGAATACTATATTCTGGTATTTGATGATTCCTGAGTAGGTGAATACAGTGCGCGACAAAGCGAAAAAGACGATTGATTGACGGAATAGTTAAGCAAGTTATTTCACATTCTTCAGAGTGTTTATTGCCGATGGGCAATTCCGAAAATGAAATGATAATTTCGTACAATATCCGACAGCACCCCTCTCCTGATAACGTGCGGCCCTATGACTTGTGGGGTTGATGAAAACTTAAAAAATCGAACCCAAAGTTCTGATCCCAACTTCACCAAAGGGCAACTCGGTTATCAATACTCGATGGTCGGAATCGATGGTTTTTAGAAAGTCAGGTGAATTCGAAGACTACTTCTGGAGTTCTATTCCCGCGGTTTCCAAAATACGACAAATATCATGAAGTTGCTAGTCGCGTGATTCTTCGGTAACTTTCCTCTCTCCAAACGATGTGTTGAAAATGTACATCTACTGAATTAATCATGACGTGCCGATACACCTTCGCAATATAAGTCTTTATTGCAATCATGCTCTTCCAACATTTGAGAAGACAGGTAATTGAATAGTTATGAATTATGAGTCTTACACGTAGATAATCGGTTAATGAAAAAACGTTCGTTAGATAGAGCAGATAGCATCTGCCAAAGATAGGTTATCAAAGTAAGAGACATTGACACTTGGAATCTCTATACTTGGCAAAAAAAAAAACGAAAGCCTGAATTGTCACGAATGAATTCTTATTAAATAGCAACGACATCACGATCTTTAATTGTCCCACTGTACCATAACAGTTTTCATGTTGGCGTTTGCACACGTTTAAAAACTAGTCGCCGCACGATTCTGAAGCTGACGTAACTTGAGACCCGGATTCAAGAAAAGCTCTACAGCACTGGAACTAGTTATTCGCGTTCTTGACCATGACCAAAGCTGTCGGAAGCATTATATAGAAATCACGGTATGAATGTCGAACTGCGTTAACGGACAATACCATTCAAGGTGTTAGGATGGGAATGCCGAAGTCTGGTTTTGATGGATCATAGTATTATGCTTTACACCGCACGTCTTGTAAGCAAAAAACTTAGACTCCGATATGTTATGTTTAGCGCGAAAGGAAATCTCAACGTACTGGCACTGTAAGATCGCGAAATTGCACACACTGATGCAAAAAATATTTTCGCTTGCACTTAAAGCATGATGAAACTGTTGCACTTAAATCACGTTAATCCGATTCTTTAGATGATTTTTTATGAACACCTGTTTTGTAAGCACGCCCGGTATGCGATGGATTTAGACTTCCGAGTTCATTAATTTTTTCCTTCAAGAACGCACTGAAATTCGAAAAGGAGGAATAATTTATGTTCTTAATTTCGCGAAAACCTTTGTTTTTGAATCCAGCTTTTTCGTTCACATATAAATTAAATAAAACTAAGTTTTTTTCATCGACAGGAGAAGATTCCCTCTTTAAACGTGTTTGGAGGTACTCCAATTTCTCCATTCCTGTGACTAAATCCTTTTGACTGCACTAAAGTCGTAAACAGATCGCGAAACCAAACCCATTGGTCAAAGTTTTCCGAAAATTCTGGCAACTTTATTTTAGGGCCCCTAAACTGCGGCTTATGCTTAGTGATAGTTATCGATTTATGCGACGATTCCGTGAAAGTTCTATCCATATCACTTAATAAGAACTGACTGTCTGAACTATCTGTGTCTAAACCACTTTTCTGATCCGATAACTTCGTGTGCGTACTGTAAAACGTATCTTCGAATTTCTTACGACATTGGGTTTCCTCAACAACTGCGCTAAGTCGTCGATTAAACACTCCAGTTCTTTTTGAAAGCGCTCAAAGTCCAACATGTGCTGTCCTTGCTTCGTTTGACGCGTCACAAAAAGTAACGATCCGCGTTACTTGGCCTTTAGAACCGAACATTGACGCTTTAAAGCTTCCATGATTTCAAATCAAACCAAATTCGCGCACTACAGCACACTGAAATAAACGAAACACGACACACATTGCACAGGTACCGTATTGGAGAGCTGAAGAGTATTCGCTTCTTCGTTTTGAAAACAAAATGTTGTAGATGAAAACAATGTTACCACAGTCCCGTTTGCATTTACCGTATGTATGTATGTATTTATCCAGCGCAGCTGAGTACTTGCAAAATGCAAAGAAAAAATGAGAATGCGGATTTTACTCACAAAAATCTCCACGAATGTCTTTTGATTGCAACGACCACGAGAAAGCAGGGCAAATGCACTTTGTCACTCAATGAGTGTCTGATACAAGAAATGCACACATAGGCACATGTATGCACATACATATGTATGAACCGTAAAAATATGCCATTTCATTTCATTTTCAATGCATTTTTATTAAAATTCAATTCATTTTAACTTACTTCCTAGACAAAAAAAGCGCTTAAAACTAGCTTAACTATGTTATTTTAACTTACTGGCCCTATACGGGCGCTCTAAGCTAAACCTAATACTTAAAACTATGTTATATACGTACTTTTTTTTCAAATCCAAGTGCTGCTTAGTTTTTTTTAATTTTTTTTTAAATCCAAGTTCTGTGCTTGGTTTTTATTTTTATTTATTTTTTTTTTCTCTAAAAACTACCTACACCTAAGCTATGTACATAAGTCGGCTATAGGAAAACTGCCAACTTTAAACGGGCTATCTCGGATTGTGAGGGAGCGAGGAAGGAGTTCCCTCTTATTCGGCTAGCCACCAGAATTGTCCGAACTGACGTTCTACGTCCTTCAGATCACGACTTGATACCGCCCTACTAAACCGGAGTCACTCCACACTGCGACGTATCTGTCGTAGTTGAGTCGCCTATCCGCAGCTGTTCGAGCAACATGGAAGATTAGCGGCACCGCCAATCTGTCCTGAATCAGACGTTTCTCATCGAGTTAGAGGAATGCCTCTGAGGGAACAAAACCGTTAAGGCATACTCTCTCGTGGTACCTGTAATTGGGGTAATAAGCCCCAGAGATCAGGTTGTTCATCAAGCTCATTGCTCTTGCAATATGCCTTCAAATCAGCTTGATTACGAAATTATCCACCCTTATTAGGTTAGCTACTGGGACTCTGGTGTTCTGTATAAATGAAGGCAAGCCCGATGGCAAGCTCTCTCAAACACCCGAATCTTTTCCAACAAGCTTGCTCCCACGTTGAACCACACGGGACATCCATATACGAGCATGGGCCGGATAAGGGCCGTGTAGCAGATTACCTTTACCCTTGCATCGAGTTGGTTGCTATAAAAAGTCTCTTTGTAAGGGCAAAAGCATCTATATGTTTGTTAAAATATAGATATTCGTTTAACCAGAGCCCCAGGTATATGACTACACTTCGACACGCAAGTGGCTGTCCGTGCGGTCCAACGATTGAGAACTTTCGCCAATTATTTCTGGTATCCCGAGAGGCCCCTGACAACGGCGTCCTAAAAAGAATGGTTTCCGATTTCTGGAAGTTAATCTTCAACTTCCAGTTATCGCAATATCGATGAATCTTATCGAAGTCATGTTGCAAGAAAAGTGCAATTACCTGGATTTCTGGTCCTGATCTGTATGCGATCAAGTCATCTGCGTACGCTATGGTATGGTGAAGTGATCCTATGAGATCACTCGTGTAAATATTGAAAAGCATTGGTGAATTAACCGCACCTTGTTGCAAACCGTTTTTAATTAGAAATGTTCCAGCAGAAGTCACATTGCCATTTTTGACAATGAACTGTCTACTGGTGAGCATGTTATAAAATATGTACAGCAGTGGTTTGCTTATGCCCAGCCTGCTCAGCTTGTAGAAGAGTCCCTCTAACCATACGGTGTCGAAGGCCTTTTCCAAATCAATCAGGCAGGCTTTTGTTCCATTGGATGGATATCCGATACCAGTTTAGACGCGGCATGTATTGTATCATGCCCCGCCTTAAAACCAAATTGGTTATCCGGAATTATATTATTGTTCTCAGTCCACTTAAGCAGGGCTTTATTAATCACTTTTTCGAATACCTTGCTGATGTTCGGAAGGAGACTTATCGAACGGAGATTTTCCGGGTTGGAGGTGTCCTTAACCCTTTTGGGGATGGATTGTATAATGCTGTTTATTCAGCGCATTGTTAAACAGAGTGGTGTAAATGTTCGCCGCTTCTAGAGGGAGATGTCGAAGCACAATGTTTGATACTCCATCGATTCCCACAGATTTCTTTCTCCTCAATGAGTCGAAGATCGCTTGGAGCTCCACCTTCGATACGTACGGGGGATGTACCCTTTCATCGGCGATGACATTATTTGCCATGATATCGTCATTGAACTCGGTAAAACCTATGTTCTCGGATCGCCAGTGCTCTATATCATTTCGAAGGTAGAAGTTGTGCACAAGGACGCGATTTTCCGGGTCGTGGTTCGGGCAAATGGTATCATTCACCTTGTACACTTCCTGGAAAGTCGCTATCAGTATTCGTCCATTGTTCGTCGTTCGGGGGATCTTAAGACATGAAAGGTCGTTTTGATTATTCCTCCGAAATATTTTATTTATTTGCGGGAACATACTCGGGTTGTTGGATTTTACAGCCCGAATTTTGTTGTTTCAATGCAAATTTACCAGTCAATCCGGAGCTTTCGACAGCGAACGACGTGATTAACCCATCTTCCTTCAGTATTTACTTTTTTTTCTTCCTTTTGCCCTTTGCTTTTGCAAATATTTTAAAGCGAGCGCGTTCACCTACGGCCGGGGACAGAACTCGGTCCTTGGATAAAAAGTCGCGAGTTTTTTTCGAAATGGATAAACGAATGGTAAACTCCAGAAAAAATTACTGGAGTCCGTTGCAATGCTTACCCGATAGCGACAACGATAGTGATATGGACGAAATAGTTTCGCCAGATGTCACTAAAAAAATTCATATCCCTCCCATAAAATTATTGCAGAAACCATCTGATTATGTACACAATTTAATGACATCTATTGGAATAGCCGATTACTCGATTAAAACAATGTCGATCGGAATCAAAATTAATTGTGAATCACTAAACTCTTACAATCTAGTGTTGACCAAACTACGTGAAGACAATTGCCAATTTTTTACTCACGAACTTAAAAGTGAAAAAGCTCTAAAAGTTGTTTTGTACGGTTTAAGTGAAATAGACACAACTAAATTGAAAAATGAATTGATTAATCTTGGACTTGAGTTTAAAGACGTTAAAATGATCACCAAAAAATTTGATCATTTTACAGATACATTCTACATTGTATCGCTTGTGAGTGGATCGACAAGGTTGGTGGATTTGAAAAAAAAATATACGTTCGATCTTCCACACGCAAGTGAGGTGGAGCTTCCAGCGTAAGCAAAAAAATCACCTGACACAATGCAGGAATTGTCAGATGTTTGGTCATGGAGAGAGACACTGCCACGTTAAAACGTATTGTTCCATCTGTGCAGGCTCTCACAAAGCAGAGGAATGTGTCACCCCAAACACACCAAAATGCGCAAATTGCAGTCTTAGCCAAAAATCTACGGACAGCGCGTGCGCGGTACGAAGCAGTTATATGGAATTGAGAGTGAAAATGGCAAGCAGGTCAAATCTCTCTCACTCACAGCAGCTGCATCCGAAGTTCACCAGCAACATCATCAACACTAACAATGCAACATCTCCGGCTGCATATTTGTTGCCAATGGATGATTTTCCTCCTCTCCAACGTGTGGGTCATAATAAGGTAGCAAAGCAAATCGCCAGCAACAATGTCCAATACCCAAATGCATGGGGAAGTCTACGAGTGCATGATGTTGCACAGAGTCAACAACCGTGTGTTAACAACAACAATAACTTATCAACAACTACTACTTGTGGTGATTTATTTTCTATGGAGGAACTCAATTCATTGGTAATGGAAATGATTTCAAAATTAAGCAATTGTAAAACTAAAATAGATCAATTCAATGCCATCGCGCAGTTAGCCACTAAATTTGTATATGCTAATGTTAAGTAATATGGTAACTAACTATCTGAAATTAGTAACTTGGAATGCCAGAGGCCTAAAAAATAAATACATCGAATTCAATCATTTTTTAGATTCTAAAAATATAGACGTAGCCCTAGTAACGGAAACATGGTTAAACTCTAAAACTAGATTATCCTCTTCGAATTTTAAATGCTATTGTGTAGATAGACCAAATGGAAGAGGTGGAGGTGTTGCAATTTTTATAAAAAAATCCATTCGCCACTCATTGCTCCCGGTTATTAGAACTCGCTGCGTAGAAAATGTGGGTATAAAGATTATGTTGAGTGATGAGAGGGAAATAAGCGTAGTGTGCGTTTACTTTCCAGGTAAAGCTGCATCTGCAGTTAAACGAACAAATTTTGAACGCGATTTACGAAACATTTTAGTTAGAAACGATGATTACATAATTGGAGGTGACCTAAATTGTAGGCATCGCGATTGGGGATGTAATCAAGCAAACGCGTGGGATAACATTCTTTCGAATTTTTCAAATTTGTTTCCGTTTTCTGTTCTTTATCCACTTAGTCCATCATATGTACCGTCTGGTTCAAGAGGTCGTCCATCTGTTATTGATTTGTTCATTTCAAACGCATCCCAAATGTTTTCGCAACCGATATCATTGCAAGAGTTGAGCTCAGATCATTATCCTGTTTATTGCAAAATTTCTAAATCTGCACAAACATACGAACAGTTTGTTTTGGATTTTAAGAGAACCAACTGGGGTAGATTCCGACCGGAACTGAACACAATATATAGGAACTTGTCGACAGTTATTGATGATGTGAGCTCAAATGATGAAATCGATGTGATTGTCAAAGATTTTACAGATAAAGTACTGGAAGTAATGAATTCATGTACTCCTAAGAAAAGAAAACAACAGCACATCTTTAAAATGCCTAATTATATTTTAGAATATATCCGCATACGCAACTCAATTAAGAGACATTGGCAACGGTATAGGCTACCAGTCTTCAGATCATACCTCAAATATTATAATAAGCTTATATCCAAGGAAATAAATAAGCAACGAAATATTGAGTGGAACTCGAAGCTATCTTATCTAGACTAAAATTCCAAGCCTTTTTGGAATATTGTGAAAGTTGTTAAAAACAAGAACAGAAGAATTCCAACTTTCCAAGATTCGGGAATTGTGCATTATACGGATGAAGACAAGGCGAATTTATTCGCCTATATATTTCTAAAAAATCATTCTGTGTCCCAACATCTAGGCAATGCCGTTACCAATCAAATGGTTAGGGATGCTACTAACAACTTTATTGCGCAAACTACTGAAACGCCTCAAGATGAACTTATATCTCAGCAGAGCGTTGAAGACATTTTGTGTTCTTTGTCATCAAGAAAATCCGATGGCATTGATGGTATCAAAAATATGTGCCTAAAACAACTTCCCAAATCAGCCATTGGATACTTAACGTTTATTTTTAATGTCTGTATTAAAATCCAATACTTTCCAAAGGCTTGGAAAATAGCTAAGGTAATACCTATCCCAAAACCAGGAAAGCCACCTGATAAACCAAACAGCTACAGACCTGTTAGTCTGCTGAGCAGTATTAGCAAAGTGTTTGAGAAAGTATTAAAAGAAAAACTTACAAGAGTTACTGAAGAAAATAATATACTTCCAAATGAGCAATTTGGTTTTAGAAAAACCATAGTACATCTCATCAAGTACTTAGAGTCTGCCAGCATATTAAAAAAAATCGTTCCTTGGGAAAATTAACTGGCCTTGTCTTGCTGGACATTGAGAAGGCATTTAATTGTGTGTGGCATTTGGGCCTTATCTATAAGATGTTGATACTCCGTTTTCCCCCATACCTCAACAAACTTGTCCTTAGCTTTCTTTCCGATCGTGTTTTTAGAGTTTTCGTCAATTATCATTATTCTGTTTGTCATAGTGTCGTTGCTGGTGTGCCTCAAGCATCGGTTTTGGGTCCAATTTTATACAACATCTTTATGTCTGATATTCCAAGACTTCCTGATTGTGAAGTAGCTATTTTTGCGGATGACAAGGCAATATATTCTTCGCATGAATTTGGTCTCAACGTAGAGACAAATTTACAACATGCGATTCTAATATTGCTAAGATATTACAACTGCTGGAAAATTAAACTAAATGCTGAGAAGGTGCAAGCTATCTTTTTCAGTAGGAAACGAAAGACTTGTTTTCTTCCAAGCAACCAGCTAGTTGTTAATAATATATGTGTTAACTGGGTTCCATCTGTAAGATATTTGGGCATTCATCTCGATGCAAAACTCACATTTAAAGAACATATTGCAAAAACATTACACAAAGTAAATATAGCGATAAACATGCTGTATCCGTTTATAAACAGAAAGTCTTTACTAAGCAACGCCAATAAGATTACAATCTTTAAAGTAATTTTTCAACCGATCCTCCTATATGGTTGCCAAATTTGGGGAAAGTCAGCAAAATGCCATCTTAAAAAACTACAAGTTTTCCAAAATAAAATTCTTAAGATGATGCTTAATCTTCCCTCGTATCACTCAACCGCTGATCTTCATAGCAGGGCAAATGTCGACTTGATTCATGACAGAATTACCAAACTAACAACACGGTTTCTCCACAATTGTGAGATCTCGGAAAACCCACTTATAAACCAACTAAATGTTTAATCATGATTCTTCATGTTATTATTTATTATTTATTTTGTTGTTATTTATTATTTATTATTTGTAATCTATAATTTATTATTTATTATTTATTTATTATTTACTATTCATTATTTATTATTTATAATTTTTTTTTTTTTTATTATTCATTATTTATTAATTATTATTTATTATTTAGTCACTACAATGTACCTGCTTAGTTTTAGCTATCTTTTCTTTGTATTGAAGGTTTTTAACGTATTTTTCCTTCAAAGTTTATTATTGCCCAATTTTTTTTTGTTATCATTATTTAAAATAATTGTTCAGTAGAAAGATATAATTAAAATATCAAATCTCTGTATGTAAACTGAGCGGTGGCTCACCAAATGTAAATTACAATACGTAATAAAGAATATTCTAATGCAAATTTACAGAAAGTCCATTTGTTTTAGGTACCAGTCAATCTCGTCGTAAAAATATGCCTTGGCTTCGATTATGCACAACTTGACACACAAGTTTTCTTTTCAAATTAGTGCGAAATAGTAAAAATCTATTTTTATTACATACATACTCGTACATATTGTACTATGCTGGCTACGGCTCGAGTAGATAAAACGATATTCTGTGAAATTTATTTCTTTATTTTCTAGTCTATAGCACAATTCAAGTTCACACTATACTATTCTTCGCAAATTCTTTTCTTACAAGGTCTCTTTCCTCTCAAATCACTTTATCTCCTTTCAATTACTTAATTCACAATCCAAACTAATTACTTTTTCTTGTTCACTCTCAACTTTCAATTTATCACCAAATTACAACTTCGCCCATTATCACTTTTCCAATCTCTTCGCCACGGTTCTAAACCAACTGTGTCTTTTTTTGATCGCCATCTGTCCTTATATAGCAGAAGTTTCTGATAGCCAGAAACTTCTAGCAAATTCTTCGACCACTGGAACAAGAGAAATAATTCTTGCAGTTATAATTCCCTTTTATCCCTGATATTATTCGTCTCTTTCGTTGACATGAGCTGTGGAGACTTCGTCCCAGACACGAACCTCGAATGAAAGGACAGTTCGAACCAAAATTCTGCCAGAATGGAAAGTCACTTCGGAATTTGCTGCATAGACATAGGAGCGTAGTTATTATTATGCTACAATATGTATGTATGACGAAAGAAACCACGTAAGGTGGAATTACATGCCTTTTTGATCGGCTAACAAATCTAGTACATAGTTAAATCATTTGTATAGAACAAAGTTGATGGTCGATATTTTTGTTCATATTAATGAATATGAATATGAAATGAAAATATGTAAATATGATTGAAAAGAAACATAAATTTGAACAATGTTTATTTTTCAACTTCAAACAATTTTAATTTTTGGAATAAATGCAGTATGTCAACTAAAATTCCAATTAATTTATTACATACTTCCATGTCCTACGCAAATGGAAGTGTGGTGTTCGTGTTAAGAAATTGTATCCGAGATAAGGTTAGATTTTAATTGCACTGTATTCAAAATGTATATGTATGTACCTACATATAACGCATATAAATGTTATGTCCGCATAGCGGGTGTGCATGTGTTTCTCGGTGGCATTGCCTTTCTCCTCTTCTGTTCACGATAACTTCCGGGAAAATGCACCTGTTTGAATGATTCCTTCTGCAGAGTTTTAACCTGATTCATTTTATACCGTTTTCAAGTGTATCTCTTTCGTTAACGATAAATTAAGCAGAAATGTACTGATCTCGATTCTTCTTGCATGATGTTTGCATTAGCGAGGACTGGAGCCCAATTGTTTTTTTGTGTGGATTTGAGAATACAGTTAATTTTGTGCAATTTCGTTCACTATAACTTTTTAGTAAAAATTTAACGATTTGAATGATTCTTTTTGCAAATTATTAATCTGAACTGGAATATGTAACAAGTAAGTAACTTTCTGGTAAATTTCACCAACATTTTGTATATCGAACATGGTTTTGAAAAGCGATTTCGTAACATGAATAAAATGATCCATTCGGTGGTCCTTGATGTTCTGCTAGGCCCTGGCTGGGGGGTATTCAGAGCGGAAGAAGTTTTGCGGAAACTTTGCACCCACAATCGAATTAAATTTACACTTGGCCCATCGAAATTCACTACATCCACCCAAGCATTTTTACCTAATTTGCGAGCACATCCATCTTACTTGTCACACACGTGGTTTTAACAAGATGGGGCGACTCTGCATACCGCTAGAACCTCCATGAATTTGCTGCGTGAATATTTTCCACGAATATTGTTTAAGTAATTGTTGAAAACAAGAAAACCAAAAAACCGTTTCGGTCAGAACCGCTTAGGAGAAGAGTAACTCTCCCCTAAAGTTTACAAAAATCTGACCGTAAAATGTTTTGTTTCTATTGTAACGGACTTAGCATAATTTATTTATTCACTCAATACCAGCTACAAATCGAATACTTACTTTCTAGTTTCTTATAAACTAAAATTTGAAGAATCATGCGGTTGTAAGGTCAATGATGTACTTTTAATTTTAAATGCCGTCATAATAGCAACTAAAAGTAACTTAATGGTATAACAAGATGCAATTGTTTTTTTTCGTACAATTGCATACAGCTTGATTAATATTTTGTGGCCGAGTTCCGACTCCCTTGAACTTTGCCTAAAAACCGTCGTGACCAATAGTATAACACGAGTGAGTTAAAAAATATTTTTAAAATCGGCGATTGGGGTCTAAAATGTTGGTTTTTTTAAGTACCTATGTTTTTCTTTATATTTGATATACTTACGTGCATAAAAGTACCATGTTCCAATATTTCGCATTTGAATAATACAAAACATTTTTTTTTTTTTTCATTTGACATACAAATAACTAAGAAGAAACAATATTGTGACGTCACACAAGTTATCGAACAACCCTAACAATTCTTTAAACAGATGACGGCTGCCAACAACGGCTGACAACTTGATCAGCTTGGATTCTTTTTTGAGTGCTGTCCTGAGAGTTGTCGTAACGTAAACGTAAACGTATTCCTTAATTAATAAAGAAATTAATAAATTCGTAACATTTGGTCTCAGATGTGGGGATCACATATCTCACGAAAATGAGTGATCCACCCTCTAACAATAACGCTGACATAGCCACAATTCTGCGGGCAGTGATAGATCTGGGGACCCGCACGGAAGAGATGTCCACCACCATTAACAAACGGGTAGCTGTTCTGGAAAGTGCAAAACTTAGTGCCACTGCATTTGCGGAACAGGTATTGACGCACAGAAGCTCTACACAACGTATCGGAACTTTCGCGAGTTCTCCCAATGTATGTATATGCGCATGCTGATGGAGGTAATCGGCCCTCTGAATCTTCAGCAAATTCGTTGACCTACGTACCAAGTGCATACATCTGATGGTTTTTGACGGCAAATTGTCGTGGGAAGAGTACGACATATACATCTTTCTATGATGACTCGGGCCAACGGTTGGTCCCCAGTAGAGTCAGCTACATTCTTAGCCGCAAGTCTCCACGGACCAGCATTGTCTTATATAGGTGCCGATTCGGACACAACTACTCACCATCCTGCCCGGAATGCCCAGGTGAAGATGAAGATACGGAGAATGCAGTGCACACTGCACACGTTTCACGGCATGGAGAATTACTCTGCCAAGTCCGTCATTGCTCCTCGACCATATGTTACGGTCGGAAGAGAATTGGATGGCAATATGTTCCTTCGTAACAACTTCAGAAAAAAAGTTGCGGAGAATAGAAAAGCTAAGAAGAGCAACTGAAGCAGTGGAAGAAGCTGACATAAGAAGCATAGCATAAACTGTTAACCAGCTCCGCGAAGTAATACCTAACGGCAGTCCCGCGGGGAGAGTGGTTGAAGTGTGTAGGGTGTGTGTTTAGTACGTAGGCTTATTCCTGGCATCGATTACTCAGGTTTGCGAATCGTGCATGCTAGTAGCACTCGGGCTATTAGTATCTATGAAGATTACACATCCCTGGCGCAATAAAAAAAAAAATAATAATACAAATTATATAGGTGCATTGGAAAATGCAATTCTTGAAGATTACTCTGCTCTAGTGGGTGCACTTCGGCGAGGTTTTGGTGTTGCAATGCTCTCTGGAAAGGCGTATGGTCTCTTTCGATCTACAATGCAACGACTCGGCGAAAAACTGGTAGAATTAGCAAACGAAGTACAGCGATTGACGCGTTTAGCATGTCCGAAGTGGAAAAGTGACATTCTCGACAGTTTGTGTATCCAGTAATTCCTCGATGGGATAGCCGATGCAAATGTGCAATGTAGAGTGCAAGTACGTGATGTATATGATGCCTTCGAAATTGCTCTGAAAATGGAATCCAGTCGAATAGCTACTCTCGTGGCATGTCGAGCTGCAAACATCTTAGTGAGTCAAGTGGAAAATGGGAATCCATCAGCGTAGAAGGGCCGATGCTGACGGAGAAAACCTTTTTGGCCCTGAATGTTCAAAACCGCTCGGTCGACAAATATAACTCAAAAAAAAAAAAATTCCCATCCCCGTTCCATTAGATATTCCGGGACGGTCAAATTGTATAACCACGCGAAAAAATTTGGTTTCATTTATTGTCCTGATCTGGAGAAGAAATTATACTTTCACGCACGCAAAATACAAACTACTACCACCGGAGCGCCACCGGATAATCAGGTGGGTGACCTTCTCGAGTTTGAAATTGTTACTGCCTTTCCCAACTTTTAGGCTATGAACATCACCAAGTGTAACGGAAAGGCTAGCCCAGAGGAACAAGAGCCAGCCAATAGTGTAGTCCCTACCATTAATTCCATCAGTTTGGAAAGCAATGTCTGTTACGTACAGGCAGAAAACGGATATTTTAAATGCAATCCGGTGGGGGACACTGGCGCTACACATACTCGTACAATCCAAACGAAAACTCGCTGCCCCGTTCTAAACTACGGCCGCCTTTCGCTTTTATAAAACGGGTCTCAGGCCACCGTACGCCCATCCAAGGAGCCATCAACATCAATCTCACTATAGCAGCCTTTACAGTAGAGATCAATGTGATCGTCCCCGATATACATCAGGATTGTAGCCTTGGAATCGACTTCTTCTTCATAAATGTGTAATTGACTTCGAATCGAACTTCTTCGAATGCCGAATGTGGATATTGCGTTGCAAGGCATCCCCACCAACGAAAGTCGGATTTCACTTTATGAAACACAGTTTAAGCTGCATTTTACTACAATCGAACCCATGGAGTTGAGTACATGCTGTTCAACCAAGTTGTCGTCGGAACAGAAAGATCGTGTTAGAAATTTCCTCACCCAGTTTCGAACTGTACGAGTATTCACATTTTCGTCAGATCAATTCGGACGCACCGGGGTCATACAACATCATATCGACATGGGTAGTTCCACCCCAATAAAGTAGGCCACAAAGCGAAATTTAGTGGCCTCATTGATCACTGATATGGCATAACAGGGCATTATTCGTAGGTCCAATAGTCCTTGGTCATCACCGGTAGTCTTAATACAAAAGACGGACGGCACACCACGTTTCTGCGTCGACTACCGACGCACAGTGGTTCCTCCCATAGGCCAAAAGTCAAAATTTCAAAGTTAATCAAATTGTTTTTTTTTAATGCAGTAATTATCTATGATAACGGGACAGTTAAGTGACAGTAAGATTTCTGATTTAAAATTAGTTGTTGGTTGTCAGTCGCATCACAAAGTTGAGTGTTTTTCGCAGTTAACAAAAAAAAAAAAAAAAATCTGAAAACAGGACTTAGCATTAATCAATTTTAGTAGATTGTTTAAAGTTAATTTTGGAAAAAAAGGTGATGCGAATAATAAAACAATATATAATGAAGGGATTTAAATGGTTTTCTGAAGATTTTTTTTTTTGACCTCCATTGGAACTGAGGCATGATTTGTGTTTTTTTTTTTAATTCTTCGTGTTTTTCTAAAGAAAAACACATCAAGTGCCGATAAATGCCGGTTATGATTTATACATCAAAATTTAGAGCTATTTTTCTTCTTTCAGAATATGTATGGCTTTTTGAGCGCAGATTGGCGCAAACCTTAAAATTTTGACCCGAAGTAAAACACTGATTTCCACTTTTTTTTAGATTGAAGCAATATGATCAAGCGAATCGATATTTTTAACATTTGGCATTCGGTGAAGAAAGGTGGCAGTTATGCAAGATCTAACGAAACATGGACAATTTTTAAACAAATTTATAAAATCGAAGATTTAGAAGCAAAAAAGAAGATAAGTAACCTCTGTAAATCCTTTCAAAGAAGGTGGGAGGCTTGCTCAAAGAAAAAAAACATACTTTTACCTAAAAACAGTGCCTGGCTCGATTTCGAGGAAGATTTTAGTTCTGTACAAGACCGACTAGATGAGAATAATTCGCAAACACGTCAAGGCAGACCTAAAAAGCCATTTTTGGAAAGCTCGTCTAGAACGAAGAGGAGACGTATTGCAGAGATCGTTGACGTCATCGATGAAGACATCGCTTGTGCTTTAAACAAATCTCAGTTCAAAGAAAATGTTCAAATTAAACAACTTGATTCAAATGATGCTTTGAAGCTTTTGGTTGAGGCAAAATTGTTAAAACATCAGTACCAAGTCATCAGGAACTTGGTAAACCAAAAAACTGAAGCCGATGTTTTTCCAAGCTATGTAAAAGTTCTTAAAGCGAAACAAGAATGTTACCCAGCACTTCAAACAATAAAAATATCGGATTCATTAGCTGAAGTTTCGCTTCAAGGACTCGTTAATCATACAGCTGAATGCATCGTAGAATCCCAACGAGAAATTTTTGAAAATTTGGATTATGATTTCGGTAATAAAAAAAATTAAAAACAAAGTTTTGTGTTATATTGTAAAACTTGTCCCTTCATTTTTTTACTGTGTTAGTAGTAAAAGTGTTTTGTGTTTGTTGCAACCGATAAGTTCAGTTGCCAATATAATAGTGTTGCTCGTCTGAATAAAATCACATGTTGTGTTCGTCTTTTGTAAAAATACAATTCCACTGCGGCTACATGAACTCTTGATTTAGGTAATCTAACTCTAATCGGCAAATGGGGCTTTGATGGAAGCAGTGCACAGTCCGAATACAAGCAAAGAATATCCAGCGAATTCAGCGATTCGGATATGTTTATAACATCATATGTTCCAATACAACTTTTTTCGCAAGAGGGCTCTGAATCTGAAAAGAAAATTGTATGGCAAAATCCTCGACCAGGATCAACTCGATACTGCCGACCCATACGTTTTCAATTAAAAAAAGAAACGGCAGACTTGAGCAGAGCGGAGCAAGAATATATACAGAGCCAAATAAACGAACTCAATGAAACAATTATTAATATATCGGACCGTTTTATCAGCGTAAAGCATATACTTAAATTGACAATGGTTGACGGTAAGATATGCAATGCCTTGTCACATACGGCTTCACAACAAGTATGCTATATTTGTGGAGCAAAACCAAGTAATATGAATGACATTCGAAGCTCCTTAGAAAGAACCATCAATGAAGATTTCTTAGATTTCGGCATATCTCCACTGCATGCATGGATAAGATTTTTTGAATTCTTCATTCATTTAGCTTATCGGTTGGATTTCAAAAAATGGCGCACAGGAAGCAATGGAAAACATCTTTCGGACGCACAAAAAAAACGTATCCAAGGAGAATTTAAGAAGATTGGGTTGATAGTTGACAAGCCGAAACAAGGTGGAGGGAATTCAAATGATGGCAATACTGCCCGAAGATTTTTTGCAAACCCATCTGTATCTTCCAAAATAACTGGTGTAAAGCAATCGATTATCGAAAGATGTGCTGTTATTTTAAAAACTTTGGCAAGCTGTTTTGCAATTAATGCAGAAACTTTTCAAGAATACGCACAAGAAACAGCCCGAGAAATCGTTACAGAATACCCTTGGTACCCATTGTCAGCTTCAGTACACAAGGTTCTAATTCATGGAGGACAAATCGTGAAACATTCCATACTACCTATAGGCCAATTTACGGAGGAGGCAGCTGAAGCTAAAAATAAAGATGTCAAGTTTTTTCGTTCAAAAAACACGAGAAAAATATCAAGGATATCAACAAACACCGATTTGTTAAATAGATTACTGCTGACTTCAGACCCTTTGCTTTCTAACGAAAGAAATTAAAAAAAAAATCAAAAATCGACTTTGTCCAAAGAAATTTTAAATTTATTGATATAATTCTTTGCAAAATAAAATAATATTTAAAACAAATCACTTTTTTAATTATTTAATTTATTTTCCATCAGTTAAAATTAAATTTAGAGTTTTGACCGCACTTCCCATACATATGGAACCACTGTGCGACGGCTCAATGACGTAACCAAAAAGGACTCCTATCCCTTGCCAAGAATCGACTCATTACTTGAAGCGTTATCTGGAGCTAAATGGTTCGCCTACCTGGACCTTAAATCTAGCTACTGGCAATTTGAGCTAGGTAACTCGCCGAAAGAAAAAAACTGTTTTCAGTACAGGACAGGGCTTGTGGGAGTTTAATGTTATGCCATTTGGACTCTGTAATGCCCCAGCCACTTTTGACGGCTAATGAAGAAAGTTTTGGAGGGTCTGTTGTACTGCAGATATTTAGTATACTTAGACGATGTGCTGGTTCATGGGAAAACGTTCGAGGAACTATTAGCAAGCTTAGAGCCAGTGTGTAATAGGTAATAGAAAGCCGACTTGAAAATAGTAGTCGCTTTACCAACCAGGCCTTGTTTTTGGGCTACATCGTCTCTACACGCAGTATCACTCCGGATCCAGCTAAAATTGAGACCGTATCTACCTGGCCGGTCCCAAAATGCAAAAAGGAGGCGCAAAGGTTCTTGGGTTTTGCGGCTTATTATCGATGTTTTGTGAGATCGTTCTCCCAGGTAGCTAAACCACTTACGCGGCTGACTGAAAAGCATCAAGGATTTCGTTGGGACTTGGCCTTCCAGAATTTGAAAAAAACAACCTGACGAGCACCCCCACCTTAGCTTTACCTGAGCAGGACGATGTGCTTATCCTGGATACTTATGCCAGCAATTTTGCCTGCGGAGCCGCGCTTCAAAGGTCGTGGGTGGATTGGAACATCCCATCGAGTTCTATAGCAAAACATTTTCCAAAGCAGAAACTAATTACTGTGTGACGAGGAAGGAGCTATTGGCTGTTATAAAATCAGTAAGTAATTTTAAACCATATTTAATTGGGCGTCACTTTACTCTTACGACCGATTATTCATCTTTACAATGGTTGCTGAATTTGAAAGAGCCCGAAGGACAACTGGCCCGATGGTTGGAGCAGCTGGCTGAATACAACTTTACTGTTATTCATCGTGCAGGTAAATGTCACGGGAATGCCGACGCTCTACCGCGGAGGCCCCGTATGGACCAACCATGCGGACACTGTGACAACAAAGGATCGCGACTTCTCATATTGCCTATACTACAGTATTGAATGACATATCAAGCTTCCAAGATGCGGATGAACAACTGCGCCAAGTAAAAGATCCGACCCTATCTTGTAGTAATACTGGGCCATCTGGGACACACTGTGTATCCGGAACAATATTCTGTGCCGAAAATTATTCCAGCGTAACGACGTTATTTACCAAACCATAACCGAAGCAGCTTTCCCAACATGTTCTTTCCATGGTTCACGATAGCCCATCAGCAGATCACTTTGGTGTAGGAAAAACGTTAAAAAAAACTGCAGAGGTCCTTTTATTGAATCGGATCTACCGAAGATGTACGGGTTGGCCAAGCTGACCAAATACACTATGGCGAATCGTCTACTTATAGAAGTATTTGCACGTTACGATGTTCCAATGCAGATCCACAGCGACCAAAGGCATAACTTCGAATCGGAAGTATTCACTAAAACAATGGAGCGATTGGGGATCGAAAAGACGAGAACAACAGCCATCCACCCACAATCAGACGGCATGGTGGAGGGGTTTAACCGCACTATCCTCGACTACCTAGCCAATTTTTCGTCCACCACCAACGGGATTGGGATCAACACTTACCGCTTTTAATGATGGCGTACCGGACCGCAGTACATGATGTCACGGGTGAAACTTCGGCAATGTTGATGTATGGGCGCGAAATACGTCTTCAGGCAGAAAACTTGATTGCGCCAGTTCGCCAAGACGCTATGCATTGCAACCAATTTCTACAAAGGCTTCGGGATAGAGTGGCTGAATTGCATAAACTGGTGCGACACAAACCAGAATGGGGCAGTAGCCGAATGAAAGATCGTTATGATTTGAGGAGCACTAGGGAAGTCTTGGACTCGGGGACCCTAGTTTTGCTATACAATCCAACAAGAAAAAGGGTAAAAGCCCAAAGTTACAGTCGGATTGGGATGGGCCATATGTGGTACAGCAGAAGATCTCTGACGTTGTTTACCACATGCAGAAAGGAAGAACAGTCAAAATAGTTCACTTCAACCGTCTGAAGAAGCTCCACCAACTTGATCCGGAGTCTCAAGCATAAGAGGGGGGTAATGTGACATCATGCAAGTTAACGAACAACCCTAACAATCCTTCAAGCAGATGACAGCTGTCAACAACGGCCGACAACTGAGCGCGCGAAAATCAGCTTGGATTCTTTTTTGAGTGCTGTCCTGAGAGTTGGCTCGTCTTATGATTTTGATCTTTGCACATATAATTTGTAAAACGTATTCCTTAATTAATAAAAAAATTAATAAATTCGTAACAATATAAATATGTACATATGTATATATATTTGAGGTCACACTGACTCCATAACATAAACCATGTTAAATAAGCTATTCGCAGAGAGAAAGCTATTTTTTTATATTAGATATTCAGGGCTGTGACTGTGACTATAACGGAAAAATGGGAATGCCTAAGCAATGCCAAGCAGGTCAGCTAGTATGATTTATAGGCAAATAGCTTGCCTCACAATTTATTACGCAAAGTTATTAGCTGTTCTTTTCATGCGGTTGACTCAAGCAAATCAGAACTATTGTAAATAAAACTATCGTAAAAGATCCACTTTATCACAATCAAAGCTTGCCAACTATTGTTCCTTGCTTGCTTCTTCTGAGAAAAAAAAAAAAAAAACATAACCAAATAATTTCACCAGTAGAAAGGGCCAACGCGTTCCGATTACAAATCGAGAGCTCTCTGGCAGCGATATTCCACCACGCGCCCTCCAGTACCTAAAACAAGTGACGATGAGGCAGATTTAATTGAAAATTTTACCCGTCATTGGAAAGAAAAGGCAAAAAGTGTCCCATGCCTAATTGACGTGTTATCGTCCCAATCGTGTGTAGAAAAAGAAAAGGATGCCAAAAGATACGGGAGAAGTTTAACCAGCAATTTTATTTAGAAATCAAAGCAGGCACATGTCAGCAAAGGACAAACAGAAAGGACACGCGGGAGGCTATAATTCAAAACGTCCCAAAGCTAGGTGGTGGTGGTGTTGGCGGCGACGGCGTCGACGTCGAAAATTCAATTAAAACGAATAAAAGAAGATTAATCTCATCGCAACAGCTTAGGGTAGCACGAAAGGGTTTTTCACCCTTGTTGTAGGTGTTTGATGTTGAAAAGTTATCTTTTCCTTCTTTCTGATCCAGAGGCATTTATTTTCGTTATAATCCTTGAATAGGTATATTCTTAAAGGTTTTTCCTTTATCTTGGCACCTACCTACTTCCGGGTCAAAGTCTGCGCTAACCTATAAAATGCGCCTAGGCTACGAAACTTAATCCAAAAACGTGAAAAAGTATCTTTTGGGAACCGGTAGAAATATTCCTACTACATGGTGAAGGGGGAGCCCTACTTTTATCCCTCGGTTGTAGGTTTACATCATATGGATGTGTATGTGCATGTGGATTGTTTCTTTCGGGTATCTTACTGTGCAGAGATAATCAGGTAAGTGTCGCATCATTATTTCTAACGAAAACCTTGGGGGTAAACATCCGAGAAATCCTGCTTAATCTTCATTTTGTGTCTACACACAAAACATTGATGAGAGACATGGGGTGGTGGTGATACAACGGAACATGGCAGGTGGTAGTCAAAGTGGCACCGTTTATCATATGATGGCCAGGTATTTGCCAATAAGTGGATGATGGTAGAGCTTAAAGCTAAAGTCTTCACTTGAAATTCACTGAAATTTCCGCTTTAGTGTATTAAATTTACTCAAAAACAAAAAGAAAACTCACAATTACAGGACTTCATATGAATTATGAATCGCAATAAAGAAATGTCCATGGTATTAATTTCATTCGAGGCATAAATTATATGCTGGCGTTAATGTATTTATAATTCTATTCTTACTTTTTTGAAGACAAGCTCATTTCTGTTAATAGAGTCTAAGAAAGTAGATTGACGAAGACCCCATAGAATATCAGACTGATTGCAGATGTATCCACACCACATTTATCTCCCACTTGACAACAATCTCAAACATCGTAAGGTACAGCGAGGGTGAGGGTGACTCATTTTCAGTATATTGGAAGGTTATGGGTCATATCAAAATTACAAAATAGGTAAGAGGATATCATAAAACTAACTAACTAGTTCACAAGCAACGTAATTGAGGAAGGTCTTGAAGAAAAAAAAATATGCTCAAGTATATGTTTGTTGACTCGCAAACCTTTGAACTTGTGACATAAAGGCCTGAAGTTCAGATTACGAGAGGTTCTGCCTGTACGCCTATACAACATACTGACAACATATCTCGGGAATAGACTCTTCCGTGCCAAATACAACGGAAACGAATACCCACATTTTAAAAAAATTTCAGCTGGCTGGGGACGGCATGAACAGAAATCGCTTCATGCTAATGACCGACGTATGTGTGATACAAATCACCAAAAAAGGGGTTTTGCTTTTGGTTTTCACCTGGGAGGTCATTGGTAAGCTCTGGGTCAACATTTCCTATTGTTTTCGGCTGTTCCCTGCTGATGTATGTTACTCCTTCGTCTTTAGAATCAGAAGTCTCGGACTTCATGTTATTGATTATACTAATCTTCTTTGTTTAGTTATCCAAGATACATAAAAGAACATATCTACACCATTAGAGATAATAGTACTTGTCAGATACAGTAATGTTCGCATTATAAAATTAATTTTGTTTTATTTCTAATGTAAAATTATTAAAGTTGATTAAATAGCTTTATGTTAAATTTATAATTCCTTTATCACAAACTTGTAATAAAGATTCATTATTTATTAATAAAATGAAATGAATGAATTTTAAAAGAAAATTGGTGGAGAAGGATTTGATGATCTATCTTTTCAAGTTATCGATGAACTGTTGGTTGACAAAGCTCTTAGCGAAGATGAAATAATAGAGCGTGCCCTTGAGACGCCTGATTCCGACGAAATAAGCGATGATGCTGAAGATGAGCCCGTTCTGAATGCACATTTAATTAAAGGGGGTCTTGACTTGGCCAATAAACTGGGCACTCATTTTACAACACACGATCCTAATGAGGAGCGAGCTGAAAGGTTTCAACGTGATCTAATGTTATTATTGGCCCCGTACAGAGAATTGTATAAGGGATTAGTCAAAACAGGAACGCAGCGATTGAGAACCGAATTTGTTTATAAAACCACTGAAGCTGGTGTTGAGACTGCTAATTCTAGAGCCGAGATTGAACAAATGGATCAAGAAGACAAGGAACATAATATTTCTGGTGTTAGCAATGCTCTTGCACTTCTTTTGTCAGACGGCGACAACGAATAAAACTTTCATATCATAATTATTTCTCTGTTTGTACCTTTGAATTGTTACCCTTTTTTGCTTGCAGTAATAATTCAGTTTATTATAGCATCCTGTACAATTTTATGAGATAATACTGGTAAGTAAGATAAAATTGCAAGGAATATTCATTGGGTTATTGTATTACTTGTGCTAGTCTGGACCCAATCTCTTGTATTCCCATATATATACATACAAACTCCAGATTTTTTTTTCACGAGTTTTTTTTACACGAATTCTTCAAGAACACATTTGTCGTGTAAAAACAGAATTAGGTGTATATTCGTATATTTGCTTATTTATTTCAACAATTTATTCTTCTGATTCATCAATATGCACACTATTGGAATTTGGTGTCGGTTTGATTACTTTTAACTCTGCTACTATATGACTTACTGGTATTTTTATTGCAAATATCAAAAAATCATTCTCATATTCAATTACTCCAGTTTTTAAAAGTTTTAATTTATTAATATTCTAGCTCTTCTATTGTTAACATACTCGGATGAATTAAATTGGTCTTAGTTGCCATTATGTTGTCAAGTATTTGATTCACTTTGTTTTCTAAATATCTTAATTTGTTTTCTTGATCCGTCAATAAAACTTTGTAATATAATTCTTTAACTATGTTGTCTGTAGTGTCGTATGATTCTAAAATCATATTTTTCCTTGGTGTACTAAAAGTAGCTATAGGTAAATAGTCTTCTAATATACCAACCTTTTTAATCCAGTTTCTATCACTAATTAAATATGCAATGGCGAGTTTAGTAACAAAACTTTGCGTTTTGTAATGGAAAGTATATGCATGGATAATTTCATTTCTCTGATTTTCTGTTTCGGTAGTGCTAAATAATGGTTTTATTGGATGTCTGTCATTCTTTCTTTGCTGGCATTTGCCAAAATTATTAATGGTAAATTGTACATATATAATCCTGCAACTTGGGATAACATATTTTATCTTTTTTTGTCGGGTAGGTTTCATTGATACAGCTCTGTAATGACTCTTTTGTATGATACTTTGTTTTCTTTTTTCGGCGCTCTTTTTGTTGCTCTTCTAAACTTAGTTCTTAGATTGTCCGAGAACAGCTCTATAATGTATTGTATTCTCTATCATCTACTTCTAAATATGTGTCTGTATGTCCTGATTTAATTTATCTTTAATAGTTAATTTCTCTCTTTGTGGATTGATCTCTATGATCTTCCTTCTATGTTATATATTCATCTCTTTTCTGGATAATAAGTTCAAATTATTTGAATTTTGTATTTATTTAATAAATTTTCTTCTATAGATACATATATGGTCTTGTAATTGCTCTTCTAGTGGATGAATTGTATCAGACAGGTCCATATTGAATTCACAGCTATTTTCTGCATTTGCTTGAGGACTATTTTGCAACCTGCTTAGACAACCGGTCACTTTATTTTCATTACCTTTAAGATACTCAATTTCATAATTATATTCTTATAACTTAACAAACCAACCTTTGGTTTCGTTGGGAAAATTCATTTCCTTTATACTTAGAATTTAAATATTTTATTGATGTATGGTCAGTGACAATCTTAAACTTTTTACCGTACAGATAAAGTCGAAAATAGTTTACCGACGAAAACTATAGCCAAAAATCCTTTACCTGCTGCATTATAATTTTTCTCGTAATTGTTCAACGTTCTGAATATATATTATAACATATTGGATAACCGTCTTGTGAAAGAACTGCTCCAATTACATGATCAATAACATCCGTTGTAAGTATCTTTTTCATAATTTGGATACCTTAAATCAGGGTGAGAGGAGAACAAAAGTTTGAGTTTTTCAAAACCTTCGATATACTGAGGATCATTTATATTAATTTGTAAATTTAAAAAAAAAAAATACTTTATTAAAAGGTGTGCAATTTTGGAATAGTCTCAGATACATTTTATGTATCACTAAGAAACTTTTGAGTTGTTTTTCTGGTTTAGGTAATTCAATTAGCAATATATTTTCTGCCTTATCATGATTTAGTTTAATCCGTTCTTTAGTAAAAATGTGTCTTAGAAAATTGGTCTATTTTTTCATGAAACAGCATTCTTTAGGTTTTTAGAAGATTATTTGAAATGAATTTAAATATCCCTCTAGTGCAATTGAAAGAATTAGAAATAAATATTTTGGGGTAACAGCCCAATGCAGGGCCTGGCCTAGCTTCCCGCAGCTACACGTGCTGTGCGGCGCACGAATGATCAGGACCTACAGTTTTATGCCGTTTCCGAAGGGCAATTTTTTCGACTGAGAGAAGCTTTTCATGACAATTTTACTCTCGGATTTCTGTCAGACGTTCACGAGGCGTGGGACCGCTAGAAAACTTTTTTTGTGTTTTCTTGGATTCGAACCTTGAACCTCTCGCTCAGTAATTGGGCACGGCTCCCAATTGGAATGCCATCTAAATATACTACACGAATTTTATTTATATAATCCATCAATATATCTTTAATCAGACATCGAAAAGTTGCCGGAACATTCTTTAAGACGAATGTCTTCCGCATAGTCCAGATGGTGTAAAAAATGCGGTTTCTTCGATGTTCTTTTCGGCGACCAAAATCTGGTGATAACCTTTGCTAAATCCAATGACGTAAAATACTGAGATTTCCCAAACTTGTCCAATATACTGACTATATTAAGAAGTGTGTACTTGTTGTCGGTTTTCACTTGGTTTAGTCTTCTGTAATTCACTACAATTCGAGGTTTGTGTACACCTTAGTTGTCTTTTTTCTTTGTGATTACTATAATCGGCGAAGTGTACCTCCTCTTACTTTTCCGGATTATGCCTTGAGCTTCCATTTATTTCATTTGTTTCCTAACTTATGAAGCAGAAGTAGGTAGTAGCAGCTGAGGTGGATGTCAATATAATTTGGAATTAATCTGCTCATTTGTCGTAGTTCGAATTTCATGGACAATACTTGTTGTAATAGTTAGCTTGTCCCCTTTCTTTTTAAAATAATTTCTTGTACTTTTCTAACAGTTAATTAATACATGTTTTTTCTTGTTCATTTAAACGTTCAAGTGTTATATTTTCATGTGCACCTACTTCTAAAATATTAACTTCATACTGAACTATTTTATCTAGAAATGGTCCCTATATTAGAGTAAGTGCGGCAAATATGGCCCACCCTTAACATTTTTTTAAATAAAACCATAAATTTAAGTCTAATTAATTTTTTTTTTTTTTAAACAGTCTTACAAATCATTTTTATTTCAGTCTTTAGAAACTTTAATTAAAAAAACAAACATAACAAAAAGATAAAAACAAAAACTTAAATGAACTTCATAATTCAGTTTTGAAAATATTGCGGCTAATATGGCCCAGGGTGGGCCATATTTAACGCAATGTTTTTTCGAGGAACTTTTACTTTAACAACAGCAAAATTCACATATAAAATATTGTTTTTCAATGCCTGTGCATAGTTCATGTGCCCACATTGTACACACAACACATTGTACCCAAGTTTCGCCTCCCTTTTCTTCAGAGAATAAGCTCGAGCAATAGATGCATTTAGCATCTGCCTGATTGTTTCTATCGGGACTAGGGTCGGAACCATCGTCTAGAATGAAATTACTGTCATGACTTTCTGATGAAGAAGACTGCTCTTTGCGAATGCGTTTCTTTTTGTTCGGTATGATCTGTTCGCCTCCCAACATCAGATTCTTAAGAACCTTCTGAAATTAAAGTTTAAGATGCATTAATATTATTACATTAAGGTCTGTGTGATGATGTTTCTACCTTCTTCTTTAATGCGTCTTTTGTTATCATATCCTTTTTAGGGCCTAGTTTCTTTTCCCTCTCATCCCTTAATTTATTGGATTCTTCCAGAGACATTTTATAAGGCGATGATGAAATGATCTCCGATTTTCCTGGTTTTCGTCCACGATTCGAAGTTTTTTTTAATCCGGACAGGAATAGGAGAAATTTCATGTGGAGTAAAAAAGGTCATTGATGGATTTGAAAAAATAATTCCCGAGGCCTGCGATTCCGATTCATCTGGATGTTTTGATTGTTCAGTATTTGAGTCTGTTTCAGCAAAAGTTGAAGGTTTTGGTCTGGATTTCATTTTTTCCGAAATAGATCTTATTCCAGCTGAAGTCGATGGTACATTTGGATCTGGCTCCATCTGCATCTCCCCCTCAATATCACATGGATTGGTAGGCGCAAGATTTTCCACATTAGGTTGAGATTCTGTTGTATCAACTTCTTCTGCTGCTAAAAAATCGTGGTCTTGAAAGATATTTCTATCAAATGGGCATATTCCTGTCGACGAAAAACCTTTAACTGCGATCTCTCCAGTTTGATTCTTAAGGAAGGCTCGACCGAATAGCTCAATTATGTCGTAGTGTGTTAAGGTAAGGCTTTTCTGTTATTGATGACCCATCGTCGAATTTCCTCAGTCAAGTACTTTTTTAAGGGTCCCATGAAGGTCTTGTCAAGCGGCTGTATTTTATGGCTCGAATGCGGAGGAATCGATAGAATATGCACATGATTTGCTCTTGCAAGGTCCACAAGCTCTATGTTCCTGGTGTGGCTTGCATGCCCATCCATTATAAGCAGAACCGGTAATGATGAGGATGGTTTGACTGATTCCAAAAAGTGTTTGAACCACTTTGTAAATATGTTAGTTTGCACCCATCCGGATGGATGATTTGCATATATGGAGCCTGGTGGAGCACCTTTCATTAACTGGGGGTTGTCTCTCTTCCTCGGAAAGATGAACATAGGAGGAACAAATGAACCTCCTGCACTCATGCACAATATTGAAGTTATCAAAGAACCTCTTTCAGCTGAAGTTAATGCTCCAACTTGTTTGCGACCTTTCAACGCAAGTACTTTAGGCATTTTCGATGGGACAACAGAAATGCCCGTTTCATCCACGTTATATATATTATTTGGAGCGAAATGGTATCTGTTCATAAGCAATTCCAAGTTGTCGAAAAAAATGGCGACATTTTCCTTCGAAAATCCGGAAGCGCGCGCTAAGGATGTTCCAGTCGGCTAACGGAACGACAACGTTGGATGTCGTCCCAGGAACAAACGAAGCCAGTCCCTGCCTGCAACATCCTTGACAATAGAAAATGGGTTTGGAATTCCGTTTTTAATAGCAAGCTGGAAAGCTAACGACCTTATGTCCTTTCTTGTTAAGCCAAATAGTTTTTTTTCCATTTCTAAACAATAATCCACTAAGGCCTCTTCTAATACTGATGGAAATATAGTCTTTCTTCCTAATTTGGCACTTACCACTTCTTCCAATAGTACTTCTTTTTTTACCACCAATCGCCTCAGTGTGGTTGTGTTCAAAATAAAAAATAGAAAAAATAAAAGTTCAATCGAGAAATGTGTCAAATATGGCCTCATATGGCATATTACCAACACATGGGGTAGGCCATATTAAACACACTGTGATTTTTTTACTCATTTTAATTTTCAACACACTTCATAAACTTTTTTTAAATTTTAATATGACACAAATTAAGAAAATATTTAACACTATTTAATTTTAGAAAAAAGTTACCAATTTAACACAAAATTTAATATAAAAACACTTAAGAAAACTAACCAAAAAATTACAACGAAAGTAAAGAAATCAAAATGCCACGTATATCTTATACACCCGTCGCGCCACATTCACCACGAAAGACTGAGGGTAAACCGGTTTGAACTTGTTCACAATGATAAATTTTTATTGCGCTGTGGGTTTTGGTTTGGGAAATACAGTGGTAAGCCATATTACCCACGTGGGCCACATTTGCCGCACTTACTCTACTGCTTCATATAATTCCTGATTTTCAATATCTATGATATTAAAGTTTTTATCTAACGAATCCACCCTAAGCAAAAAATTGTATAGTCTTTCTAATTTTATGTTTACCCACTTAATTTTGCGTTTGACGAAATTAAACTGGACATTTGGATTTCACATATTATATACTTTTTGCTACTTATCCTTCTATTGTCCTTCATATCCCGCCAATGCTCTGTCCACTGAAGAGATAAATGCTGGCAGAGTTCCATTACTTCCATCGAAAACAGGAAGAAATCTAAGTTTCTTCTCGAACCTTTCCTTAGTGTTACCCGTTGATTATGGCGGCTTACTATTTCCGTTAGCATAACTAAGCTTTTTTATTCGTCATATTTTGCGACATTTCTCTTTTGCTGTCCAGAATTTTATTTTTATCTAAGGTTTTTAATTTTTTGTTTTAGACTACTGTATTTCACACTTTTTTAACTTTAATACTTCAACGTTTTATGGTTCGTTTCACTGGATTCTAATTCTAGTGAACATAAGACTGCGCCAGATATTAATTTATGAAAATGAAACACGACAAATGTTCCCAGTTCCCAACAAAACTCAGTCAATCAACATTTTACTTCTAACTTATGTTGACTCACCAACCTAGTCATCAGCATGAACGGAAATAGTTGCATTCAAATGAACGACGTTTGTGAGACACAAATCAACAAGCAAGCGGTATTGCTTTTGGTTTGATTTGGCATGCGCTTGGGAGGTCATTGGCAAGCTTTGGGTCAGCTTTTCCTGTTATTTTCGGCTGTTCGCTGTTGATGTATGTAACTCACACGAAAAAGAATCGTAAAAAACTTCAAAACAAGTACAGAGAAAATATTTCAAGCTTAACATTGGGAATAAACTGTTCTTATACAAGCAAGCGCTGAAGCCGATGTAGACCTATGGCATACAGCTCTGGAGTTGTACCAACTAATGCAAATATTTTGCAAAATAAGATAAATTGTCCATGCACTGTGGTACATAACAAACGACGATATCCACAGAGATCTCGGAATAGTCGAAGATGGAACCAAAAACTTCACAAAATTCGTTTGAATGGACATGGTAATAATACTGTAATATGCGAGCTGCGGCTCGAGTAGATAAAACAGTATTCTGTGAAATTATTTCTTTATTTTCTAGTCTATAGAACAATTCAGGTTCACACTATACTATTCTTCGCAAATTCTTTCCTTACAAGGTCTCTTTCCTCTCAAATCACTTTATCTCCTTTCAATTACTTAATTCACAAATCCAAACTAATTACTTTTTCTTGTTCACTCTCAACTTTCAATTTATCACCAAATTACAACTTCGCCCATTATCACTTTTCCAATCTCTTCGCCACGGTTCTAAACCAACTGTGTCTTTTTTGATCGCCATCTGTCCTTATATAGCAGAAGTTTCTGATAGCCAGAAACTTCTAGCAAATTCTTCGACCACTGGAACAAGAGAAATAATTCTTGCAGTTATAATTCCCTTTTATCCCTGATATTATTCGTCTCTTTCGTTCACATGAGCTGTGGAGACTTCGTCCCAGACACTAACCTCGAATGAAAGGACAGTTCGAACCAAAATTCTGCCAGAATGGAAAGTCACTTCGGAATTTGCTGCATAGACATAGGAGCGTAGTTATTATTATGCTACAATACAATCTTACAAATTCTGGACGAAAGAAATTTATTGCGTCGTCTACAAACGACCTAACCTTTCTACTTATCACGATAAAGAATAACCGCGCTTAACTAGCGGAACAAACAGAAATTTTCATTGGGCAAACACTCGCTACAAGCCTTTATTTCGTGATAATGAAATTAGTTGCAGTATTTTTGGTGAGAAAGTTTCACGCCCTACTATGAGAACGCTCTGTGCTCTTCATAGTGTCCATGGAAGATTTTCACCTATCCTAGGGGGGAAAAAAAGTTGTATTCGAGAGTTTAAATAAGAAAAATGTAAAGAATACTTGAAGTTTTTACATTACATTTACATTTTTTTACATGCACAACAACAAAACTCAAAACCACAAACACAACATGAGGAGAATCAACAGCCTACATACCATTCATCTAGAAGTCCTTCTATGTCACCACAGCCACTGATCACCCTAGCAGGATAGACGGAGAATTCAATGGAGTAACAAAATGACTGAATTTATCATCAAAGCTTGCTTCTGCACCACCCGTTGCGAGACAACTATCCCAGAATATAGACAGAGATTACATACAATGTTTGTGGAGAGATATAATAATTTAGCGAACATCACGGAACAGAATATTTCAGATCGTAGACTAGTCATCATGAGAGAAAACCTACTCGCCAGGCCCCTAAAATTTAAACTGCCTAAAAAGCAACCAAGCTACAGGCTCAAGTGCAAAGTTGACCTTATGAACGGAAGGATATTATCAAACTATACTGCAGAAATCTCCAACTTTCAACAACTGCACCTTCACCTTTTCTGCGGTGTATATGCTGTTGTAAAAGCGAACAGTGGAAGAATATCAGAGGAAAAACGTTTGAGGCCATCAAAGCCAAAAAAAAAAAAAAAAACTCGCAATGGCTGAGAAGATTTAGTAATAAAATTGAATTCCTGCGGAAGCATGCTGGTGTATTAACGTCTTATATATGAAAAATTCATAAGAATATGATTGAAAACACACCGCAGGTGCAGTACAACGACATCAACTAATCGGTAACGGAAGCACTTTGCATGGTAAAGCAAAAAATCAGTGTGTATGCAAAACGACTTCGGCGGTAAAAAAAAATCTAAAAAGAGGAAAGATGACAACAAACAGTTCAAAGGCTCACAAAAACAGTTTTACAAAAAGTGTAAGGGGAACGAAGTAAACATCAACCTACTCCCGAAGAAAGAAGACTTGGATAACTTCTGATCTGGGTTTTGCTCTACAAGTGCCCAGCATATTCCATCGGTCGTCTAAACTGCTGCAACAGAATGAGGAATCAACCACCACAATTAGCCAGATGGCAGACACTCACACTATGTCTGAAGATTTCTGCTCAGTCAAAATGATAGGCTGCACAACTGGGGGTTGAAATTCTTTACCGCCTTAATGACACATCATGCGCCGTGAAATTAATGGATTCATACAGAATCTAAATGTGATACCCAATTATTTCTGTGAAGGTGTTACATACTCGTACCTAGTTCCGAAACATAACAATACCCAAGATAACTTGCCCCAACACTTTCTATAAGCTTACAACATCGTGTGTTACCGAGATTAAAAGTAAGCATTGCGACGAAAATAACGTCCTTACTGAACAATAAAAAGGATGTAAGGATCGCTCGGTTTTAAGGAACAGCTGGCTTTTGATGCGGTGGTCAGACTTGTGTCAAACAACGGAATTCATTAATTATAAGAAGGGCTTTGACATGGTCCCGCATAGCTGGCTGATGTCGATTTTAAACATCTATAACAACTAATTAAGTCTTGCGAAGTCATAATGATGAAATGGTGTACAAAAATAAGACTTTCATCAATAACGTCATGCAAAATCCGAATTGCCAGAGGCATTTTTAAAGCAGACAACTCTCTGTTAAACAAGAGTAAGCACGAGTTCGAAGTGAAAAACAACGTACAAAATGTAAAACTCACTCACCTTATGTACATGGACGACATCAAACTGCCACCTAAAACAACTACTCTAGATTGTCGACAAACTTCCCATTGACATAACGATGGAGTTTGGCATTTAAAAGAACAAGACGGACAACATAGTAAGAGGCAAGATGTCAAAAGGATTCGAATATAAAAAATCCAACAATGAAATCATCGAATCACTGGAGGAAGGTTATATTTACAGGAATCTAGGCATTAAGCAATCAAGAAGGATTAGTTACACAACGATTAAAACTAGCCTGATTGAATCATTTACCAACCGCTTGGAAAGTGTACTATGAACATCATTTAACTCCAGAAATATAGTGACAGCCATCCAATATCTTCGCTGTTCCCATAATAACGTACTCAGCTGGTATAATCAAATAGAGTGAAACCGACTTCGAAGGACTATGTAGATAGAAAAGTCAGAAAGCTGATGGTGAAATACCGCTAACGCCATCCCCAAGCAGCTGTAGAGAGATTAGTCCTTCCGAGAGATAAGGGGGAAGGGGTGAGCTACCCATGAAATAATACGCTATATACTGGCTGGGTGCTCTAAGCTTACTATTGATGCCAGGCACGTCCTTACTGAACAATAAAAAGGATGTAAGGATCGCTCGGTTTTAAGGAACAGCTGGCTTTTGATGCGGTGGTCAGACTTGTGTCAAACAACGGAATTCATTAATTATAAGAAGGGCTTTGACATGGTCCCGCATAGCTGGCTGATGTCGATTTTAAACATCTATAACAACTAATTAAGTCTTGCGAAGTCATAATGATGAAATGGTGTACAAAAATAAGACTTTCATCAATAACGTCATGCAAAATCCGAATTGCCAGAGGCATTTTTAAAGCAGACAACTCTCTGTTAAACAAGAGTAAGCACGAGTTCGAAGTGAAAAACAACGTACAAAATGTAAAACTCACTCACCTTATGTACATGGACGACATCAAACTGCCACCTAAAACAACTACTCTAGATTGTCGACAAACTTCCCATTGACATAACGATGGAGTTTGGCATTTAAAAGAACAAGACGGACAACATAGTAAGAGGCAAGATGTCAAAAGGATTCGAATATAAAAAATCCAACAATGAAATCATCGAATCACTGGAGGAAGGTTATATTTACAGGAATCTAGGCATTAAGCAATCAAGAAGGATTAGTTACACAACGATTAAAACTAGCCTGATTGAATCATTTACCAACCGCTTGGAAAGTGTACTATGAACATCATTTAACTCCAGAAATATAGTGACAGCCATCCAATATCTTCGCTGTTCCCATAATAACGTACTCAGCTGGTATAATCAAATGGAGTGAAACCGACTTCGAAGGACTATGTAGATAGAAAAGTCAGAAAGCTGATGGTGAAATACCGCTAACGCCATCCCCAAGCAGCTGTAGAGAGATTAGTCCTTCCGAGAGATAAGGGGGAAGGGGTGAGCTACCCATGAAATAATACGCTATATACTGGCTGGGTGCTCTAAGCTTACTATTGATGCCAGGCACGTCCTTACTGAACAATAAAAAGGATGTAAGGATCGCTCGGTTTTAAGGAACAGCTGGCTTTTGATGCGGTGGTCAGACTTGTGTCAAACAACGGAATTCATTAATTATAAGAAGGGCTTTGACATGGTCCCGCATAGCTGGCTGATGTCGATTTTAAACATCTATAACAACTAATTAAGTCTTGCGAAGTCATAATGATGAAATGGTGTACAAAAATAAGACTTTCATCAATAACGTCATGCAAAATCCGAATTGCCAGAGGCATTTTTAAAGCAGACAACTCTCTGTTAAACAAGAGTAAGCACGAGTTCGAAGTGAAAAACAACGTACAAAATGTAAAACTCACTCACCTTATGTACATGGACGACATCAAACTGCCACCTAAAACAACTACTCTAGATTGTCGACAAACTTCCCATTGACATAACGATGGAGTTTGGCATTTAAAAGAACAAGACGGACAACATAGTAAGAGGCAAGATGTCAAAAGGATTCGAATATAAAAAATCCAACAATGAAATCATCGAATCACTGGAGGAAGGTTATATTTACAGGAATCTAGGCATTAAGCAATCAAGAAGGATTAGTTACACAACGATTAAAACTAGCCTGATTGAATCATTTACCAACCGCTTGGAAAGTGTACTATGAACATCATTTAACTCCAGAAATATAGTGACAGCCATCCAATATCTTCGCTGTTCCCATAATAACGTACTCAGCTGGTATAATCAAATGGAGTGAAACCGACTTCGAAGGACTATGTAGATAGAAAAGTCAGAAAGCTGATGGTGAAATACCGCTAACGCCATCCCCAAGCAGCTGTAGAGAGATTAGTCCTTCCGAGAGATAAGGGGGAAGGGGTGAGCTACCCATGAAATAATACGCTATATACTGGCTGGGTGCTCTAAGCTTACTATTGATGCCAGGCACGACAATGTAAGAAAAATTCACCACATAGTGAGAAAATATGAACTTACAAGCGGACTGTACGCACGAATTTGGCAATGTTTGACTACACAGTGAGACATAATCAAGTGGCTAAGGTTGTACATCAAAACTTGGCCAATAACAGCCGCCTTCTTTCACAGAAACTCCCATATTACAAGTACGACGCACTACCAGTACTTGAAAAATGCACCGCAGAATTATACTGTGATAGAGCGATAATAATTAATGGCACTATAGGTGCTAACAAGCCCGATATAGTTCTGTTCGACAAGGTAGCGAAAGTAATCGAACTTTTCGACATAGCTATTCCATTGAACAACAATATTTAGTCAACCTACAGCATAAAAATATAAAACTACACAGAGTTTTCCAACGACCTTAAAGCGGTGTATCATGCTGATCGAGTGGAAATAGCGCCAATAATTATTTCTGCTACAGGACTTTAGCATGAGTACCCTCTGTTTCCAAGGAGCTCCAATGCTTTTTTTTAAAGAGGTTTCCCCATGAGGCTTAATCCTCTATATATATTTACATAACAAATTCATAGACATAACAAAAAATAAAAAAAATAAAAGCAGGAGTTCCACGCGCCTCTCACTCTAAGTGTGCTTTTTTAAGGTGAGTTCCCTGTGCCTCTCACAAAAAAAAAAAAAAAAATTAAAAATTTTATATATTTCATATTAATATTTGATATTAAATACATTCCATACAAATAATAAATACTTAAATAAATTATTCCGCATATTGCGCTCACATTCAGGGTGTTTCCTTATTCCTCCCTCTTTAAACTTCCTCCCTCATCCACAAGCCGGAATTACTATTTAATCGAACAATTTTTCCAATCGATGCGACAGTCCAAAGTCCAAACAAGTGAAAAAAAAATCATTCATTCGTTCGACTGCAAAAACCATAGAACAATTTTTCAATCATTCATTCGTTCGATGTGCTATGGTCGCACAGCGTCCATACACAAAAGAGCAGAGCAGAGTCCGATAGCGTACATACACAAAAATCATTCAGTAGAAGTAAACTATCAGACTATCATAGTGAAATATTTGAATGTTTTTTTTTTATTTTTATTACAACTGTAAATAGACATGATTAAATCGACATGATCACTCCCTTAGCCAACAAAATAAGGGGAGGAGTTTGGAAATTTGCCCGTCGTCTGGAAATATCGACGTGCCTCATCAATACGTACGTACTTAATTTCCTTATCATTTATTATTATCATAGAAAATAGAAATGGGATCGAAAATAAATTTTCTGTATTGGAGTTACGCATGTGTCTGAATCGTCGTCATAACCTCTCCGGCTGAAGGAACTACCTTGCAATTTTTTGGAGAGTTTGTACCCCTAACGTGCTAATGCTTGGATTCTTGCTTACTTTCTGGGTAATTGTGGTGAACCCATATTTAATCTTCATCCATGATTCGTTTAATAATTTGCTCAGAATTTTCACCAAAATTTAATAGATTTTACAGAATCCTCATGCTACTTGACGATGAAAGACATGAAAGATTCTTCAAAATTGGTCCTTGTAACGCTAAAAAACATTACACGGATTTTGATGAAATTTGTTTTGTTAGTTTAGAATGGCATATACGAGTATGTAGATAATGAATGATATATATTTTGTTGAAATTGTGTTCCTAAGTTTGCTCTGGCATGTAGCTGGTCAACATGGAGTCTAGATAAGATTTGGAGATGGGATTCTGAAAAGACTTCGGAATGTCAACCTCTCCTTTTTAGAAATTAACAACAATGCTTCACGCACAATGTTTGGCTAACTTCAGGTTCTAAGCAACTTAATTAACATGTAGGACCATATTTCGGAATAAGCCGTCCAAAAGTTATATAAAGAAATCGACTGCTGTCCATCGCCCACAAATTAACCTCATCCACTACTCCTTGATACGGTTAGCATAACCCACTTCGCCGAACTCGTAAGTAATTATCCATCATTAACGAGTGTCGTATAACGTTGAATCGTAAACAGCGTACTACCTAACAATTTCAGCAAAGCCGACCCGAATGAAAGCCATTCCCCAGGAAAAACCGGAGAACAAAACGAATGAAAAAATAAAACTTTTACCCTAACAAGCTCACAACACTCGCCTCGGATTTGTAATGCACGGCAGTATATCCACCCACTAAATGAACAAGGGTACATAACAAAGTCCTACAAAACTCCCCGGAGCCTCAAAAGTTCAGAACATAAAATTTACCCAGAAAAAAAGGTAACAGCGAGACTTTTCCACAAGGTAAATTGTTTACGGGTGTTAAGTCAATCGCAGATGTTTAACATGAAAATTATAATCACTCGCCATAGTGGCCCTGACAAAATAAATAACAAAAAATCCTAAGCGATTGGAGGAAACCAGAATTAGTGGCATTGTTGTGTTCCGCACGTCGAAAGTTTAACCTATGAACTTCCGACGTGCGGAGCACAACACAGGTTTCGGTGCGTTACATTTGAATAAAAAACCAACGCTTATGTCGTTTGATTTGACAATGTAGCATTAACTCACACCCACCCCAACATATTGTGACGGATGTTAGCAACGTTCTATTCCAATAAATAGACGAACAAGTGCACCTCCTGTAAGCTGGAGGAGGTGTGAAATCAATTCTCCTTGTTCTTGTTCAATAAATCAACGAAAGTGGTTGTATATAGTGCGTACACTCATATTCTACCTTAACATAATACGTGTACGTATACAACAGTTCTCAATAAATATCTATTCCATACCACAAAAGTAGACCTTCACAACGAGTCGGAAATACATTAAACCCCGATTATAAGCACACTGATGGAAAATTCGTTGTTTGTGCATCTATGCGGTATTGCTTAAATGAGGGAACAATTGTATAAGCACAAAAAGTCCTTATAAATAAGCCTCTGTATTTTTGATAATAAAAATTCGATTATAAAATGTAAATAGTGTCGTAAATAATTCTGCAATAATTAAATGAAATTGAAATCTAAGGTTTAAAATTTGAAACGCTTTAAAAATCATAAGAAATTTATACATACTCATACATGCGTTCATATACCAATGTATATGCTCCACATCTGCCTATATGTTTATCAAAAATGTTAGTGTGCCGAGTGTAATTCGGGCAACCAATTAACCTAATCAGTCCTTGGTAATATGCCTTCGGTTCATTCAAACGTGCCTTTATGTAACAAATATTTGTGGACTTAGTGTGTTGATAGATAGATAGATATATGCATATATAGATACAGCTTAGCAGTCTAGGCTGTGTAGGTGGTAATACATAAAAAAGACACGCACTCGCAAGTAAATAATTCAAGCTCAAAAAATCAGTTTAATGTCAGAAACAACAATTCATCCTCGGTCATAAATGAAAAGCATAAAATACGTTTTAAAAAAAACTACTGCAAGTGTGCACTTCAGTTTTTTGCGGATATCTTATTATTCATTCATGGTTTTTTGTGTTTAAATAATAAAAGTAATCAACCTAAAGCTGGCTAAGCCAAAAAGACACGAATTAAGTGAAATTGAAAGAGCCTAAATTGTCCCTTTGACCTCTCAAAGCATGTCCAAGTAAAAAATTTCAAAAACTCTTACGCATTTACGTGCAGCCATTCAATATGCCTTAAGGCACATTCAAGATGATGTCTTGATCGCATAAGTAATGAAGCCATGAAGATTGGAGCAATGTCGTGTGGTCAGATGAGGCAAATTTTGATGGAAGTAAATTGCATTCTTCTAAAAACAAAAGTAAAGCGGATTTACGAAAACATTGGACCCTACGTTCGCAGAAGGAAGGGTGAAGAGTACCATCCCCATTGTGTGGTACCCACATTCAAGTTTGGTGGTTGTAGTTGCATGGTGTGGGGCTGCATGGCGGCAGGAGGCTTATGATAGCTATTCACGTGCGAGGGAAGAATGAATAGCGACAGCTACATTGATGTTTTAGGGACCTCCTTAAAGACATCTTACCGTAAAATATTTGGGAACAGGTCTCACAGAAGAATAATTTTTCAGCAAGATAATGCTTCATGTCATAAATCGCGAAAAACGATGGAATAGTTTTCAAATCAATCGATTGAACACCTGTGGACATTTCTAAAAAAAAAAGACGATAAAGAACAATTATCCGACATCCTTAGTAGACCTGAAGGGCGCTATACGACGAGAATGTGGAAAAAATCAGCAAGGAAGAAAATTTTAATTAAGTTGCTACCATGCCTCGTAGGGTTCTTGCAGTGGTAAAGGCCAATGGAGGGCCAACTAAATATTAAATAATAAAAAAAAAAATACTAATTTTAGTTTAGTTTAGTTTTGATTTTTTCAACGGCATTTTATAAATTTGCGTAGGGTGCTTTTCATTTATGCTTAATTACTATATTTGTATCTGCCAAGTGATGTTACAGCGCTTCCTCGTGCTCGTTTCTAAAACCCCATCTCCAGGTCTTATCTGCTGTCCTTTTTGACGTGCCAGAGCAAATTTTTTGGAGAAAAAAATGCGTAATTAATTAGATCTTTTTGTCCCACATTATGAAAGGTACTGCAGCGTAAAGGGCTGTTCGAATTTTCTTCAAACTGAATATCTGGGATCGTAAGGTTACAGTTCGAAGTGAAATCATAATATTCATTCTACGCCAAAAGGTAATATTCATTCTATGCCAAAACTAACTTTACTAATGTTGATACTCCCCATGATCCCAATACGTAAATCCCCTCTCAACGCATAATTCCTAAAGCACAGAACTATTCCTTACAGTTCCATAGACGAGGGGAACACAACGGGCCCAATGGAGGCCTAAGTGAAGAGCATAAGCTCACCCTCTTAAACCAACCAACCAACCAACTTTACTAATGTAGTATTTTGGAAAAAATCGATTTTCATCGATTTCAAATCTTTTGCAAATGAACAATATATAGACGCAAGTACGTGGGACCCAGTAGTGCACTTTATAAAACTTTCACCTATAAGGCAAGAATAGGTTTCCTGAAAACTTGAGATTACTATGATAGAGAAACTCAATCAAGTGGGTCTCTCAATTGTGGCTGGGCAGATTTTCTTCAAACGTTTTACCTGGGGTCTGCGGGATCACAGTTCGAGGCTAAATCTGACTTTTAATTCTAACTCCAAAAATTATGGATGATTGAAGAAAATTCAATATTTGAGTTATCGTTGACACATGCTATCAGATGCCGTACCAAGTTTCGCCAAGAAATACATGTAGCGGTACTTTACTTATTAACTGCTTCTTAGAAACTAGCTATTTCTCGACTATGGCTCAATGGATTTTAGTCGAAAGTAATATCTAAACAATATTTGATTTAGGTATGCAAAGCCATGAAAATTCTAAATCCCAGGTTTTTGAAAATTGTTTAACAATTTTGTGAATTTTAATCGACTGCCAGACAAAAACAATATTTGATTTTAATTTTTATATAGGTGCAAGTACGTGCGACCCAGTCGCTTATTTTATTTTATTATCAAATGAGAACGTTTACGCACCAGACTAAACCATCGACAGTTTTTTTTTTTTTTTTTTTGTTTTATAAAAATTTATGAAGTCAATTTTTGGCTATTGTTGAGACTCCACAAAACACATTTTACCACCACTCAACCTTTTACGTTATATTTTACCCCTAGTCCGATTTTAATGGTTTTTGGACGGGATCATCTCCATGATACATGTCATAGTCATTGAATTATTATTGGTCTTTCTTGAATTAGGAGTGCGAGAAGGACGTGGGGCTGACAGACCGTCAGCCAGACTAATAACAAAAAGCGCTTGTTTCGACCTGAAATAAATAGATCAATTGAACATTTTTAAATCGGAGACCAGAAATTGTTTAGCTTTTGGAAATGATGACTTACTCAGCTCCAATCTGAAAATTTCTTTGTGTAACCTTTTGAATTAACTATATATTTCTGTTTGTTTATTGTACACTGAATATAGTGGGTAGGTAATCCTCGTAGCTTTGGTGATTCCTTGACGACAAGTTAAATATTGTCTCACCTTTATTGGACAATCGTTTACCCATGTAGATATATACAAAAATGTTGAACATATATCGTAAACTCTTGTTTCACTGTATTACTGGATATTTTGTGTTCGGCTGTAAACAGAATTGTTGAAATTGGTACAGATTTGGGGAAGATAGAGTTGAGTTTAAAAGATTATAAGAAAGAATATAAAAAGCAAGTAAGAGACGGAAGGCTACGGTTTTTAAGGCTTTTTTTCAGAGCAGGTAGGTGCGCAAAACATACTCAAAAATAAGCAAAACTTAATTCCGCAAAGATTTGAAGAATAATAATTAAGCAAATTGCAGGTCCATACCCTTAGTGTGTCCGTAGCAAGAATGGCTGCGAGAAGCAACAAAATATTTATTTATATTTATTTATTTTTTATAAAGAAAATAAATCAGTGCCTTAAGGGGCTTTCAGTTGTACTGACAATAAGAGGAGTTTGCTTATAAGCGTACCCCTTATATATGGTAATTACTGTAACTTTACTCAACGGGATATATTTTTTGATGTCGACAACAACAACCACCATCACCTGAAGCATGAGTAAAACAACGACATCCACAATGTCGACAACGAGGACAAAGTTTGGTTGAAATACTTTTTTTTTATAACGGAATTATTGGATTATTTTCCATTAGTTGGATGAATTTTATTAGTACCGCCAGCGATGCGAGGGTGAGATAATTTAATCCCCGTATACCATGGAATAATTTCATGGAATTTTGTGCTAAATTTCCTTGCATGGAGCACAATACCAATACAATGTACGGCTAGGGGGAAAGGAATAGTAAATGCGACTTAGTCGTTTAAAGTATAAGGAGTCTACTTATCCGAAAAAGGTTATATACACTTAGAAACATTCAGTTTCGTACGGAGTGTATTTTCACAAAAAAACTTAATTTAGGTTAAACGAATTGCAGATCGGTTTATGAATTATCATATGATCACGTCATTTTTGCATGTTCTTCACGGAAAGGACAAAAAACTGAAGTAAAACAACATTACGATGCATTTGGCATAAGTTATGTGTCATCACTCTGCAAAGAGAGCAAACATTCAATTTCGTACGACGCAAGTAAGTGCATCTACAGGTCAGGTTTTTAATATTTAGAACTATATTTTTTCAACTTTATTTAAAAGGGCTTTATTTTCAGTAAAAATTTAAGGTACTTTTTTGTTTGGATTCAGTTTTTAGGTTAATGGTTTAATTTAGTAGAATGGGTAAAAATATAACTGTAGAAGTACGATCGTTAGCAATTTTTCATCGAAAGGAAGGAAAATCGTTAGCCGAAATAGGAAAAATATTAAATCTAAAAAAGTCTACTGTACAATATGTTTGTAAACGGTACTATGAGGAGGGAAGGGTACAGAATGTATATAGTAACAAAGGACCCAGAAAAATGACCAGATCTTCTGAAAAATTTATTCTCCGTGAAATAAAAAGAAATCCCAAATTAACTTCAGTTGAATTAAGTAAAATGCATACTGATTTTAACGGAATCAATGTAAACCCAATTACAATCAGGCGCACACTTAAAAAAATGGTTACTTTTCGCGTGTATGTCGTAGAAAACCTTTGGTCAGCGAGGTTAATACAATCAAACGACTAAATTTCGCTAAGGCATACAAGGATAAGCCGCCAGACTACTGGAAAAAAGTCATATTCGTCGATGAGAGTAAATTCTCACTCTTCCGAAATGATAAAAAACAAGAAAAAGTATACTGGAAACGTAATGAGGCTTATCTTGTAAAAAACTTATCGGCGACAGTAAAACACGGCGGAGAAAGTGTTATGGTTTGGGGTGCTATGAGCTGGGGAGGTGTTGGAAATTTAAAATTTATTCAAGGCAATATGGATAAAACTATGTACCTTAACATTCTCAAAGAAAATTTAAAAGATTCAGCTGACAAACTGGGAATTAAGGACAATTTCCACTTTTACCAAGACAACGATCCAAAGCATAAGGCTTTGGATGTGCGTCTCTGGCTTTTATACAACTGCCCAAAATGCATTGAAACACCTCCCCAGAGTCCGGATATTAATCCCATTGAACATCTGTGGGAGCACTTGGAACGACAAATTAGGAAAACAAAGGCAGTACGAAACAAAAAGGAGCTTCAGAGACTCATACTGGAAGAGTGGAATAAAATTCATCCTGATGTTACCAAAAACCTAGTTGAATCGCTTCCAAGTAGGCTTGCTGCTGTAATAAAGCACAAAGGAAACCCAACACCTTATTAATTTTATTATTTTATTCGTTTTTGAAGTAAAATTTTAATTAACTAAACCACCGTACGAAACTGAATGTATCTTATTTTCTTACCTTCTTATTACTTAACAGTTATTTTACGATATTACGTTGAATTTGAATTTTCTTTCTTCTTATTCCTAGTTATTGTGTTGCATTGCAATAAAAACAATATTAAAACTGGAGATTTTTTTTTATTTTTTTTAAAAAATAACGAACAGTTTGCAAAAATTATCATCGTACGAAACTGAATGTTTCTAAGTGTACATATAAGTATACTTTTATAGAGCTAACTGAGTAGCCGTTAATTACCGGAGGTTAGAAAGAAGGTCTGAAACGGGTGCGGAACAGTTTTTTGACAATTCTAATAAATATAAATACAAACCATTTTCAGTGATGTCCAGTTATTCTTTTCTTTTTTTTTTTTTTTCAATTGCTCTACCTGCGAACACACCGGTAACGACCTGCCATAAAAGTCAGTTCCTTTGCGGTTCATTACCGTTAATTATAACCGGGATGACAGCTGTCAATCCGAGTTTTCGGGTTTAAAAATGTGATTAAACTTTCTAACTTTCCAACAGTGGTAAAGTTTGAACCCTCCGAGGTTTGTATTAACATAAAATTCATATAAGATTTTTGAAATCCGAAGCAGATAAATGTAAACATTTTTCAAATCTGAATACAAAGTTGACCAATTTACTACTATACTTAAAGAGCCGATTTTTGGGTATTCAATTGATCTTTATTTCAAAAATATCAGAATTCGAGAATTTGGCTTTATAAAGCCGTAAAATAACCTCTCAGTACAACGAAACGCCTACTACTTTAGGGCTAGGGAAAAATATGAGGAATAGAGTATCATACGGTCCCTTTCGGGTGGGTTGCAACTTCTCTGCAAGTTTTAAAACTACTTACGGTTATGGATAAGTCTTATTTAGAAAATATTATCAGAATGCATGAATTTTGGTTACACATAATGACAGCCATGTTTTCTTCTAAGAAAAAGTCGTAACAATAGTTTTTCTGATAAATATTATTACTTTTAAACTAAAAAATTCAAAACGGCACTAGGGATGGGTTAGAAGATGAGAGATAGATCACCATACTTTCCTGCATGTTTTGTTATAGAAATTTGAACTACAGTGGACGGCCAGAATACCGATAAAACTAGATTTTCATAAAAGAATGCAGATTTTAGTTACATTCACATATCTAAATAGCGATTTTATTATACGATATAACGAAAGCACAAACAAATTTAAACAAACAAGTTTCTGATAAATTGATAACAGCACATTTCTTGTACGCTTTTTTTTGTGCTTAGAGTTGTCATTTGTTCTATAAATATTTTATAATAGGTCTACGCCGACTTTAACACAAAACATGCAGAAAAGTTATAATACGTGTTAAACTGATCGAGTGGTCCGCTATTTACTGTTCCGTCAATTTATAGGATTTTTTTTTTTTACAAAAACACTAAATTTAAGTTAATAGGCGTCTGTGTTATCGGTTTCTAGACAAATTTTGTGGATGATCTTAGTAACAAGGCGTATCTACATCTATAAATTGCCATGAAATATCAAAATATATTTAAAAAAAAAAAAATCCTTTCAAAAAGTGACATTTATGTATATACAATGTATTGGTAAATTGTATCAATGCCTAGATATTTTGTTAATATGTTTTTATTTTTTAATTTTATAACAAACATATTTTGAGCGTGGCTGGGTATGGATTTCACTTATACTGTTTCAGGGTCTGGAAAGCTTATTCATATACAAAATTTCATCTTCCCAGCTTAAGGCCCAAAAACTGGTGACATGAGGACAGCCACATTTATAGGTATAATTGTATCCAAATTAATATAGGGTAATATACCGGTCAGTGTTACACCCTAAAGCATATTTATATATGACAAACATTTTCTACATAGTGAACGGCTTCAGACATTATGTCGTTCATCATACTGAACCTCCACTGTAATTGAGAATCTGTTCACTCCATAGAAGGATAGGATGTCACTAACCCATTTGTTGAACTTTTTCACAGGAGCTTCGTCTTTTAAGTGACATTACGGATAAATTACAGTTTTCCATATGTGCCAATCCCTGCTAAAGTTGTCTATCGACATCCCCATATGGCATATTAATCAATAGTTTCAATCAAATTAATGCTAGCGAACGAGTGTTGAGTGAAGTATGTTTTTGATTGATTAACATTTTTACCGCACCCATTCATCCATCTTCAAACCGCAATGCTCTCGATGTTCCACATTAATTTACTCTCCTTAAAAAATCCCCATCTCATAAATGCAGCCCTCATTTGCCTTCGCATACAAACATTCGTATCCTTTCGCGCCCTAAACAGTACTGATGATTTTCGTATTTTAAATTTCAGCCACTCAAATAGATGACTTCCTCCCAGTTCTCACCCCGTTTTCAACATCTCATACCATTCTTAACGAATAAAATTCCCACGCTCACTATTAAGGATGACTGCATCTAATTTTATTGCTTTCGGGTCAAAGGGAAGGAAGCATCTTCTCAACACCCAGTTATTCATAGCATCAGTGAGTAACAGAGAGAAAGTAACAGCAGGCACGAGGCAGAAAGTGGCACATCCAAAAATGCGGATTAAGTCGAACCACGAGGATACTTTAATAAATCAACCAAAGCAAGCACTTCTGCGACGAGTGGATGCCATAAGAAATGTTGGCTATTACTCCGCACCGATGATCAATGGAGGAAGAGAGCCGACAAGGAAGTCCTGATCGCTTTTTTTTTCACTCGTTTTTAGTGTAATCGTGAAAAAAGAGTCAGCTACGGCTATGAAAAAAGTGTTTAAGAGGTATCCTACACACAAACCATTACAAATCTTTCGCCGATTCAACTTCAAATCATTATATCATACTCTGCGCTCGTAATATGCTCGAAGCGCACATCTTCCGTACTGGCATACTTTATTCCATTTCCTACTATTTTCTCGTTCTCATTACCTCTCTTTTCCATTCTGCCTTTCCTTCTTTTGTTCTTGTCCATATCCTTGCTGAATAAAACTTTAGCGCGAGAGAACAAAAAATAAACCCGAACGTAATTGAATTATGAAAGCTATCCCTATGGTGGTGCTGGTCCTGATTGCCGGCTCTGTTGCTGCTGTTTGAGAGATTAAAGTGTCCAATAAGCACGTAATGATGCACACAATAAATTCATCTCTGGAATTAGGTATTGAGTTCTTAACTTTTTCCTCCCTTTTTTTTGTGAAAACAAATCAGGGAAACCACGGAGCAAGATATTCGGAACAAAAAATGTAAAAATGGAAAATCCGCTTTGCTTAAGAACAGGGTACTTTTCTTATTGATTTATGTGGCTGATGTGGTTTCTTGGGTGTGTTCTTTTATTTTGCTCTCTGGGAGTTTGGGAAAACTTTAGTGGAAAACTTTGATAAACGATTAAAATTCATATACATACATATGTATATGAACCTATATATGATGACTTATAAGGAGCAGATGCTGGTTCTCTTCTTAAACATATAGTGATACAGTAACAAGAAAAAGTTTACTCACTTTAGGAAGCCAATGATTTGAATATTTGTTCAGTGTTGAAAACTCGTGAGATTTTCTTCTTTTTCTTTTATATGACAGAAATGTGGAACATGAGGAAGGTGGGGATGAAAATGTAATCTCCGATCAAAACATGAGAACAAATTTGTGAAAAGAAAACTGAAAGAGATTAAAAATAAAAGTCAAGTTTTTCAGCTTTGGAATTCGAAGTTATAAAATCAACGCTTTGGAAAACATTTTTTTAAACTCATGGCAACTACCATAACTGTAAAACAAACATTCTTGTTAAATATGTCATTTTACCTATACCTATACATGAGAGAAGGTATCGTCTTGAGATAAAGTAATATACATTCTGATCAAAATTTTTATTCCTTTCAAAGTAATCTCCATTGCAAGCAATACACATATTCCAACGCTTCCTCCAATCTTTAAAAGACTTTTGATTGACCGATTTTGGAATCGCCTTCAACTCCTTCTGCGAATTCTCCTTTATGGCTTCAATCGTCTCAAAATGCTTTCCGCGTTTTTCAGCTCATAAACATATGTACGAGTATGTATGTCGCATACATGTACGTACTATTGTTGCTACGACAAGATAGTTGCGTTGTATATTAAGCGGTTAACGATTTCCTCTTGACAAAATAGTTGAGCAGCTGATCAGCGATTTATGTCGATTTGACTTATCTGTCGAGTCAACACATAATTAAATGGGACAAAATACGGAAAGGTGGGGCAAAAACTATAATATGTCAAAGTAAATCTAATTTTCAAACGAAACACAATTATTATAATATAATTAATAAAATAATAAGAAATTATTATTAAATAAACATTCATCTTTATTTAATTAGAAAGCTTCCTTCTTGTTCTATTCTTTCTTACCATTTTCTAATAAGCTCCCTCCCGTTTTGGAATAGGATAGAAATAGAAAGCCGATCGAAGGCAGAAGTACGTTGCTTATTTTAAATAAAATTTTTTGATGAACAATAATAAGGATTACTACAGTTAATGTATAATACCAAAATATTATAATTACAATAGCAACAGTTGGCTAGAGCTGTAACGAAACCCCTAAGGTATCCATGCCTACTCATTTGTGTAGTATGGAATAAAAGCATCGATACTATTAGTAAGACTCACAAAAACTGTGCAATAACTACTGGTATCGAGTACTTTCTCTTAATATTTTCTTATTTTTTAAACAAAACACCGTATTATTTGGTACATTAGATGCCACTCGTTTCTTTGCTAAATATTATTTAAAATAGGCAAAAACGACGTTAACCTGTACTAGGTTCAAGGCGAATGTATCAAACAGGCGAAATGAGGGGTTCGTAATAACACTGCTATTAAATGGGCGAATATATTGCTATTTTTTCATCCAAGTATGTGGAATAAAAATAACCGAAATAGTGAAATATTACCACTGTATACGAGTATACTATTGGGTTGGCAAGAATGTATCATAATTTCGGATTTTATAAGTAGGTGACGTTATGTTTGTTGATTCTCGCTTTTGTCAATGTTATGATTTTTTGTCTTTTGGCATTTGATAGCTGTCACTTTAAGCTTACTTTAGAAGTACCTATTAGTACAGTGTCAATTTTACTATGGAGTACAAAAACGAAAATTTTGGACGTATTTTGCTTTTTTATTTCCGTAAATGCAAGAAAGCTGCTGAGATTCACAAAGAGATATGTTTAGCTTACGGTGTTGACTGCTTAAAAGAATGCACTTGTCAGAATTGGTTTACGAAATTCCGCTCTGGATATTTTTCACTCAAAGATTACCAACGTTCTGGTAGGCTAACTGAAGTTGTTTAGTTATAGTACAAACATATATTCTATTTTTAATTTTTCTATTTTTTATAGTAACAGTAGCAATATACGAGTAGTCATCAATAAAATGTCTAGGCCATAGCAGTTTTAGCTTTCTTTATAGGAGAATTAGCTATGAAAAGTAGCCAATATTGCTATTCCTGAGTAATGTTAATGGGTGAGTTAGATCTGAAAAATGGTCATTATTGCAATTATAAGTGTTTTAGCCATTTCTGTTTATTAAATTATTACCAAAAGAGGGGTCGAACTTACGAGTATCGAGGTGTTGATGTATGACTATGTCGGAAGTCATACTCAAGTATGACGTTATCGATGCGACGTGTTATGTTTTATTGTCGTTTTCGACCGGCGTCGAGAACCTAATAAATAGTAATAAAACAATTTTCGTCTGGCAGGCTTGTCTAATATCCGTAGAAACTGAAAAACCTTGAAAAACTTGTTGGTAATTTCTTGTATTTGCAAAATGAATCTGCCGCTTAGTTGTTCAGAGCACTAATAACTGAGGCACGGTGCCAGTATATAGTATCAATAGAAATATCCGATCATAAATTCCATTTTTCGTACATTATTAGTATTAAGTATTTATTTTATTTATAATAGATTTTATATTATTTTTATTTATAATAGATTAAAGTAATCAAGCAATAACATTTTTAAAAAATCATGCTATTCATTTTCATGATTTTAATGATCTTACTTCAACGATTTATTCACAAGCAAATGCTGAAAGAGAGTATCACCAAAACTATGCGAGTTATAAAGCATTCCGAAACTGAGAGGGAGTGAATTCCAAAGACGAATAGGATCACTGAAGAATTGTCGCTCGGAGTTTGGGTATGAGATATGCTGCAGGATAATTAAAATGAGTGAATGTGAAAATCTAAGGTTTTCAAATATATAAGCTGTTTGCTGATAATAATTTTATGAAGATGTTTAATAGTGCAATACTCAAGGTATTATTAAATATGGTCATAACATTTCATTCCGTAAACGTAGCGAGTAATGTTCTTATATGCAACGTTGAGCTTATGTTTAATGCTACCATACTACAGACAATTTCGCAGCCATATGTAATAATTAGAATTAGAAGAATCCTCACTAACATTAATCTTGTATATAACGGTAAGTAGCTATGCGAGATTGAAAAATTTCTGAGAGAACCATAAATTCTAAAAATAACCATAAAAATAGCAGTGCAAGGTTATGTTGAACCATTCAGCAATATTTCTAAATTTATTAATGAACTCAATTAATTCATTTCTATGGTAAATAGTGGGGAAATTACAATCAGTTACGTCACTTATTTTAATAACTTATAAATATTTAGTGTGTAAGATGAATCTACAATTACGCCAAGTTTACAACTCATCGAACATAGTCTGTGTATGGAGCGATGAGTTCTTAATATAATGGTCGGAAGATCGTTAATAAATATCGTGAATAGCAGAGGACCCAAAATGGACACCCGCTGAGGTTGCAATGAAGTCAGACATTATATTATTAACAACAACTGCTTGTTTTTTTTAAGAAGTAACGTTTGAATAACCTTTGATTCAGGCGATGAAAATAAATATAACCTTTTTAGTAATCCACCATGTCGGATGCATTAAAAAAGTTACTACTACAACTTTCTGCGCACTTAGAAAAGTAGATGTTTTAATAATATTATTAAAAACAAGGGTATATATACCTGGAAGGAGGTATGGTAATATGATTTTTATAAAAAAAGAGGATGAATACCATCAACACCAACAGCTAAAATGTCTATCGTAGAAATTTATTTTACATACATTACCTTACTTTAGATGGCGCTACAGTCCGGAGTGGAGCTGGGCCTCAACCAAGAAGCATCTCCAGCCTCCAGTTTTGCACACGATGTTGGTTAAGATTCTAGTCCACTTGTGTGCGCCAACAAGGTGAGATCTTCCTTTACCGCTTAGGGATAGATTGGAAGACTTTCCGGGCCAGAGCGTTAATGTTCATTTGCTCTACATTTCCTAGCCATCCTAGGCGGCGACAGCGCTGTATGACTGGTATAAGTCATTATTGTATCTTCTCCTCCATTCCTCGTCGATATAAATAGGACCAAAATTCACTCGAAGAATTTTTCTTTCAAAATAATCTGCCTTTGACAACGTCTATGCTTCTCGCCGTACAGCATGCCTGGCATTATGAGGGTCTTATATAAAGTCACGTTAGTTCTCCGTGAAACGGTTTTGTTTTCTCAATTGCCTTCTTAGCCCAGAAAAACAGCGGTTGGCAAAAGTCATTCTTCACTTGCTCTGCTCTGCTCTGCTCCTGTCATTGCTTCAATTTAGAGTAGATAACAGGTAGACAAAGTCTTAACTACCTCAAAACTGCAGCTGTCTACTGTGACGTTTTGTCCAAGTCACCGATACTGACTGTTCTTTTTTGATGACAGCACATACATATCTATTTTGTTTTGCCCTCGTTAACTGGTAAACCCATTTTCGTCACGGTCGACTTTTCTGGCCTAAAACCACACTATTACGGACCAAGCAAACTGCTGACAAAAGATGTAGGGCTTGAGAATTTTGTGCAATCCGTAATATGGATCTTGGACACCTATATAGTTGTCGCAGTCCAGAGGGTTATCTTTCTTGATAACCGGGCAGTCGATGATGAGGTTCCAACGGTCGGATATACTTTCTTGTGACCGTATCTTACAGATGAATTGATGTATGCTCCGTACCAAATCATTTCCAGCTGCTTTAAATAGCTCTGCAGTCGTCAGCTCCAGCAGCCGATTTATGCTCAGATTTAACTAATTTCACCTCACTGTCGTCGGGTGTTCATCGTCGTCGTCCGAGTTGAATGAAACATTCTGTCTGATTTTTTTGGAATTTTTTATTTTTTTTTTTTTTAATAATCTGCGCTTCAAACTTAAACTGTTTAAGGACATGGGCCTTTAGGAAATTGGGGAAGAGGAACAGAGGAGAAACCTATGCACGTTGGCTTTAAATATTTGCAGATTGTAGTAATGGGGAAATACAGAGCCTGGTTTTTGTCGTTCGGCTTATAATCGAATCCCTATATTTGGCAATACGGCCGAAGTTGAGCTTTCGGGTGAACTGATGTGCATCCTGAATGCAAGCTATTTCACTGGAGTATTTTTTATGAAAAAAGCGACAAAATAGGAAGAGACACGAGACATTTCTCCGATGCTCTAGTGAATGAATGGAATTCACAATGTCTCTATCACCTATAAGTTTTAACGTGCGATTCTGTACCCTGTCTAGAATGTGCAGAACGATCTTGGGTTCACCAGACCAGATATGAGCGTTATATTCCAGCTTACGGCGGATGAATGCCTTATTGAGGCCAGATCAGTCGGGGTAAAATATTTCTTGCACCGTTTAAGGAATCCGAGACATTTCGCAGCATTTTTGGCGACCTCGAATATGTGATCGTTCCATCGAAGATGGTTATTAATACACATACCGAGAATGGCAAGTCTTTCCGTTTCAATGATGCAAGTACCATCCAGGGATAATGGTTGAGAGTTTTAGTTTCGCTTGAGAGACAGAAGACAGCATTGTGTTTTGGAAGCATTAAATTCCACTCTGTTGGTCGAACCCCATTTGATTATGCTGCCCAGGTCAGAATTTAATGTGTTTAACATATGTTGCCGTTCCCCTTCTACGGCCGAAGAGCAAGGACGTGAGTTAGGGAACGAATATGAAGAACTGAGAGTACTGTCATCACCGCCATTTAACAGTCTGCAAAAGAGGTCTTTCCAAATTCCCAGCACCGACTGCCATTCATGTGAAATGAAAATAGGAGAAAATAAAATAAGTTGCCGTTCTAACCATTTTGATATGTGAATATTTATTGTTTTCATAGCAAAAGTAAGTTTTGTTCACAGAATTTACGCAGTTATACATATATATATATATATATATATATATATACGCAGAAATACAATATATTAAATAATATCTTACTACTGAACAACAATTAAGTTGGATATTTGCTTCGATGTTAATTTATGCAATTGAAGGAAAACTGGTATAAAAATCTTTAATTTATTCTTTAATAGTCATAGGTATCATTTAATATATGAATAAAATTAAATAATAAAAAATAAATAATATAAACTAAATAAAAAAAAAAAGATCTTCTGAAAAAATGAAGATGATATATGAAATAAATAAATTAATAAATAAATAGATTAAGAGATAAATAAATATATAAATGAGTAAATAAAGAATTAATAAAATGGTAAATAAATAAAATAAATGGGTCAATAAATAAGTAAATAAACAAACAACGAATCAAGATTAATGAATAAACAAATGAATTAATTAAATAAAAAATAGTAATAGACAAAAGAAAAAAAATATGTACATATATACACATTCATACATAAATGTGTAATATACAAATAAGAATTCGATTAGAATAAGGTAGGTAGGTAAAGTGGAGGATCAGAAGCGCTAAGTGCGCCGTTTTGATACCACAAAAACTCGTGTACCCTGTTTGTTAACGTGTATTATTGGAGATAGAAAATATAATTAGACCCAACCCGTGGAGTTCAGAAACAGGATTAGTGCTCCAATCCGTTTTGAGACTATCTCTCTGAAATCGTCAAAGAAGGGTTTACCTAGCGTGCGTTATCTAGTCCTGCTTGGCTTGGCTATCAGAAACGATACCTATATTTAGGTTGGACATTGGGAGAGTTTTTAATATGCGGCAGGCTCCCGAATCGCAAGAAGCTCCGCTTGAAAGACTCTAGAAGAGTCTGGGAGACGAAAGGATTTCGATATATTCAGTTGGTCCGAGAAAATACCTGCGCCAACTCCGCAATCCATTATATACAGATATCAAAGTTATTGATTACCATTCCGTTCTTCCATTCTGCTCTGGTAGGGAACTTTATTGAAAAAGGTTTGATGAAGTCGAGCGTGGGAGTTCTGTAATCGGTCGAAGATGTCACCAGTTCACTTGGTATCGTCTCCAGGACCTTACAGTGGCCATATGGCCTTGCTGTCCAGCACCAAGTTTCCCTGAGCCGGACAGCACTGCATATAGCTGAAAATTTAATGTGGAGTTCAAGGGGGATTAGATGCAGGATCACGCTTAGAGCATCTGTTGGGCAAGATCTCAATGCTCCTGTGATGCCTATACACGCCGATCTTTGTACTTTTTTGATTCTGTTGATGTTGTATTTTTTAAGTAAGGCGGGCCACCATACTATGGTGCCATAGATAAGAATTGGACGCACAATGGCTGTGTACATCCATAGGGTCATCTTTGGCTGGAGACCCCCTTTTTTGCCTAATGTTGTACTGCAGGCATAGAAAGCCACACTTGCTTTCTTAACCCGCTGCTCTATGTTAAGTTTCCAACTAAGTTTCGGATCTAGAATCGTGCCTAAGTATTTTGCACTGGAACCTAGTGAGAGTGGTTGACCGTTTAGCTTGGGGGGAGTGAATTCCTGTAGCTTTGTTTTTGTGGTGAATAGCATCATTTCGGTCTTGTCTGGATTTACTCCCAGGCCACATCTCGTGGCCCAAGAGTGTTTCTTATCCAGAGCACTTTCCATGATTTGACTTATCGCGGAGAGGAACTTTCTTGATACTAAAAGAACCACATCATCCGCGTACGCAACAACCTTAACCCCCTCCCTATCAAGTCGCACCAAGATTTTGTCGATTACCATTATCCATAGCAAGGGTGAGATAACACCACCTTGTGGAGTTCCTCTATTTACGATCTTAGTTGTACTGCTATAACCTAGTGTAGCTTTGATTATTCTAGTATTAAGCATTGATAAGACAGTTTCTTCGTGGTTCTTGTGGGGTACACACGCAACAGAAATTTCCATTGTACTACAATATTATACAGTAAAAAATTCTTTATCCTTTCTAAAAAATGTCGTGTTGTAAAGTTTGCAAACTTAAAGTAGAACGGTCGGAAGCTAAAATTGAGTGTAACGATTGCCATAGTTTTACTCATGCCACTTGCGCAAAATTGACGGTCGTTGATCTTGATTTCATCAAGAAAAGCAATAGACTTTGGAGATGTACTAGCTGTACGGCCACCAGACGCCGCAATTCCCTTTCCGGAGCTCCAATTCCAATGTCTGTCAACTCAACAACATCAACCCGACTCACTGCAGCTGAAGAACTACTAGTTGAGCAACCTATACTTAACACTACGCTTGATAATAATGCAACGTCACCCACAAATATTGCATCTAACGATCTATCTTCCATCAAATCTACCATAGACATGATTTATTCAGAAATCTTGTCAATGAAAAAAGTGCAAAAGGAATAGATCAATATGCTACAGGCTAAGAACAAAGAGTGTGAAAATAGAATCAACTTGCTTGAGAGCAAAGTAAATCACTTAGAACAACAACTGCTAGCCAACAGTATTGAGATCTACAACATTCCAAACACCAACAATAGTTCCTACATTGATACTGCACTAAAAGTATTTCGTGATGGCTTAGGTGTTGATATAACAGAGCGAGACATCGATTATTGCAATATGAGAAAAATTGTAACTAAACGTCAGCAAAAAACAGCAAGCAACAGCTCAACTACCGTAGTACCGAGCACTAATATTCTGCAAGTAAATATCGTATCTCGTAACTGCAAAGAAAAAATTATAAAGGCGAAACAAGAAAAGAAAGCAAAACTTAAAACAACAATTGTCAACGAGCATGCTGTCCCCCAAGAGATGTACGTAAATGAGAGCCTATCGTACCATACTCGTCAGCTGTTCAAAGCGGCAGCGTCGACGAAGATCTCCAAGGGGTACAAATACGTGTCTAAGAATGGGTCAATCTACATGCGCAGGAAAGAGGGTGATAACTTAATTAGAATTAATTCAATCTCTGACTTAGAGAAAATATGAGTTTTTTACACTTAAATAATTTTTTATCTCCCTTAACTCCTTGTGTACATGATTTTCCTAATTATTCTGATAAATTTGTTCAAACATTTTGCTTGCTTCAGAACATTCGTAGTCTTAGGAAAAATTTTAATGCATTGTTAGCACACGTCGAATCGCTCACTAAACTTCCCTTAATAATTATTTTAACTGAAATTTGGATTTACGAGAATGAATTATGTTTGTATAATATTCCGGGTTATACGATCTTTGGTAAATGTAACAATTCCTATGCGTCTGGAGGTGTAGTTGTCTATGTCAAAAATGGATATGAGTATAATTGTACTGTGATTGATATTTGTAGTGCTGATGTTGTTGAACTGTCTTTTGGATTTGAAAATGAACTTTATACAATATTGTGCGTTTATGAGCTACACGAATTTAGTAAAAGTTTTTTTATTAACGAGTTGGAAAAAGTCTTGAGTACCATTAGAGCTAAAAATTTAATTATTCTAGGAGACATTAATATTGATCTTTTGAAGGTCTCTGATAAGGATTGTGAGAATTATTTATTTTTATTGGCTTCAGAGCCTTATTAACATACCTACTCGTGTAACTAACTCTACACAAACTTGTATTGACCACATTTTTACCAGAGTTCACATAAAAAACAAGATTGCTTTCAGCAGTGATGTTTTGGATCTTAGTGTTTCAGACCATCATATGGTTATTCTCAATTGTAATATGTCTGTTGACTCTAAGCGCCCAAATCATCACCCCAGCGATAAGCTTAGCATTAACTATAGCATATTAAATGAATGTCTTAAATATGAGTTCTGGGAACCTGTCTATTCAGAGTCTAATTCTTCTGTTGCTTTTGAGATATTTTTAACCATTTTAAAAAAGCATATTGATGCCTGCACTTTTGTTACTCCGAAGGGTTTTAGTACTAAAAGATTTATTAAACCATGGATGACTGACGAACTTTTGAAATTAGTTAATAAAAATAACTTATTCGCTGTCAAATGCACTAAACATCCCCAGAACAAAAAACTTAGAAAATACTTTGAGAAATTATGCGAAGAAGTTAAGACTAAAGTTGTGGAAACGCGCGATCACTTCTATACGGTAAACCTAAAGAAGAGTGGAGGTTAGTTGACAGCATTTTAGGAAAGGATAGCAAATCTGTAGAAACGTATAATTTAGATATGAATGGTGTTCATATTTCTAACCCAACCGATATTGCAAATCAATTTAATGAGTACTTCGTTGAAATCGCTGGAAAGTTAAAACCCTCCATTAAACCGTGTAACTTTTAATTTTAATTTTGGTGGGGGCGAAAGCCCCCATTTATTTGGCTTATTACAAGCTACAACTAACTTAAGGCTAAAACTTAAACCTAAAACTTAAAACTAAAACTTAAAACTAAAACTTAAAACTAAGACTTAAAGTTAAGGAGAATGGTGAAGGAGTTCGGTTTTGAGGCAGGGGGTGCTGAGGTTAAAATCAAACTGGGTGAGGTTTGAGTTCACTTTTCGCAGCATACGGGAAATTGGTTCATTAGATCCATATGAAGTGCGGTGGGACGGTAAATAGAAAAGACGAGGGCATCGTAAATTTCGTGGGTTGGTATTGAAAAAAATTAAATTATAAAGAGATGCGCAATCGACAGAGCCTGAAAGAAGTCGATGAATGAAAAGAATGTCTGCAACATCTCTGCGTTTCTCTAGAGTACTCAGGTTGATGAGGTTGAGGCGGTCTTGATAGGGAGGCAAGATAAATGGATCGTTCCAAGGAAGACCTCGAAGGGCAAATCGAAGAAATCGACGTTGAACATTCTCGATTCTGGTCACATGAACTTGCTGAAAGGGTGACCACGCTTTACTGGCATATTCAAGGAGGGGGCGCACAAAGGTAATGTAGAGGGATCTGGTCACGTAAGGGTCGGAGAATTCTTTGGACCATCGTTTGACAAAGCCAAGTGATGAGTTAGCTTTACGAATTATATCATCAATATGTGAACGAAAATTTAGTTCCCTATCGTACAATATTCCAAGATCACGGAGAGACGGAACGATGGATATAGGTTGACCATGAAGAAGGTAAAGGCGGGCGGAGGACACGTGGTGCTTACGTGATAAGGTAATGGATTGACATTTGGCGATATTGAGCTCTAAGCGATTTTGTAGGCACCAGTTCGAAAAACTATCAAGGTCTTGTTGAAGGAGGCAGTAGTCATGTGGTGAAGAGATGGCTTTGAAAAATTTGGTATCATCAGCGTACAGAGAGAGGGAAGAATGTTTAATAACCCTCTCGACATCGTTTATGGTTAGAATGAAGAGAAGGGGACCTAAATGGCTGCCTTGCGGAACACCAGAGGTGGCCAAGAAGGGAGTCGATAAGATGGATCTGAAGCGAACTCTGTAAGAACGGTTTTCCAGGTAAGAAGATATCCATTTTAACAATATGGGTTCGAAACCGAGGGCAGACAATTTGAAGAGGATTAAGTTATGAGATATCTTATCAAAAGCCTTACTAAAATCAGTTGCAATAACGTCGACTTCTTTGCCATTCTCTAAGGCAGATAGGGCGAAGGACACGAATTCGACTAAGTTAGTGGTAGTTGATCTACCTTTCAGAAAGCCGTGTTGGGTGGGAGAGATAAGAGACTTGCACTGAAAGCTTAAGGCTTCGTATAAAATACTTTCGAAAAGTTTGGGTAGATGAGAAAGTTTAGCAAAGGGGCGATAGTTTGTTACCTCGTTCTTTGATCCCTTTTTGTGAATGGGGGTTATGAAAGAGGTCTTCCAAATCTGAGGGAATTCTCCTAGTGATAGAGACAAACGGCAGAGGTGAGAGAGGGGGAGGGAGAGAATGGAAGAGCATTTTTTTAAAAAAAATGGCAGGGAGACCATCTGGGCCGGGTGAGAATTCATCATTAAGATTTTGTAGTTTATTTTCAATTACAGCAGGATCAAAAGGCAGGGACAGAAAGGGGCCAACGGAGAAGTTAAGAAGGTGAGTGAAGTAAGAGGGGTCTGGTTCAAAAGAGTTGTCGGCGAAGGATTGTTTAAAATAGGTGGCAAACAAGTTGGCAATGGTTTGCGGATTAGTTGAAGATATGTTTTCAAAAGAGAGGGACGGAGGGTAACCGTCAGATTTTTTTTTATAGTTGACGAATTGAAAAAATGACTTAGGGTCGTTTATAAGATTTGCTTTCGCGTTAATTAGGTGCCGCTGGTAGAGAGAGTTATAAAGATGATTGAATTGAAGGTAGGAACCGAGATAGTTGGAATAGTCGAAAACAGAATTGGTACGAAGGAAAGCTGCCCATAACTTGTTTCTCTTGTTACGTAAGGCGCGAAGTTTGCGATTATACCAAGGGGGGGATGAAGATGAAGTTTTATGACGAGAAAAGGGGACCTAAAGAGAAATGGAATTAAACATTTCTCAGTAAAAAATTGTGAGGGCTTCGTTTAAGGATAAGTTAGCAAAATCAAAGGAACATCTACTCAGATAGGCATTTATTTTGCGGAAATTAGCTTTATGAAAGTCGTAAGAAGTGTGAAATGCAGGAGGTGTAGATTGAAGTGGAGAATTGAGGAAAAGTGAAAGAAGAAGAGGAGGATGAAAGTTATCAATAGTTGACAGTGATTGTGAATGACAAAAGTGCTTGACCAAAAAAAACTCCACGCGTTTACTCAACGTTATAATTTATTTCATTCCAATCAATCAAAATTTAAATTATACCGAATGGTTCGCTGACTCGACTGGACGACTGGTGTTGGTGGCTGCTGAAATTCAAGTGGCCGAAAAACTCCGAAAACATTGCTAAGCAATTGAGCAGCAAAAGGAAATACAAAAAAAAAACGGTAACACTCTCAGCAGCAAGCACAGTTGATACAAATCAAATGCAACTGGTTTACATCAACGGCGCTTGTATAAGAGAGCAACAAATAGAAAGAATTAGAATTAAGAAAAAATATGAAAATTACTGTCGACGTCGAACCATAGGGTATGTTACATACGTTTGGTAATTTCAACAAATAGAAGAAAAAATAAATAATAAATAGACAAATAAGTATGTGATGAAATTGCGTCCCTTAACACGCCGCCCCCGCTGAAGGAAGTTCAGGAACATGGCAGAATCGCTAGTTTGCTGATGGGGCGCTTGAACATTCCGCTTTTCGTGCGCAGTGTAACCACTCGTACATGTCCATCTTGGCCCGGATGAACTTCGGTAATTCTGCCTAGGGACCACTGTGATGGTGGAAGGTTTGGCTCTTTGAGAACTACCATATCGCCAACTCGAAAATCTCTTGAAGTTTCTCTCCATTTTGGGCGCTGCTGCAAAGCTGTTAAATAATCGGTGTACCATCTTCGCCAGAAACTTTGAACCATGTTTTGAAGCAATTCCCATCTTCCCAGTCGATTGACAGGTATCTCTAGGTAACTTGGCTCGGAAATCGCTGTATATGGCCTTCCTAGAAGAAAATGAGAAGGCGTTAATGGGTCAAGATCTAAATCAGAGGAAGCACAAAGGGGCCTGGAATTCAAGAGGGCTTCGATCTGGGCTAACAAGGTGCACATTTCTTCGAAAGTAAGAACGCTATTACCAACGACGCGACGAAGATGCTGCTTCACCAATTTAACCCCCGCTTCCCATAGCCCGCCAAAGTGAGGGCTGTGCGGAGGAATAAATTGCCAATCGACGCTCTCTGCAGCCAACATTTCAGCAACCGCACTATTGTGCGCCTGCGACTGCACCAACTTATGCATTTCCGATAGAACCCGGGCTGCTCCTTGGAAGTTTGTCCCATTGTCGGAGTAAATTACGCTGCATTTTCCGCGTCTAGCGATGAACCTTTTGAGCGCAGCCAAAAAGGCGTCCGTGGTTAGGTCCGAAACCATCTCAAGATGAAGCGCTTTGGTTGTCATACAGACAAATAACGAAATGTAGCCTTTCACCAGTTTGGGTTTCCTTCCTCTTGCCAAACGAAGAGTAATAGGGCCAGCATAGTCACACCCTGTGTGAGCGAAGGCGAATGATGGGTTCACACGTGACGATGGTAAATTCCCCATTAGCTGCGTTGACGTAGACTTTCGGTGGCGAAAACACGTAATGCAATCGTGCACGAGTTTCCGAATAAGGTTTCTGCTCCCAATGATCCAATATTCCTGACGAATCAACGCGAAAAGTCCCGAAACACCGATATGCAGAAAATTTTTGTGGGCATCCAATAGAATCAGCTGGGTAATACGATGATTTTTGGGCAGAATAGTTGGATGTTTTACACTATAGGGAACCTCCCTAGCGTTAGAAATTCTCCCACCGACGCGCAACAAACCGACATCATCAAGGAAAGGCGAAAGCGAGAATAATTTGGACCTCTTGGAAACACAACGATCAGTCTTGAGAGCATTTCTTTCGGCCTGAAATTCGTTTTGAGACCACATAAGACAAGCGTTTTTAGCAAGGCGAAGCTCAGAAAGTGTTAGATATCCAGGTTTTCTATCTCCTTTAGGCGATCGACATAGCTCTATGAAGCGGTGAATATACCCAACGATTCGAACAAGTTTTCTCCAAGCAGATACCTTTAACGAAAGCTTTTCAAGAAAATGCTCAATTGGAACGGAAACGTGAACTTTAATGCCCCTCTTCCTCTCCTCGGGAACTTCTGCAACTACCATTTCAGGGTGAATTGGCCAATGATCTGTCTTCTGAGATAACCAAGCCGGACCTTTCCACCACATTTCGAATTCCATCAGCTCGGTTGGTGAAAGACCCCTGGAAGCGCAATCAGCAGGGTTTTCAGCAGAGCACACATAATTCCAAGAACAACGAGGTAAACAAGACAATATTTCCGAGGTACGATTCGCTATGAATGTATTCCATCTTCGTGGAGGAGAAGAGAGCCAAGACAAAACTATTTGGGAATCACAAAATGCAAAAACTCTAACAGATGTTTCCTCTAACGATGACCGAATGAGCTCAACCAATCGACACAAGAGTAGAGCCCCACAGAGTTCGAGGCGAGGAATCGATAGCTGTTTTACTGGCGCTACACGAGTTTTTGCTGCAACTAATCGGATCTCCACCAAACCGTCTTCGCTGAAGCTACGGCTGTACACAACTGCCGAATAAGCCTTTTCTGAAGCATCTGAGAATCCTATTAACTCCAAGCTTTTAGAATTTAGGGTAAACCTCCGAGAAATTCTAAAGTTTTCAAAACAGGTCAAATTCTCCCGATACATCTTCCATTTTTCCGCTACTGCAAAGGGCAAGGGATCATCCCAATCTATTTTCGCCCTGGTGGTCCACAGCTCCTGAAACAGTATTTTTAGCAAAATAGTGGAAGGAGCCAAGAAACCCAAGGGATCAAAAACCTTTGCAACCTCCGAAAGCAGCTTGCGTTTGGTAGGCAAAACATGATCAGGCAAACTAATTTTATAAGTAAAGGTGTCACGATGCGGGTTCCAAACCAAACCAAGAACCTTGGTGCACTGCGATGAACAATCCAAATCAAGTGAAACAGCTTCTTTACAATTACTCGCTAGCAAAATTTCCCAACAATTGGAGCTCCACTTGCTGAGCTCTAGACCTCCACAGGATAACATTTCGATGATCTGTTGCTTCAGTTCCAATGTCTCCGATAACGAATCAGCCCCTGTCATAAGATCGTCGACGTACATATCATGCAGAATGGCATGCGACGCTAAAGGAAACTGGGTTTTATAATCAAACGCTATTTGACGGAGAACTTTCATAGACAGATAAGGAGCTGGAGTGGTACCATACGTCACAGTACACAAACGAAAATGTGAAATTGGGTTATCAGGGGAGTCTCTCCACACAATTCGCTGAAAGTCTCGGTGCTTGGGATGCACCCAAATTTGCCGAAACATCTTGACGATGTCAGCACAAAAAACAAAACGATGCAAGCGAAATCGTAAACAAACGTTGATCAGGTTGCGTTGAAGAGGGGTTCCGGCATGAAGCATTTCATTGAGGCTACATTGCTTGGCATCTTTATGCGAACCATCGAAGACGACGCGAATTTTGTTAGTGATAACGGCGTGATGAGGCAAATAGAAAACACTTCCTGTCGTAGGCTCTATTTGATCATCCGGAATACGCTCCATGTGGCCTAAATCCAAATAAGTTTGCATAAACTTCTGATATTCCACTTTTAGACCTTCATCACGTAAAAACCGACGTTCCATAGCGAAGAATCTTGACAATGCTCCAGATATAGTATTAGCAAACTTTACATGATCTTTGCGGAATGGAAGCTCCACCATGTACCTATTATCCGACGTTCGAGTAAGGGTCTTCGAAAAGTTAACATCTACCTCATCTTCACCTAGTGTCAAAGCGAACTTATGCGGAACCTCCTCGATTTCCCAAAAGGATTTCAAAATTACATCAAGGTCAACGCCTGCGTGCAACGAAACTATAGGTTTTTCTGGCAAACAACCCGTTATAACCCATCCAAAAAGTGTTTCATGCGCAATAACCCTTCCTTCCTCATCTGAACGATGACCACCTCGCAGAATACTCCAAGCCTTGTCAGCCCCTAAAAGGATATCAATGCGCCCAGGGGTATTGAATTGTAAATCGGCCAATGGAAGGTCTTCGAGGAAAGTAAAGTTACTACGTTCGAATGAAAATGATGGAGTTTGTGAGGTTATTTTACTCAGAATGTAAGCTTCAATTTCAATTGAATGCGGACTTATGCGAGATTTCAAGGTTAAATTGACCGCACCTTGAGTCACACCAGCTTCAACCGACGAAATTCCTGTAATAGGCAACCGAGCATGGGAGCGACGAAGTCCTAGCAATTTCACCAAACTATCGGTCACAAACGAGACCTGCGAACCGGTATCCAATAGAGCGCGCGCGAGATGTGTCTTTCCAAGGGCATCAAACACTTTAACGACCACTGTAGGTAGTATTCCCGAGGGATGCGATGCATTTTTCATATGGTTGCTAATAACAGATAAAGAAGAACTCTGGGTATCTTCAACGACATTGGGGCAACTGGCTGAACTTGATGGAATATTTGCCTTATCTACGTGCACTAGACTATGATGACGAGCATTGCAAAATGAACAACGCGCCTTAACTCGACATCGAATTGATGAGTGCTTAGTACCAAGACAGTTATAACATAATCGCTGATCTCGAGCGAAGCTGCGACGCGAACTAACCGACATTGACACGAAATCTGGGCACTGCGGAAGATAATGTTCATCTTTGCATTTTACACAGGACACCTTCCCTACGGCTAGGCTTTTAATTTTCGCGGGATGTGACGCACGAGAGCTCTTTACTACACGAGTCGATTTGAGATCACTACTTTCTAAAGCACTAGAACGCGCTTCTAAGAACTCTAGAAGGTCGTCAATGGTAGATTCTTCCGAATTTTTATTTTCTATCGCCCAAGCCTTTCGAGTTTCCGAGTCCGTTTTATTAAGTAGCAAGTAAACTAGCCACGGATCTCTACCTTCTGCCTTAACCGCTTCTAGACCACGAATAACTTCGTCCGCTTTGTCAACAAGCTTGCGCAAGTGAGCACCATCCCCCGAACCGACGCTTGGTAATTGCAGAAATTGTTCAATAAGCGCATTAATAATGTAAAGAGGCTTATCGTATCGACGTTCAAGTTTCTCCCAAGCAAGAATATAATTCGAATCCGAAACGTTGACCCCATTTAGCAGATTAAAGGCATCTTCGCGAAATACCGATTTCAAGTACCGAAATTTTTGAGCACCGGAAAGCTTAGCATTGCAGTCCACCGTTTGCACAAACACGTCACGAAAACCAGGCCAATCACGGTAATCACCGGAAAATGGTGAAATATGCATGGGCTGTAACACTACCGTCGATGTATCTTCTTTGCTAGTGCCAGAGGAAGACGCCTGACCTAACCTATCCAAGAGTTCAGTTTGAGAAGCAACTAATTCTTTAAGCGAAGTGTCTGTAGCTTCAGCGCGAACCGGGGTAACTTCTTTTATACGCTTTAAAAGAGCACACTTTGCCACAATGTATTTAGATTCTATGATCTCAAACTCGGCTTCGGGATTACCGTATCCCTCTTCAGCATGAAACTCAGAAAGAGCCGATTGACTTTCACAAATGTCTCTCCATGCCTTCTCTAATCTTTCTAACCGCACTTCCAATTCTAGAACATGGACATTGTCGGGAATATTTTGCGCGAAGGTAAATTGCCTAGTAATTGAACCTTTATAATAACCGCGTGTTTGCTTCAACGCTTCCATTGTTTTAATAACGATAAAGCTCAATTACCGAACACATGGATTCACAACGCAAAGTCTAGCACGAACCGAACAACACAAAAATTCCTGCGGATATCCCAAATTTCGACAGATTCCACCAGAAAGAGTCTAATCACCAATTAGCAAAATAGCATCAGCAAATCGAACCCCAAAAAAAAGCATCCATAGACAGCAACAGACTGGAGCAAAGACAAAATTCATATTTGCGATTTGTACTTATCTGTATAGGAATCCAAAAACCAAGCAACCACCAACAAGTAACCGAGAACCGTTCCAAATTATCCGGAAATGAAGGACCAATTTGATTGTGAATGACAAAAGTGCTTGACCAAAAAAAACTCCACGCGTTTACTCAACGTTATAATTTATTTCATTCCAATCAATCAAAATTTAAATTATACCGAATGGTTCGCTGACTCGACTGGACGACTGGTGTTGGTGGCTGCTGAAATTCAAGTGGCCGAAAAACTCCGAAAACATTGCTAAGCAATTGAGCAGCAAAAGGAAATACAAAAAAAAAACGGTAACACTCTCAGCAGCAAGCACAGTTGATACAAATCAAATGCAACTGGTTTACATCAACGGCGCTTGTATAAGAGAGCAACAAATAGAAAGAATTAGAATTAAGAAAAAATATGAAAATTACTGTCGACGTCGAACCATAGGGTATGTTACATACGTTTGGTAATTTCAACAAATAGAAGAACAAATAAATAATAAATAGACAAATAAGTATGTGATGAAATTGCGTTCCTTAACAGACAGAGTTAGGGGACAAAGCGAGACTGAGGAGTTAACGGGATCAGTTGTGAATATAAGGTCTAATTGCCTTCCCATGTAATTTAAGACATTACTAACCTGACATAGACTTGAATCAGTTAGCCGATCTATGAAGAGACATTCCTTAGTGGAGTTGGCATTTGAAGCGACGAAAAAGGATTCATCATCGGAAGGACTCCACTGCAGCAGAGGTAGATTAAAGTCGCCAAAAATGAGGATGTCATCGAGGGAATCAGATAGGTCGATTATTTGATCAATCGCGTCTATAGCAAGCTGGTAAGATTCGATAGATTGATTTGGTAGAATGTAACAACACATAACGTACAGGGATCGGTGTGGAAAAGTTATTTTTATTGTAATAAAGTCGACCTTAGAAGAGGAAGAAATGGCAATGAGAGAAGAGTCAAGGTCATTATGAATGGCCAGTAGCACACCTCGAGAGGGAGAGTCTACCAAGGGTTGGGTAGGGTCGTCGTCTCGAAAAACATTAAAAGTAGGGGGGAATAATTCTTGATTCTTTATGTCGGGGATCAGATTGGTTTCAGTCAGAGCATAGATATCGAAAGGGAGGGCATGGGATTGGCGCAAAACAGCTTGGGTTTTCGAGCGTAGGCCTCTTACGTTCTGGTAGTAAAATGTAAGAGGAAGATTGTTGTGTAGGGACGAGGGGGAAGGCAGTTGAAGTGCTGATGATAGTGGCAGTTTATGGACGAAAAAATTTGTTGTGGTCACTTCGGCTCCGTTGGAGATGTTGCGTTCTTTTAGAGTGTACGTAGTTGCCAAAAGCAGCAAGGTCATCTGCTACTTTTTGAGGAGACAAATTAAAAATCTCGTGGAACTTGATATAGATTTTCTTGAGACTGTCTATTTCAATGGGGAGGCCTTCCTGCTGAATGGAAACCATGACACTTGTTTTGGTTTTACCCTCATAGCAAACTGAGTCAGATTTGTCATGAAGATACGCGAGAAAGAGGCGTATATTCTCGTAAACCCTTTTTTCTCTTAGCCTGGAGAGTGCGTAGCGACATTCTGTGGTGTCGAAGGTTTGCTGTGTTAGTTTAACTAGAGGCGGTAAAACCGGATCAAGACTGGGAGCAGTGGAGGAAGAGATTGAAGAGAAAGGTGTATTAGATGAGACATTAGCTGTGGGGTTCAGAATATGAGAGCTGATAAAGTTAGGGTATTTGGCTCCAGTTGTGAGATTGAAATTAGGGAAAGAATTGGTGGTGAGGGCAGGTGGCGCGGAGGGTTGTAGCGGTTGAGAGGTGCCAGTGTGAGAAGTTGGGTTTAATTTAAACGAAACTCGCTTGTGTGTGGGCTTCGGTGGGGCGGCGACATTAAGTGCATTTAAAGAAGAAGAAGAAGACGTTTGTTTAGGTATGGTAGGGGGGGTAAATTTGGGGAATAATTTAGTTTTTAAGAACCAGTTAGTGTCAGATTTGGGTCGGGAGTTGGAAACAGGTTTTGGATGCTTATTACTAATCTTAGATTTATTTACAGTCTTATCATTAATGCAGAGTTTATCGGTCGATTTGCTGATGAGCATCTTACCAAGCTTGAAATCAGTACCAGTAGAGCTTTGAAATATCCATTCGTATCGAGACGGTAAGTCGAATTTGAAATTTCGATTACTCTTGTGGCTGGATGGCAGGAGCATTATGCATTGGTGGATGGTAATACCAAATCTCTTTTTGAAAAATTGTGTAATCCATGGGACATCCGCGTAGTGAGGGGCTCCTTTGATGAGGAATGTAGTGACCATCTGGTTCTCCATCCTTAGCTTGTCCAATCTGCGCTGCCACTCAGAAGGTGTCCATGTAGTCCCAAACTGTTTAATGAGTTTACGTGGGGCGACAGCGGGAGGAGACAACGTTACCGTGACTTCCGATTGGTGAGTTGTAACGCTTGCGTTGGAGTTATCCGTTTCAACCATCCGTTGGAGACAGGAAGGTGGAGATGAGGGCGGATCCACTTCGGTATCTAATAGTTCAGCCAAGATTGACGTGTTGTACTGAACAATTGGGTGATGCTGAGTATGGTTTGATACTTGATCAATTTTGCTGCATATTGTTCCAATGCTATCCTCAATATCAGAAAAAGTCGACCGAACCACGGTTAATGCGTCGCCGACATCACTAATTTTATCGAAAATCACTTCGAGCATAGGATCAGGTTGCTTGGGATGATTAGTTGATTAATCGATGCGCATCCGATTTTGTTTTGAGATCACTTATCACAGTATTGAGGTGACACAGGGTTGTTTCATCGTTACTAGATCTTGCGAAACCCAACTCAAAAAGACCAGCAATTTCTTTCTCAATGTTAACAAGTTTGGATTTAATTGCGTCGTTTGAAGACTGTACCGCAATGCCTAGTTCTTCGACACATTTTACACTATTTTCAAGGCTGGACAGTTTTTCTGTTATTTTTTTAATGAGACTTTTATGGTGGTTTTCATTAGATTCACTAAGGCATTTTATCGCGAGGAGCACGTGCGACAGCGATATGTCCTTACACTCATCGCAGAAGAAAAGGAGGTTGGCCGATATTTCTTTAATGAAAACCGTGTTTCTTTTGTTAAGTCCGACACAAATGGCATGGAAAGATTTGCAACAGATGCCATTACAAGCAATCCAATCGGCATTGCTATCATCGATTAGGCAATTCGACATTCCACAAGACATGGCAGAAAATAAGTCGTTGCGTAAGGTCACGAAAAAGTAGGACAACAAATTAAAGGGCGCGTCAGCGAACAGTTATACAATCGCGAAGTGGGTCAAAAAAATAAGCGGGAAATTGCTTATGCGGCGAAAAATGACAAATTAACAATGAATTAATTTGCGGGGCAAAAAGAAAAATGCGACTGAATACGGCGGCGGTTGAATAACACTTGTCATTGTAACATAGCGTCGGATCTTCTTGAAGACAGTGCGCAGGCTAATAGTTTTGTTTTCGACTCTATTACACCGGGAGAAATTATTAAACTAATACAATCTTTGGAAAATAAAAGACATGGCAGAAAATAAGTCGTTGCGTAAGGTCACGAAAAAGTAGGACAACAAATTAAAGGGCGCGTCAGCGAACAGTTATACAATCGCGAAGTGGGTCAAAAAAATAAGCCGGAAATTGCTTATGCGGCGAAAAATGACAAATTAACAATGAATTAATTTGCGGGGCAAAAAGAAAAATGCGACTGAATACGGCGGCGGTTGAATAACACTTGTCATTGTAACATAGCGTCGGATCTTCTTGAAGACAGTGCGCAGGCTAATAGTTTTGTTTTCGACTCTATTACACCGGGAGAAATTATTAAACTAATACAATCTTTGGAAAATAAAAGATCGTGTACCAGCGATGGTATATCTAACCTTGTTTTAAAGAAAGTTGCATTTTATGTAGCTGATGTATTGAGCCATTTATTTAACATAAGTGTTCTTAGTGGTTGTTTCCCTCGGTTTCTGAAATGTGCAGAAGTTATTCCCCTTTTTAAAAAAGGTAGTCGTAAAAAAGTAGATGATTATAGACCAATTTCCCTACTTTTAACTTACTCCAAACTTTTTGAGAAATTGCTTAAGTGTCGGATTGTTTCTTTTTTGGAAAAGAATTTATTTTTTGCAATCAACCAATTTGGCTTTAGATCTGGCAAGTCAACAGAAGATGCTATACTTAGAGTATGCTCCCACTTATATGAGGGAATTGATGTGGATGTGGCTGGTTGAGGCGTCGGTAGAGTACTTTGGCTGGTACTAACCATGCTGCCTAAAGGTTCACCTGCCTCTTGGCTTGAGGCAAGCAGCTCCTCTTCTGATTATGTGCTGATTATGTTTTTTTCTTTTCTTATTATTTTTTTTTTTTTTGACTAACTTTTTTATTTTTGTTATTTTTTTGTTGGTTAGTTTTTTTAAAATTTTATGCCCACGAGTAGTTCGGAAAAGAAAGTCGGTTCCTGGCAGAGCCGATTTACCAGGATAAGGCAACAGTTACGACAGACCTGCCACAGCATCTGAAGGAGCTGCTGCCACAGCATCTGAAGCAGCCTTGCATTCTTGGGCACGGTTTCTTGCAAAACGCTCACACCACCACTGAAATCAGGTACCTCGATCCGATGATCAGAAGGCTTATATGAAGAATTGAACTATTGAGGAGTTAAGAATCCTATATTTATAAACATACATTTATTCTAACAGTTCATTTGTAAGCGGGCTGTCTATAACTTCACATTTTTCAAAGGGTATACAACTTAAAATTTAGATTCTCCTTGTGATTGAGAAGAACCAAGGTAAACATAAAAAGAAACAATTCTCTCCTTTTCTTGTAAAAAAAGATAGATTGACACTTTTCAGCATTAATTTTAATTTTCAAATGCTTGTATGATAGTATTCAAAAATGGTATTTAGAGCATTTTGCAGATTTGACTCTATAACATTCCCGAATTTGTTTCTCGAATATATTGCGGTACAATTTACTCGTACATATAACGCAATTTCACAATTCGGAATAGTTGGGAAATGCCAAAACTAATCCTTCAGGAACACCTGCTGGAACTATATTTTAAGTCGAGCACTCGTTATTCAGCGACACAATAAAATACGTAACAAACACTCAGAAAACGTTTAACAGTAGTAATTAAGTAGAGGGAACATTAATAATTTATTAGCATGTACAAGAAACAATTATACAACACAGTATCGAACGCTTTTTGAACGTTTAGAAGAACTAATCCATTTGAATGCTTAGCTGTCGATTTTGATTTGATATACATATAGGTACATACTTACAGAGTCTGAGTACTTGACAACAACAACACAGCAACATTTTGAGACAACTGTTGAATAAGCTAATTGGTCTGTAGCTGAATTGTTTGGAGATTGCAATATTTTAAGATTGGCAATACCTTAGTAATTTTACATTTTACTGAAAAATATTGGAGTTTTATGCAAGCATTGCATTGGGAACAGGGCCGCATTAGGTTGTGTAGTGAATTTAGTATACACTGATGTAATAATTACACGGCGTGTAGTTATTTTGTTTGAATTGAATCTAGTATTCATGATAAATTGTATTATTTATACCCTATCCTAAAGGTATATAAAGTATAAAACATGGTTTGTAACATAGTCAAATAATACCGATAGACCCCACAAAGTGTATACATAAATAATAAGCATCAGTAGATGAGACGATTGAGCCATGTCCGTCCGTTAGTCTATTCGTTTATCCGTCCGTTCATATGTCAATAGTTTATGGTACGTAGACTCCCTAAAGCAAGAAGCAGCACAAGTGACGCCCTAAGGAAAAGAAGAAGAAAAGGAGCCATGCCCTACATACAAAATTATATTTTTATTACCCATATTTTGTACAAAAAGTTATATTTATAATAAAATGCATGCCATTTGTAATGGAAAATCCTTATTAACAATTGCAGTTTTGTTAATGAAAACAAAACGAAAAAACCCGAAAATCAAGGAAGAAAGGGTATGTAGGAAATGAGCAGTTGTGTTCCTGCACTTGGTTGTGGAAGTCGCTTGGTTTATTTACTTGTTTTATTGGGTGTTTCAATTTCAGAAAAAAAACATGAGTTTTTCATGCAAGTCTTGTGTTAACGATCCCAACTATTTTCCTGCATACATATGTGGTCAATTCTGTCATCAAAAATAATGAAGAAATATGACTTATTTTGTAAAACAAGCTTACCAAGCATATTTTGGACATCAAGTTGGACAACCGGGTAAATATTGGGTGCTACATAAAATTTGTAAAACTTCTGTGGAATCACTTCGATACTGGAGCCAAGGAGTATGCAAAGGGATTCCATTTGGTGTGCCAATGACAAAGAGTGAGCCAAGATATCATCTTGATAACTGTTACTTTAGTGCCGAGAATGTAAAAGGTATGAACCGATGCGAAAATCTCTTTTGAGTTTTTTTCAATTTGCAAGTACCGATATGTACTGTCTTATCAGACGTTTTCAGTGATGATGTTGACTAGACACTCAGAAGAAGAGCAGCAGCGGAAGTGAATTTGAAGGATGCAGTACTACACTCAAAGGTTTTTTTTCAAGAAGACTTGAGATATAAATTTATTGAAGAAATCGGCTGATCTGGTATATTGCAAGAATATATCTGGGCTTTTAAATTGAATGTTAATAACATTCATACATTATTGATGTTTTTTTTTTTTTTATAATTTATACGTGTTAAAGGGGATATGAATACTCTTATACAAATTTTTTTAGAACACGTGCGTTTTGTGGAAAGGGGAAGAAACAGAGAGAAAGACAGAGTGGTGTAGTTTGAAACTCAGGTGGTATTAAGTTTCTGTAAACTCCAAGGGTGGCTGTCCAGATAACTGGGGAGTATTTTGTTTGTTTTCGCTATTATTGTCGTTGCTTATGACTCACAGTATTTTTTTCCGTCCTCCTGATGTCATCATCACGATCAAGTTGCATTTTAGCCATTTGACCACCCTACTGGGCAAGGCATATTTCTTGATTATGTCTACGGCCCACGCGAATTTTTCTTTCTCCAAGTCGGAGAGTGAGGGGATGCCTTTCTCCTCCAGTATGCGCTTCAAATGTACGCCTTTTTTGTACAGCCTAAGCCTCAGCATACCTTCGGAGAGGCCTCTTTTCTTGAGGTTCTCTTCTTTCGCAGTGTCAGCTTCGACTGTCTCCTCGGGGTCGGCAAGCAAATGCTCCTTCATCTCCTTCGAGATCTCCTCGTCCATCGTGACGGCCTCAGATGCCATGGCATTAATGGTCTCTGCCATTGCCTCTAGTGACAATTCATCGGGTAATTTTTTGGGTTTTTTTGTGTTTATATGCGAAATGTTGTTCCCACTAATACGGACGGAAATAAAAGTATGCTCCGACAGAGTCGCCGAGTATTGGAGTAAGGCTAGATACACATAGGCCTCGTCTAGACACCTTTTTTTTATAATTTGCACGTGTTGAAGGGGATATGAATACCCTTATACTAATTTTTAAAACATGTGCGTTTTTGTGGAAAGAGGAAGAGACAGAGAGAAAGACAGAGTGGTGTAGTTTGAAACTCAGGTGGTATTAAGTTTCTGTAAACTCCAAGGGTGGCTGTCCAGATAACTGGAGAGTATTTTGTTTGATTTCGTTATTATTGTCGTTGCTTATGATTCACATTATTTTTTTCCGCCTCCTGATGTCATCATCACGACCAAGTTGCATTTTAGCCATATGACCACCCTACTGCCAGTGTTATGCCTTCACAGTAGAGTTGACTTAGCTTTCGCAAGTGACCGACTTTTTCATTTATTTCATGCGAAATAAATAGATGATTCTTAACATCAGGATTCGGACCGTGAATCAACAGCGTGACAAGCGATGATGTTACCACTACACCACGGCCACGGTCGAGAAAAAATCATTCTTACGTCACTTAATATTAAGCTTGGGCTTATAAAATAGTTTGACAAAGCTTTGGATAAGAGTAGTGGTTGTTTCAACTATATTTGTTAAGCATTTCTTGGCCTCAGTATGAAAAAGTTAAAATCAGGCATCTTTGATGGACCACAAATCCGTACTCTTATAAACGACAATAATTTCACAAATCACATGAATCAGGTTGAATTGAAAGCATGAACAAGCTTTGTATCAGTAGTCAGAAATTTTTTGCGGAACCACAAAGTAGCAAAATATTCCAAAATAGTCGCCAAAATGCTTAAGGATTTTGGAAAACTGGAAGCTAATATGAGTAACAAAATAAATTTTTTGCACAGCCATTTGGATAGATTTCCTGACATCCTGGATGAATACAGCGAAGAACAAGGGGAATGGTTCCACCAGAATATCAAGATAATGGGGCAAAGATATCAAGGCCGGTAGGACCGCCATATGATGGAAAACTACTGCTGGACTTTACAAAGGAATTGTCCTGACCAAAATCACAGCAAAGGATCATATAAAAAAACGTTTTTCCCAATTTATTTTCATGTATTTAAATTATCATTTATAAGGCTTTTGACATTGGAAAAAAAAGGTTTTAAAATATATTCAATATTTTTATTTTATTTAATTTTCATTATAAGAGGGTTGCCTTTAATCAAAAACTGGATTCAATTAGGCAGATCTGATATATTCTTCGTATTCAGGAAACTAGAATTACCCAAAATCTTCTGATAAATCCCAGGATGAAGAATGACTGTTCCCCTGTGTTATAAATGTTAGAAACTTGAAGCCAATTACTTAAATTATGTCTACTACTAAGACTTCATTTGAAAAAGTTGTGATTTGCATTTTGAACCACCATGCCAAACGAGGAAGCTGAGCTGTTAAAAGATAATAGCTCTGTGATTTTGGAAAAATGTGTCCGCCAGCGAATCCAAATTTTTCCTCACTGGTGATGACAGTATTACCTGAATCTTCGAGCTGAAGAATTTAATAGTTTTTCTTTTTTAACATTTTCTCAATATTCCAGGCGGGTTTGAAATTTCCCTCCATGAAACAAAGTTTATAATTCCACTCCTTGCTTCTAAAATCAGAAATTTTGATGCAATCAGTCGATTAAGGATTATCTCATTGAAATCGTTTCGCAACCTTCTGCTCTGTAGGGACTTCCTGTTTCTAATTTCGACCATATTAGTACATAGCGGGGAAGAACTATTACCCTTTTGTTTTTAGTTTTTGTCGGGATTGGATTACAAAGATTTTCTAACACTTTATTTTCAAAAACCTGGCTGCTGAGATCTATTTATTGGGGACAAAGAATTTCTGACAAAGTTGTTGAACAATTACGAGCACTGAACGTGAGAAGTAACCTAAATAAGTTAAAATGTGCATTTTAGTCCAAATAATTAACTTCAGCTAAGGCAGGCATGTAAAGAATTTGACACTGAACTTGAAGGTGATCTGAGCTCAGTATGCGCGAGTATGTTTGGCTGTTGGGATACATATAGTGACGGATATCTCATGTTTAAATTCAATAATGCCGTTTTTAAAGCAATCAATTGTTTGTGGGCTGGATAATCTACCAGGAAAATAAACAGAAAATACTTTCAGCTTTGAAAAGATTGAAAGCATTATTTCTACCCCAACTAATTTCAATTCCATTGTAATAATAATAAATATTTATAAAAAACTTCCCGTTAGAGAAGTGCCTATTGACATTATCCAAGAGATGCGCTGAGAACTTCTTGGATCAAATAGTATAGATAGTAAACAGCTGCTACACAAATAAATCCAATCATACCAACTCAATACTATCCAACACAATATTCATCAGTGAAACATACACTGAAGAAGTTCAAAATATATTGAAACTGATGGGTGAAAATAAATCAGCGAGAATTAGAACGTGTGATATTAAAAATAATGCATATATTTTTGCCCCGATAATCTCTAACCTCATAAATCTAAGTTTAAATCAAGCTGAAGTTCATCGAATACTTAAGACTGCAGTTGTTCGCTCTATCCATAAAGGCGGTACTAGAAGTTCCTTAAGTAATTACAGACCAGTATAAATCTTGCCAGCTATTGAGAAGTGTATGAAAGAACTAGTTATGAGGCGGCTCCAAGACTTTGTTGAAAAGCATTCTCATATACATGAAAAGCAGTATGACTCTCAAAAAATCAAAAGCACAGTATAACTTATGGGAGAATTTGCAGTTACCATCAATGGAAGGTTGAACAAAAACCACCATGTTCTTGTTTTATTCATGGGTTTTAGTAAGGCATTTGATACTCTGAACCATGAAAAACTAAACAGCCCCAAGAATACCTAAATAAAAGAACTTTCAGAGTGAAGGTGGGAGACAACTACATCAACGATACACCGGTTACTTTTGGAGTACCACAGGGATCGCAACTGGGACCAATATTGTTCATCCTTTTTACAAACGAGCTGTTTCGCATCTTCAAAAATAGCATCCCTTTTGCATTCGCAGACGACACCGGCCTTAGTCGTCCAACACAACGGACTTGTATTGAATCCCTCCAAAAACAAGATGATTCACATTCGCGAGCCACATCATAAGCTAACTCAGCAAAGGATCAGTTTTCGTAGCAGTGTCTGCCAAAGTACACTTCCGAATCAGACCATAGAAGTTGTTGAAAGCTACAGATATCTGGGGAAATTATTCAACGCTTCAGGTCTAGAAAAAGTATACTATGCTTTAGTAGAATCCAAGTTTAGGTACGGGATACTTACTTGGGCCTTACGACCTGGAAGTTCGATGCTATGCACACTGTACCAACTTATATCCCTAACTACGACACTACCTAACTTGTATTCAACTCCAACATAATAATAAGGTTTTTTACATTTACCAATAGGGCAAGAGTTTTCAATCTCGTGATTTCCATTCTATGCCCAATTTTAACAGATTAAAACAAACAAAAGTATTATATCATATATATAGAGTGCAAGTACGTGCGACCCAGTCGTGAACCTTATTTTATGAGGGTGGATCAAAGTGTTACGAACATGAAACATGATATTATCATTTACAGCACCTTGTATTTAAAAATCAAAAAATCAACTCTATCCAACTCCTTAAGTCCGAGCTATGTATATAAGTATTTTAAAGTGTGAAAAGTTTCACATTTATATTTCACTATTATCATTCTTATTATTAAAAGCTTTATTCGCCAATTATGTGTTTATGTATTAGAAATACATTTATTTTCTTGTTTACAGTAGAATAGATTAACAAAAATGCATGTCTATCCCTCTAACGCCTTGCAAACAATTGATAGAGAAAAGGATAACAGCCATTAAATAGTATCATATATTATATGTAGGTTCATACGAAAATAGTGAAATTGTTTGATCTCGAAATTTTGATCAATTAATAGAGGAACTTAATATAGTGGCTCTCTTAAATCTGTTTGTCCGTCTGTGTTCGATCATATGCGGTCTGTGAGGTTACGATTTTATGCGAAATGTTAATTTTTATTTCATACAATTCAAAATCGTATAATTTAATTTTCTCGAAAACTGCTCAAAATATTTTTGATAAAAAAAAAATATTATAGTTTGACGGTATTTTACATTTATTAACGAATTTTTGAATATTCACTTTGTCTCAGAAGATCTTAGCTGAATAGTGTAACTTTTGCACACAAAAGGAATTAAGTCCTGGAAAGAAATGTTTTTTTTTGTTTTTTCAGAGTGACTGAAGAACTTTCGCTCCGTTCCTGTTCCTTGTCACAGTGACCAGATTTTCTGAGACCCAGTGGGGGAACAAAAATTAAAAAAAACCATTCTTTCTCATCTATAAAGTTTAATTGAAATTTGTCAAATATTCTATATGCATACCTATCACTTAGTACAATTCAACTATTATCATTACGAGTATTTCCAAATTCCAAAACCAGTGCCAAATATAAACATGCATTAGTTACTAAAGATATCATTAGTCACTAAAGATAAGTATGTCTATAGGTAGTGTTGCAGACCTTATGGCCTGTTTCATAACAGGATTTCTGAAATTGGTTGATTCAGATTCAATGGAAGAAAAAATGTATGCTTTAATGCGATATCGAAGTATATTTCGGGAAAGAGTTTCATACAATTTTATGGAAACTATTTAAAGTTTAATTAACGGTCAAAAATAACATCTGAAAATATCAATTTCGTGCTAATTCTTGATCGACTAATAACGTTATGAAGTATGTTGTCTGGACCCGATCCCCGGAAGGGTATTCCAAAGTAACAGGTGCTTTTGTTAACAATGTTGGGCACACTGATCGACGTCTGACCCAAGAGGGGCAGCAAGTGGTAGACATGCATCTCGTGGTGCTGCCACAGTATAATAGGTTCGCCTCTCGTGGAATGCTGTATCGTACTGAATTTTGATGGCTGGTTGGTGAAAAATGTTAATGGGGTCGCCATAACTATTAAAAAATTGTCATCACAGAACTAGTCTGTTGACTCAACGATATAACTTGTATTATTATTTATATTTATCTTCGGTCAACCATCCTGGGGCAACGCTTTTCAACTCTCTACAACTCATTCACAAAGGCCTCGATTCCTCCTACACACTGCTCTGCGCCATGATTATTTTGCAGTGAGGTGGGATCAATCCATTGCCACTGTGACGTCTATAGCTGAAAACAAGGGGTTCAGTTTTGAATCTCAGCAAAACACCGGTTTCCTGGTCCTAATTCTTAAGCTAATATTTATCAACATTCGAAAGTAAAATTGACATGCAAATCTTCTCATTAAATCTTCGCATTGTTTATAATTTTCATCCGGGCGAAAAATACAACGCGCATAACATAAATGACTGCAGGAGGCTAGGCACCATTATGAACTGCTAGCCACAAACATATTTAGTTTTTTTTTAATATTCCTAATAAAAAACAATCATTTTTTGACGCTAAAAGCGTGATAGATTAATAATGTATCTCTTGCGTAAAAATACAAAAATTCAAAATTGTCTTCGATAAGTAACTTCCAGAATTAAGCTTGTTGCGAATGTGTAAACGCCGATTGAAGAATGCTGCCAAATCTTACAATCACAAAAACCTGCAGAATTTACTTACTACTGGATAACGTGCTAACGTGTATTTGACAATCACAATTTTTTTGGAACTTTAACTCTCTACCCCTGATATCGTACCTTCACTATTCGCATACTAATTCTAATTAGGACTGTTAGAAAGAGGAAAAGGACTATCAGATAGACACGGAACAGAAAGGGCTTTGTTTCTTTGTTGACCTGAAATGAAAAGTTCGACTGACTGTTATGAAATCAGATAACAAAACTTATTTATTTATTTTAAAAATACCGAGGAATCAGAAAAAAATAAATAGGTTGCAAAAGTTGTTGTAAAATGCAAAATATTTTTATATATAAGACAAAGTGGCAAAATACGTATGTTTTCCTCTACCGTCCGTAATTTTCAACCAATTTAGTTGCTTTTTTTTAATGTAGATAATTATAATACAAAGGCAAAAAAAAAAAAATAAATAAAAAAACATTCAAAAACATTGAAAAAAAAACTTTGACGTTTTTGTGTGCGATACCGTTGTGGTACATACAGCTGAGTACAACAACAGTTTTTTTTGTTTAATGCATAGCGAAGCGTTCAAGGTTTAAGCTAGTATTGCTATAAAACTGAATACAAATTCATACAATATTAGGGATACCACTGACGATCAATAATATTGTGCGATAATACGAATTATTTAGAAGCTGCTTAATATACGAGTAACATATTCCTTAAAATTGATATACGAGTATATAAAAATTCAGCGTTGAGAGCCTGGCTCTAAAAAAATGCTTAAAAAGAGCTCAATTGTCCTGGGTGCAAATTCAGATTTTTGTGGGTTAAATTAACTAAGAAAAGGTAAATTTAGCTCCGAAAGGGTTCAATTGATATCCCTGTGATTGCTAAACCTATTATTATGTCCACCACTTTAAGAAATTTCAAATACAAATACAAAATATGTGGGTATTTGAACTTTAGATAAAATTCAAATTACAATACTTTCCGCAATACGTATGCGGGATTTGAGGCAATTTTCAACTCCCAATACAAATACTGCTAATGTATTTAAATATTTTCCAAATGCCAATCCTGGTATGTTATTGAAAAACAATTTTTTTATACAATTTCATTGTTGATATTGTATTGGTGTTTATGAGTACCCAGCTCTGGATATAACGAAAAGTTTCAATATACTGAACGACCTCGAACATTATATTGTTAATAATAGTTGGTAGTTTATATTATTGTTAATAAAAATAATTCTGATAAATGGAGTAACAAGACTTAATTTTGTTCAATAATATTTTTGACTAAACCATATCTATCACAGGATTTTTCCCTGCTCTTGGATCAAATGTTTTTTTCTTTGTACAATTTTTCAACAATTTTTCATTCTTTACGCTGCAATTACCAGCCGGGAGGGTCAGGTTTCGAATCTCAGTAAACATCAATGCTTTTCACATCCTGCGAACATTTGACGACTGACAAGCGTCCAAGACTAAATTTGTGTCATTTAGGAGATTCTCAATTAAATTCAGAAACAGTAATGAAAACTGTAGGTAACGTCACATCACGAACGAATATAAGTATGACTTCGAACATAGCCAAGAGCATCGCCGCGGTAGCTGCGATAGTTAAGACGTAGCGTCCACAGCTCGGTTGTCTTTTTTGTATTACAATAATTTATCAAAAATGGGTATTTGAGAATAGAAATAACGGCCATTTTTCATAGCAAATTCACCCAGTTACAATACACAAAAATGCAATATTGGCTAGCTCTTATAGATAAATCTACTATAAATAAAAAGTAAAACAGCTATGGGCGATGTTCATCTCTACAATCGAAAGCCTACAATTGCTTGCCTAGTAATTTTGTTGGAGACCACATTGCTGCGGTCACTACAAAAATAAAAGTCTGTAGTATAAATTCTTAACAGTTGTTTGTGTTTTTTTTTTTTTTTTTATTTCACTAAAGTATTATATACATCTGCCTAAAATTGACATTTAGTACATTTTGTTATTAATATTAATTAAATGTAATTAATACAATGATTTGCACAGGAATTAATTCGACGTAGTGACCAATGTCATATCGTCCTTTGTTGTTTGGAACTAATTACATTTAAATTTTTTTTTTTTTTTTTTGATTTACATCGGTTAGTCTTTTTTTAATTAATCAAATCAGTAGGTCTCTTGAGCTGGTAGTGTGTTGATTTCGCTATTGGTGTGAGTTGATATTTTTATGTGATGTCTTCTGCTTGTGTTAAATATTTCGTCATTGATACTCGTAGTTGGGATGTTTAGGTCACGGTGAATGTCAATGCTAGGTATGTATATACCATTCTGCATTGATTATTGTGCGTAGGATTTTTGATTGCTGCCTTTGAATAATGGCTATGTTCGATTTTTTGATGTTTCCCAAAGTTGGATGCCGTAGGACCAAATCGGTTTTATGATTGAATTGTATAGAAGGATTTTATTGTTTGTCGATAGTTTTGAGTCCTTTCGAAGCAGCCAGTATAGTTGTCTATATTTCAGGTTAATCTGGTTTGGTTTTTTTTTTTTTTTAATAACTCCATGTGAGTTTGCTGTCGATATGCATTCCAAGATATTTTGCTACTTTGTTAATGGGAATTGATTTGTTATTAATTTTAATTGGTACCGGAGTGTAGTTTGATGTCTCTGTGAATATCACTTCCGATGTTTTGTCCTCGTTAACTTGTATACGCCAATCGCCAAACCATTTTTTTGTTCTGTTAAGCGTGAGTTGTACTCGTAGTTGTGCGGTTGCTGTTGGTAATTGCTTGTGAGAGTTTAGTAAAATTGTGCCGTCCGCAAAGGCTGCAATCATATTGGAGTTATGTTGAGAGAATGGTATGTCTGAAGTATATAAAACATAAGGGTGGCCGTGGTGTAGTGGTAACATCATCGCTTGTCACGCTGTTGATTTACGGTTCGAGTCCTGATGTCAAGAATCATCTATTTATTTCGCATGAAATAAATAAAAAAGTCGATCAATTGCGAAAGATAAGTCAACTCTACTGCGAAGGCATAACACTGGCAGTAGGGTGGTCATATGGCTAAAATGCAACTTGATCGTGATGATGACATCAGAAGGACGGAAAAAAATACTGTGAATCATAAGCAACGACAATAATAGCGAAATCAAACAAAATACTCCCCAGTTATCTGGACTTTTTAGTCCTATTGTTATTGTCTGTGTTTTTACTTGGTTTGTAAGTAATATTATAACTTAACTGCTATTAACTACTATCCCAATTTTGTCTATTTTCTTAGAACACACAGTTCTCCTCAAAAGTCTAGGTATAGCGCATATGATTTATGAAATTAAACTGCCATTTGATAGTTATTGTACATAAGTTTAACCTTTTTATATTTTTCAATTAATCGATATTTTAGATTTACAGCGTAAAACAAAATCCCAAAATTTGACCTTTTTATAAAAAAAAAATCCATTATAGCCTCGAAAATGCAAAAAATGCTTCCACAAAAGTAAATAAAAATAACAATAATAATAAAGAATTATCTAAGAAGCTTATACTTCTCAATATTTTGTTGAAAACCCTTTCATTTTGAGTACAGACTAAAGTCTCTAAGCATTGAATGGACTACTCGTAATCTTATAGTATAATCAGTGCTAATATTGTGCCACTTTCCTGTAGGATTTCTTTTAGTTGTATTTCATTAAAAATCTCCTGCGTTCTTAATTTTTGGTCCAGTTTGTCCTAGAGGTGCTCTGTAGGGTTCAAATCAGGGGTCTGAGGCGGTGTCAGCAGTGTTTTCGTGTTATAGAGCAACCACAATCGAACCCTATGAGCGGTATGTTTTGGGTCGCTGTCTTGCTGGAACAGGAAATCGGCAGGCATTGCCAATTTAGTGGCACTTTCCTTGAGATTATTCTTTAGAATATCCAAGTACACATGTTGATCCATTGTAGATTTGCCACTCCAGCTGCCGACATACACCCTAAACCATCAGTCCTCTACCACTATGTTTCACAGTCTTAATCGCGTGTATCGGATTGAAGGCATCTCTTGTTTTTCTCCACACTCTTTGACTCATCTGAAAAAAGGACCTTAATCCAAGACTCCGTAGACCAAGGAGTATATTCTTTTGCAAACCCAATTCGTTTGTTCTTGTTAGTTGCAGATACGAGTATGGATGTTTTTTTCCTTGGTGTTCGGGAGGATAGTCTGGTTTCTACAATGGCACGACATACAGTTTCGGAGTGAACTTGTATTGTATTGAGATTGTTCAAGTTATCTGCAATTTGTTGGCACTTTTAAATGGATTTTGCTTTACCATGCGGACAATTCGTCTCTTATCTTTGTTGCTTAGCTTCGGGGGATGTCCTGATCTAGCAGCGTTCTCCACTCTATTCTCATTCCTATAGCGCTGAATAACTTTCTGCATATTAGAACAAGAACGAGATACTATCTCAGCTATTTCAGAGTAGGATTTTTCTTGTTTGACGTGTAAATAAACGATTAACTGCCTTTTTTCGATTGTGAGCTCTTTTCGGTTCATATTTCATAAAAAAAAGGAACAAAAAAAACACTATTAAAACCGCGAATGACACACGATACCAAGTACATAGCAAAACAGAACAAAATTATTATTTCGGGGATTCCCATATTAGAAAATGTCTTCTTTTCTATAACTGTACCAAGACTTTTGTGGAACCAATTATTTATAGAGACATTCTTTTTATAAAAAAGAAAAATTTGGAGAATTTGGATCCATCAGTTGCTTTCGATCTATTTCTGAGCAAACTTCAATTATTAATTTCGAACAACAGTCAACTTTTAAGTACAAGCGATAAACACCTAACATGTCTAAAACCGTGGATGAATTTATCACTTCTAAGAAAAATAATTAAAGAGATAAAGCTTTTTGTCTGTGTTAAAAAACATCCAAGTAATACAAGGCTTAAAAGATCATTTGAAAAACTTTGTAATGAACTCAAAACTGATATTCCTCTCTGTCGGGACACTTATTTCAAAAATAAACTCTCTGAAAATTTAGGAAACTCGAAAAAAGAATGGGAAGTTGTCAATGAAATTTTAAATAAGACTAAAACAAAGGTAAATATCGTTATTAAAACTGATGGCACGATTGTATCTGAGTCCCTTAAAGTTGCTAATTTATTTAATGATTTTTTCTCAAGCATTAGTCAAAATTTGATTGATTTTACACCTGTAAACCGGATTAGTGATAACTCATTTATTGAGGATCCTTTTCTCCCCAACAGCTTTTTCTTTGAAAATTTGACTCCATTGGAAATACATAAAATTATAATGTCCTTAAAATCCTAGAACTCATCACCTGAGGATATGATTTCTAGTGTAGTTCTAAAACACATATCGTTTCATATTTCTGATGTATTAAGTTATATTTACAATCTCAGTTTGGTAAAAGGAAGTTTTCCTGAATCTCTGAAGCTTGCAGTAGTTATTCCACTACATAAAAAAGGTGTAACTACGTGTTTGAACAATTATCGTTCCATATCCCTCCTTTCAGTTTTTTCAAAAGTTTTTGAGAGAGGCATGAAGTCCAGAATGATTAACTTTTTAAATAAATCAAACTTTTTCAGCGTTTACCAATATAGTTTTAGGAGTGGTAGATCCACTGAGGATGCGGTTTTAAAAGTTTGTTGTGAAATTTATAATAGCTTGAATGATTCGGAGGTACCTGCTGCTCTGTTCATTGATATAACAAAGGCTTTTGATATGGTGGATCATGTTTTCCTACTTGATAAGTTGTTTAAAGCTGGTTTCAGAGGTATAGTCCATGATTGGTTTGTGTCTTACTTAAAGAACAGAAAACAAAAGGGTAAAATTCAGGATATTTTAAGTACAGAAAGGTGTATAAATATAGGTGTTCCACAAGGTTCCGTTTTGGGCCCTATCTTATTCTTAATTTTTCTAAACTAGCTTTTTAGCCAACCCTTTAAGGGCAAAATAACAGCCTTTGCTGATGATACTGTACTTACATATTCTTGAAAAAATAATTACCTTTTATTTACTGATATGAATTATGATTTAGAAATACTGCGGAAATGGTTTTATGTGCATAGATTTGTTATAAGTGACAAGACGAAATTTATGGTTTTCAATATTATGGGCACAATCTGTGAAGATGCTGTACTCTATTATCATTCACCCAACTGTCATAGATATCGCTTAAATAATGTTTATGTTCATGATATTGATAATAGCACAACTTACAACGACAACTTAAAGTGCGCAGATAGTTGCTTTGGAATTGAACGAGTTGAACGATTCAAGTATCTAGGTATTGTGTTAGATTATAGGTTGAGCTGAAAAGAACACAACCTTCTGACCTTAAGGAATACCTTAACAATGTTGTAAAGCAAATCTACCATCTCAGTCTTCACTGTAGTCAACCTATTTTAAAGTTAGTTTACAACGGCTTATTTAAATCTAGACTGCAGTATGGTCTATCATGTTGGGGTGGTACTTATAACAATAAAATTGAACCTTTGCTTATCAAGCAAAAACATGTAATTAGGATTCTTTGTAGAGTTAGTCGTAGAACTCCCAGCTATGAGTCAAAACAGTTTTCTTAAAGAAGGTAAAACTTTTCCTCTTTTCGTGTAACCATGATGAAATAAATATGTTGTTGAATGAATTGTTTGAGTTAATTGGTTTGTAATTAACTATTAATAATTTTACATCATTGTAATTCTTTAATTTTTTGCTTACACTTAAATTTCAATTCGTTAATTGATCCCCATCAATGGTAAATCATTTTTGTTTCTAATTTAATGAATTTCAACTCTTGACCTGCGGGCAATCGGATGTTCATAACTATTTTTTTTTTGAAATCTTATAGTATCTCTTAGTAACGTATGAATTTAAAAAAAAACATTGTTAGCTATAAGTTTTCGAAATAAAATAAAGAAAAAAAAAAAAAAAAAAAAAAGGTTAGGTAATTTCATAAATCATATGCGCCAGACCTAGACTTTTGTGGAGCACTGAATGTACTTGGATGATCAAATAGTTGGTGGTGCCGTTAACTTTGTCAGTGATCGAGGCTAATACAGATTTTGGTCTATGAAAACGAAAACGCTCACTGAGTGAACAAAAAAAAAAAAAACATCTACAATGCGTTCTGGCCTCTCTAGTTTAGCCACACTGCGAAATTTCTGTTTCGGCACTTTCAAAAATGTTCACAACGCGTTGCGGTATATTCAAGAAACTCATTCTGTATACGTAGTTCTGTTAATCATCGACTACAGCGCGTTCTGGCAATTCGAATATGCCACATTCCGTTGCGGACTTAAGCCATGAAGCAATATCACCCGACGGATGCATAACCATTCCTGTGCAAAATAATTAACAGGATTATTAAAATTCGATTCATTAATTAAATCCATCAATTATTTATAAATCTTTTTTTTATATTTTTTTGTTTAAATTCAATTTAAGAGAAAAATATTGTTGTTTCAGCAGCTGTCAAAGTTACTAATGACATCCAGATGTCAAAATATTCAGTAAGGTTTGCCATTTCATTATGCATCGTTTGACGCTTCCCAAACGTGTGGAAATTTATTAAAAAATTATTAAAAAATATTATCGAAATTCCGGATCAGTTGTAAATACGCAACGTGAATTTCGTCGTGTGGTCGGTCGTCATTATGGCTTCAGTGCGCAGGCAATTCGTCGCACCGTGGAAAAGTTGGAACGTGAGTACACTCTTTTGGACCCTAAGCCACCAACCAGACAGAGATCGGTGCGAAGTAAAGACAACATAGCCGCCGCAGTGGCCAGTATCACAGAATACCCAGAAATGTCGATTCGGCACCAAACAGCTGAATTGGGCATCGCCAGAGAGTCAACCAGGCTTATATTGTGATTGGATTTGGGTCTACATTCATATAAGATTGTGCTGATGCAAGAATTGAAGCCGGACGACCATAGACAATGCCATGAGTTCGCCAATTGGGCGCTGGAAATGTTGGCCGGAGATCCGGATTTTGCCCAAAAAATCATCTTCTCGGACGAGGCCCATTTTTGGCTCAGCGGCTATGTCAACAAGCAAAATTGCCATTATTGGAGCGATTACAATCCACAAGGGTTCGATCAAGCATCAATGCATCCACAAAGATTGACTGTTTGGTGCGGTTTATGGCACGGCGGCATTATCGGACCTTATTTCTTTCGAAATGAGGAAGGAGAAATAAATACCGTTACCGGCAACGGTCCTCGGTATAGAGCGAAGTTAACCGACTTTCTGTAGACAGAGCTCGACAACATCTATATCGGAACTGTGGTTCCAACAAGATGGCGCTACATGCCATATAAGCAACGCAACGCTCGAAGTGGTGAAGGAGAAATTTGACGACTGAGTCATCTCACGGCGAGCGATCATCAATTGGCCGCCGCGATCATGCGACTTGACACCCCTCAATTATTTTATCTGGGGCTACGTCAAGTACTTAGTCTACGCTAACCAGCCAACCCCTTTGGACGAGCTCGAGGCCAACATTCGAGACGCTATTGCCGGAATAACGCAGCACATATTGGACCGACCGCTTGAAGCACTGCCAGCGAAGTATTGCAATTTGGTATTTATTTAAAGTTCAAACACGCACATACTATGTATTTCAATTTGAAATTTCAAAAAGTGGTGGAAATAATAATCACAGGGATGTCAGTTAAACCCTTTCGAAGCTAAATTTGCCTATTTTTAGGTAATTTAATCCACAAAAATCTGAATTTGCACCAAGGGCAATTTAGCTCTTTTTAAGTATTTACAGCCCTTAATCTGGCCCTTTACGTTGAATTTTTATATATACAAATTTAAATGAATATGTTATATGATATTAAGCAGCTTCTAGATGATTCATATTATCACACAATATTATTGATCGTCAGTGGTATAATATTGAATGAATTTTTATTCAGTTTTATAGAAATATTTTGCACAGAGTTGTTTATAATTTTGTGATTTATTTTTTCTGATTCCTCGGTATTTTCAAAATAAATAAATAAGTTTTGTTATCTGATTTCATAATAGTTAGTCGAAGTTTCTCCAACTACACCAAAAGGGGTTTCTGTCTGGTAGTACAATGTAGTGAATATGCAGTCATATTCTTAGTTGTTATGTTTCATACCAAAATCAGTTGATGGGGAATTTTTGTTGATCACAAATATTATATATTTTTTCCGGTCTAACGTTATTATTTCTTTATTTTAAAAACAACGTATTTACATTAACATAAACTACGGGAAGGTTAGAAAAACATAAAAAAGTTTAGTCGCGAAATATTTTACAGTTACTGTTGTTAACAATTTAAAAAAGGTTCAACAATAGTTCTCTAGACTAGAGTATCTACCTAAATATCCTGCTCGCGCGGGGTCGATTAAGAGAGGGCCAGGTGGCAGGAGAAAGGCAGCTGAAGTTAATTCTCACTTTCGGCTTGTGGCATGCTTTCATACCGTCATAAAATCATGCACAAATCGTTTACGCGCGTGAAAGAGTGTGCTGTTGTAATTAGGTCCCAAGTTCAAGTTCAGGTAAACATTCTACAAAAACGATCATGCGAAAAACATGTGACATACTTTGGTTTTCCAAAATTATTTATAGTGTGTAAGTCTTATAGCGAATATCTAATCAGAATTCGTGAACTTCTGTTTAAATGTTGTTAAAAGAGTTTGTTTCTTTATTTAAATCTCTTAGAAATTGCGGAAATAGCCTACGAATACAAAACATTTTATTTAAGAATTGCACAATGCCACGCCCACTTTGTCACTTTGGTTAGAGGATCGTATCATAAAATCCATTTCAAAGGAATTTCGAATTAACCTGGGGAGTTAAAAAAGTTCCATTTTATTTCATTTAAAATCAAAATATACACAAGGAACGATAAGAAAATCGTATTATTGTCCCTTCGCCTCAATAACATTAAAAAACCTTATATAACATTCACTTGCTTTTCATCAAAAATGATTGGAATACTCTATCAGGGAACCTCATACTCGTAGCTACTCCCGTTGAGAGAGCAAAACACTCTTGCACGTGACAAGTCTTAAAAGTCTTTCCTTGGCTTTCAACTTTTTGTTTCAAGGTTTAACACAAAATAAAGTGCACGACTGGGTCGAACGTACTTGCACCCATACGCTGTTCATCTACAAAATTTCAGATTTCAAATATATTTTTACTTACATCTATAAGGCAAGAATTGGCTTCCTGAAAATGTTCGACTTTGAGATTTTGATCAAACTTGACATAACTATGATAGAGAAACTTGATAAAGTGGGCCTCTCAATTCTGTCTGTCTATCTTTTTGTCTGGCAGTGTTTCTACTGTCTATGTAGAGTCGACTGCAGTCTAGACGGCTAGACGGATTTTCTTTAAACTTCATATCTAGAATCAGTAGGATTACAATTCGAGAAGAAATCGGAATCGTCATTCTAACCCCAAAATTAACGCTACATTACTAGTGGACGATTTTGAAAGAAGCTGAGAAAAAGTCAATTTTTAAGAACCACTTAATAAGTAAAGTACCGACTTTTTGGCAAAAACCTGGTATGCCATCCTATTGTCTACTACAACCTAAATATCAAATTTAATCAAAATAGTTATAATCGTTTTGGAGAAAATCCATTTTTTTCAAAATCGGCCATTAGTAAAAAGTACTGTTAATTTTGGGGTTAGAATACAAAAATCGATTTCACTTCGAATTGTGAACTCTATTCTTTATCATAGTAATGTTCGTTTTGAATCTCGAGACGAAAAATTTTCAGGAAACCAATACTTGCTCCTATACCCACGTACATAGGTTCAAGTAAAAATAATTAAAACACAAAAGAAAGACAATTAACAGTATGACCGCCATCTGCGAGAAGCTATAAATTTGCCTCAAACAACAAATAAAAAAAGAAACATCCCCAATGTCCAGCACATTATGCTGGATCCTTTTCAATGTCACGCTATAAGCATTTTGTTCGTCCCTTTGTCCTTCTGTTCCCAACTCATAACCGACCCAAGTTATTTGTGGTAAAAACCAAAACGAAAATCTTGATTATAATAGCGAGCAGAAAAAAAAAAGATTTAATTAGAATTAAAAAGGTGCGTTCCTTCATTGCCTGAAAACCGTATCCAATTAGGTATATAAAATCCCTACAAGGTTTTTTCCTTTGTGAGATATTAGACAATTACCGCAGGGAAAAAAAAAATAATTCAAAGCCGACTGGCACAGTGGTACCCTATCACGTGTTTTCTCTGTTATAATTGCAAGCTCATCACTTGTAAGTCCTCAAAAAGCCCCTTATAACTAATATGCCGTTATTATTTCCCTACGTTGTCATTACTCCGATTATCATGAAACGCCCACATGTTCTGCTAAAGTAATTTTCTCTCTACATATGTGTTAAAAGTTTCACTTAATGTAGGTGTATGTCGAACGCAATTGTTTGAGACTGAATTTTTTATTTTTATTTCCTTCGCCACCCATACGTAGGGTATAACCATTTTGATACGTATTTCGTAACATAGAGGAATAATAACGATAGCTTCCCAAAAGTATGTACATATATTATATTATAATTGTCATTCGCATCAAAAGTTATGTCGAATTAGCCACATTCGTCCTTCTGTCTGTCCGTTTGTATGTCAAAAGTTTTAGGGTTCAAATTCTGACTGGGCAGATGAAATTTGGTACAATAAGTGTCCAGATCCCGAAGCCGTAAGCACGCTAACTTTAGAAAAAAAAATAATTTTTGCAATATTTTTATTAGAAACCAAGAAAAAAAATATGGTCTTAAGAAAATGAATAGACGTTGACTTTGTCTACAATTCGTCAATAAACTTCTTTAGGACGTTTTTTATAAAAAACCGTAATTCGCTTTCTCAGAACTATTTACGGTGATGACGAAGCCTTATTTTGAATATCTTGTCAGAATTCGCGAATTTTGGTAGGATATGGTGACGCTTTTTTGCTTTCTTCTAAGAAATAGTCGTAACAACAGTTTTTCTGATAAAATCTCTTAAAAATAGCGGTAATATTCTCTTAATAGGTAAACACCATTGCATTTGAATTAAGCAACTTTTAACGACACACCCACTTTATTACGGATGAGCAATAGGGTACCAAACTATGTGTTCCACACGTTGTTACTTTCCTTTACGTTTTTTGTACGTTTACTGCAGCAGGTCCCGTCGTCCTGCCAAATCGTAATAAATACCCCGTCATTATCCTCAATGTAATGCAATTTTTTTTTCTTTTAGGACGTGTAAGTTGTACTATTGTGTTTGTAGGATGGTGATCATCAAAAGAAGAAACAAAGTGCCTGCAATTTGGATGTATTATTATTGTATTGTGAACAAATAAGTGGTGGACGGCTGGTTCCCGATTTCAATAAAGAATTCATTTGAGCAGTGTTGGGGTGATTGTGTCAAAGACTGAGGAGAAAAGATCCTTATGAAAAATCGTTCACGAGATTACATAAATGGAAAACTATTAGATGCATATGTTGTACGCGTACAATTATTATTGCTCTCATTCTGTTCTGGCTGACTAATATGAAATCAGATTTCTTCAGCTTAGAGATACACGAATATAAAAGAAATAAATTGGTATGGGAAACCATACCTACATGCCGCCTAAGCAGGTATGGCCAAAAATAACCACTTTATATATATATTTATTTAAAAAAAATAACTGTCTATTTCAGACAATCTTTTATACATAGACGCATAAAATGTATTATTGTCGAAAACAATAGTATCGAATAAAAGATTTAAGTTACCGTAGATCCCCCTTATTGTTTCAAAGATAACTGTGAAGTGGTGTAGTGAAATTTTTGATTCAAATGCAATGATATAAATATCGATTATTTTTCAAATTCGCCTTTAGTAAAGTAATATTCATTTTGAGGGTAAAATTAAAATTCAGATTTCGCCTCTGGGCATTACCCTACAGGGTTTTGAAAAAAATTCGTCTAGTCACTTAGGCTCGAAGTCCAGATCGAATTGCGAAACCACCTTTTTTGAGTTTCTCTATTAAAGTAATGTAAATAAAGATTGATCAAAATCTCGAGATCCAAAATTTTCACGAAAACAATAGGTACTTGTCCTATAGGAGCAAGTAAAAATGTTTTTACTAATGAGAAAGTGCTCTCAATATTTGTAACCAAAATTCACGAAATCTAAGTAAAAGAGCTTTAAAAAGCAAAATCGGGCTTTTAGAAGAAATCGCCACCAAAAAGTATTGACAAATCTGTAATATACAAAGTATTGACAAACTGTTGACTACATAATAATGGCGTATACAAATTTCTGCAAACTGTTCCACCGCACGGTTACGGCACTATCTTCGAGTACCCAATGGGTGACGTCTGAATAACCTGTACAATCGAAAGTTGTAAATGAGTCCTCAATGCCGCGAAGCGTGAATATCTCTCTCTCTTAAGAATGTCTGTTTCTTTTGAAACATCCTCCCATGCCATTTTCTTTTTCCCCGAATTATCCCACTGTTATACCTTATATCGTACACCTAACCTAAAAAATCGTAGCTCAGAAGGAAAGCATTTATTTAAATTTTTTTTCGAATTTTCCGGTTGTAATATAAGTAGACATATTTATGTGTCAAGTTTAATTTATTTGTGTTTAATTGGTGTTAAGGTAGTCAAGTGTTAAGAGTCGTCGTGGTGTCGTGGTGTCGGAGCTTATGTAGGCTATGCTAGGAATCACATCGAACGTGCTTCCACTTCGAACAGGTTCCAGTGAAGGTTGAAAACTAAGACATAGTCACCCCAACTCCTATGGTGGTGTGAGCTCTCAGGAACGAAACCGTGCTAGGGATGGAAGGATGGGGGCTAAACCAACCTTAACGAGCTCCTGTAGGTGCCTAGGCGAGGCCTACGTGTATCTAGCCTTACTCCGATACTCGGCGACTCTGTCGGAGCATACTTTTATTTCCGTCTGTACTAGTGGAAACAACATTTCGCATATAAAACAAAAAAAAAAAAAAAAATTACCCGATGAATTGTCACTAGAGGCAATGGCAGAGACCATTAATGCCATGGCATCTGAGGCCGTCACGATGGACGAGGAGATCTCGAAGGAGATGAAGGAGCATTTGCTTGCCGACCCCGAGGAGACAGTCCAAGCTGACACCGCGAAAGAAGAGAACCTCAAGAAAAGAGGCCTCTCCGAAGGTATGCTGAGGCTTAGGCTGTACAAAAAAGGCGTACATTTGAAGCGCATACTGGAGGAGAAAGGCATCCCCTCACTCTCCGACTTGGAGAAAGAAAAAATCGCGTGGGCCGTAGACATCATCAAGAAAGATGCCTTGACGAGACAAAAGGCGGAAAATAAAAACAACGCAGCAGCTAGCTGCAAGGGTGTCATCGCTAGGATGAAAGCTGTCAAGGTTGTAACACGCAAAAAGACGAATGGAACCGAAGCCAAGAAGGCGAGTCCCAGTGGAACCAAGATGCGTAGCGCTGGTGAAAGGCGGAAAGCCACACCAACGATCGAAGCCGCTAAGGCTGATCGGGGATAAAAACCCAAAACCGAAGTTGCTGAGACGGGCAAGGGCAGAACACCTACGCCATCGAAAACAAATAGGAATTAGTTTGCTTCCAAAAGGGAACGATCCCAGGAAGAAACAAATAACCCACCTAAAAAGAAAAGGGCCATCACAACGGTTCAGTTCACCGGGGCTACATGAAATGCTCTACAGCTTGCTGTACTGGATATCGGTAAGTCCAGCGGACAATATTCCTTCGAACGGGGAAAGTTGATTGAGAAGGCTAGGGCCAACGGGACCTTTAACCACATTCGTAGGATTACTGGTACCACTGCTCCCATGTTCGGCCTAATTAATTGGAAGAGCGGAGTAGACTGGACTGCAAAGACCAGCACTCCTATGACTTCGTGAAGACGACTATATCAACTCTCAAATCCTGGGAGGGAGCTGTCCTCAAGGCTGTCCCCCTAGACGAGATACCAGAGAGGCCTAAGTCCAGCTTGAACATACCTTACCTGGTCGTTGAGAAAGAGGAGATTCTCTGCTTCTTGAAAGCACAAAACCCAGCGGTCCTCCAGAGGAAATGAAGATTAGGGTGGCCGTGGTGTAGTGGTAACATCAACGCTTGTCACGCTCTTGGTTCACGGTTCAAATCCTGATCTCAACAATCATCTATTTATTTCGTTTGAAATAAATAAAATAGTCAATCAATTGCGAAAGCTTAGTCAACTCTACTGCGAAGGCATAACACTGGCAGTAGAGTGGTCATATGGCTTAAATGCAACTTGATCGTGATGATGACATCAGGTGGAGGGAAAAAAATGCTGTGAATCATGAGCAACGACAAAAAGCAAAACAAACAAGCTCCCCAGTTATCTGGATGCCACCCTTGGAGTTTACTGAAACTTAATACCACCTAAGTTTCAAACCCACTACAAAAATCTTTCTTTCTCTCTCTCTCAATTTCTGCAAACGCCCGTGCCCTGAAATAATTTAATGGTATTCATATCCCATTTGGCGCGCGCAAATTATAAAAAAAAAAAAAAAAAAAAAAAAAGAAAGAGAAACAGATACAGCTCTTCTTTGGAGCTGATGAGTTCTCACTGAGACTCACGAGGAAGCCGCAGCCTAGTGAGACGTCAATCACTGAGAAGAATACCTTGACTTCCAATGAAGGTAGTACAAGCAAATATTCATCACAGTGAGGCCGAGTCGGTCAACCTTATGGTGCTCCTTCGTAAGAAACAGCTTAACTTAGACTTAATCCAGGAATCATGGATTCTTCATAATCAAGTGAAAGGATTGGGGTCATACAACTATAATGTAGTGTACAATGGTAGTGAAAGTAAGGTCAGAACTTGTATCGTTGCCAAGAAAAATTTTCACGTACTGGATAGTGGAGGTAAAGGGGAAGGACAATACATACACGCTGGCGTCGGTATACCTACCATACGACGAAGGTATTGACGTCCCCTCCGGAAAAGTCAAGGCATTGGTAGCAATGTCTCAACAAGGTAAGAGGAACTTAATCCTAGGCTGTGATGCTAACGCCCATCATACTATTTGGGGTAGTTCAGATACCAACAGTAGAGGCGAGATTTTGTTCAACTATATCCTAAGTAATAACCTATCTATATGTAATCGTGGCAATTCACCAACTTTTATTACAACCAATACAAGAGAGGTTCTTGATATAACACTCTTATCTGCAAATAGCACCTCAACAATCTCGAACTGGAGGGTATCCGACAAGGCATCACTCTTCGATTTGAATTCCGGCGCTCCGGATAGGAAGGCTTTTCGAAACTCGCGCAGAGCTAACTGGAAAAGATTCAACGAAGAGCTGGGGAGATCTCTTGAACCTCACCCTGCGGAGATCCCCAGGTCCACGGAAGACATCGATTAAGTGGTAGATGATCTTACCAGTAAGCTCAACCGCTCTTTTGGAAAGGCCTGTCCTGTCAGATGGACCACCGGAAGAAATCACGTGGAATTCGAAAATAGCAGAGCATCTGCGCACCTCAAGACATAGCTGGAACCTCGCTAAAGAGGGAGCTATTGAGTGGTCAACACATAAGGAAAACGTTAAGCTTCTCAAAAAGGAAATAAGATTTGCTAAGAAAAATTCCTGGAGAAGCTTCGTGACTCCATTGAATGCACCACAGAGGCGGCTCGATTGAGGAAGGTTCTCACCAAAGCTCCATTACATCTGTCTTCTATTAAGAACTGTGATGGCAGCTGGACAGACTCTTACGAGAATACGCTTGAAGCTCTCCTGAAATGTCACTTTCCTGGCTGTGAAGAAGCAGGGACATACTGTCCGGCAATCACATCTATGCCAGCTAACATTGAGATTGAAACTATCGACAATTTGATTGACGATCAGAAAATTTTGTGCGCAATCAAATCGTTTGCACCATACAAAGCACTTGGCATTGACGAGATACATTATATTATGTTACAAGAATCGGGGGAATATATTATTCCATGGCTCAAGTACATTTATGGTTGGTGTCTCAGATTGGGATATGTTCCAAAAGCTTGGCGAGAGATTACAGTGGTTTTCATACCAAAGTCGGGTAAAATAAACCACGCTAATGCCAAGGACTACATACCAAAAGTCTATCTTCATTCTTAGGTTGTGATTGAAAACACTGAAACGGTTAATAGATATGCACGTCAGAGATGAGATTGGGGATAACTTTTTTTCAAAATCACATAATGCGTACACAAAAGGAAAATCAGAGGATACTGCGCTTCACAAAGTGAAGGAATACACGATGAGAGCGCATTCTTTGACATCGAAGGGGCTTTTAATAATGTAAGTACCCAAGCTATAGTGGACAGTCTGCGCAGGGCCCAAATACTTTCGGATGCTTAGTACCCGCATAATCAACTCCACACTAGGGGGCATAAGAGGAAGAAAGCGAGTCAAGCGGGGCACCCCACAAGGCGGAGTCCTTTCACCACTCTTATGGCTTCTAGTAGTGGACGAGATGTTAGATACAATTGATAGGCCGCTACTATGCCGATAATGTTGCCATCTGGGTATCCCGAAAGTTCGTCCCGGTATTCAGCGAGCGATTCAATTATGCATTAAAACTAGTGAATAATTGGGTCACAGGCAGGGGTCTGGAAGTGAATCCGGCGAAAACCGAGTTAGTGTTACAATATTAACGAGGAGAAGATCGATACCAGAATACAATTACCTTCGTATGAATGGTATCGAGCTGATATCTCAAGTAACTGCAACATATCTCGACGTAATTCTGGATTCCAAATTATAAAGAAGGCATATGTTGCACTATACGCATGTAGAGCTTTCGGGAAATCTTGAGGTTTTAAGCTTAAAGTGGTACACTGGCTATACACTGCGGTAGTAAGGCCCATTTTTACCTATTGTTCGATTGCCAAATGGAAAACGCTCGAGAAGAAATACCAACTTGAAAGCGTTATAAAGATTCAACGGGCAGGCTGTCTGGGGGTGACGGGATCGATGAGATCAACACCGACTGCAGCTCTGGAAACAATACTGAATCTTCTTCCACTTGACATATGTTGCGGGAACAAGGCAGCTAAAACTGCACTAAGACTAATTGAAGCTAGTCTATGGAAAGCTAAACCCTACGGTCATGCCTCAATTCTAAACCGATGGAATACATTGAGACTCCGGCCGGAAACGGACTACATCATCCCCATTCCAAACTGCAACAGAAAGTTCTCTATTAGAATCGTTGCGGTGGCAACTCCTTTCTGCTCCGCATCGATGTGCAGAACCGTCTGGATCCATAGTCAAAGCTCTCTATTTTGTTAATATCAAGCCTGACTAAGTCGCTAAGATCTTCATAGAAGTATTCCTCTAGGGTTTTAATTCTTAACATGGATATCTACAGCTTCTATAGAAATCGCTGGAGATCGTCTTTCTGTTCTCTTCACATCCAGCTTAGGCCGGATCTGTTTCGACGAAAGACAAGTACTGATACCATTCCACTTGCTGTTTACTATTTTTCTGGCTTCAGTATCAATGCGGAATTTTATCAATTCTAAGGGAGCGGACGGTTCCTCTCTGTTTTCAGTTGAGTACCGATCCGCATTCTCTTTTGGCAGCTCATCCACTTTGCAGTTGCCCGAAAAGTTACTGTGTCCTGGAATCCAGCACAGAGAAATGTCAGCGATCTTGTTAAGAGACCTGCGGCATTGCTTTACCATCGTATCGTCGGCGATTCCAAGGCTTCATCGCTGCCTGAGTATCTATCATATATATAGCACAATAGCGCGTACCTCTACCGCGTTTATTGAAAGCCAAGCGGCAGCTTGAAATACACTACAACGATCCGGTAGTCATCCTGTAATGTTTACATTACACTTATTCTTGTGTCTAACTGGGCAGACTTTGCGTAGGGCTATTCATTGCTCGGTTAGTGTGTCCGTCATTCGGTCAACATCATATGGCGAACGAGGCCGGATGAAAGCAATGTTTTTCAGGTAATCATTCAACTTTGTCTTAACGTATTCTTAACATTCATAAAAACAGATTGTGGAGGAGTTTTAACGTCAATACCGAATTGTATGTAACAGTGATCTCAGAAAGATGCTTTTCTAGATACCATCAAGTTTTTGACGTTTATTTTAGGAAAGTTCGTGATAGAGAATACACCAAAAACTTCCTGCCTACTGTTAGTAATAAAAGTGGGATCTATTACATATTACGACGCCAGTTAGTCTTGAAAATTCTATATTTAAAGTTAACCGATAAAGAGTCAAAAAAAAACTCAAATGGGAAGAGACAAGGAAAAAAGTGAAGTTGAACGCTTTTTGCCTAAAAAGGGGGAAAACTCGTACAGTCGTGCCATTGCAGATAAGACACCAACCGACTGGTCCAAAGTCTTATGGACGGATGAGTCAAAATTTTAAGTTTTTAGATAAAAAGCAAAGTTTTCGTTCAGCGGTCTGCGGTCTGAAGAAAAGATTCTCTCTAGCTGTGTGGTCCCAACAATCAAGAATAGCGGTAGTTTAATAATGGCTTGGGGATGTTTCTCTTCTATCGATGGAAACACGAATAAGGAAAAGTACAGACACATATTAGAAGAACACACCTTATCATCGGGTTTTCGATTAATAGGCACTTTAATGCAAGATAATGATCCGAAACGTTCTTCAAAGGTTTGCGGAGAATACGAGGACCAGGAAGAACACCAAGGAATACTGAAAAATTATAAAATGACATGCCCAATCGCCCGACCTCAACTTAATAGAGCTGCTTTGGGACGAATTTGATTGAGAGGTTCGAAGACAATATCCAACATCGAAAGACAAACTTTTGGAGGTCCTTCAAGTAGCCTGAAGATCAATAATATTGATTAGCATGCTGAGATTGACGGTCAAAGTGGTACAAGTACGAGTTGCAGTTTTTGACGAAAAAGAGGTCTAACTCTATTTTATTACTCAAATCTTTATATTTATTAGGTTCAATTAATTTGATTGTTTGACTATATAAATATAAAAGCGACGAAGCTATGTACAATAAATTTTAATTATTAAAATGAAAAAGACATAGTTTTATATCAATTTCTCTGACAGAATGTGTTGTCCTTTTTTTATAATTTGCACGCGCCAAAGAGGTTCATATCCTCTTTATTATGAAGAAGAAAGAGAGAGAGAAAGAAATATTTAGTGTAATGGTTTGAAACTCAGATGGTATTAAGTTTCTGTAAACTCCAAGGGTAGCATCCAGATAACTGGGGAGCATTATTGGTTTTGCTTTTATTGTCGTTGCTTATGATTCACAGTATTTTATCCGTCCACCTGATGTCATCATTACGATCAAGTTGCATTTCCAGCCATGTAACCACCCTATTGCCAGTGTTATGCCTTCGCAGTAGAGTTGACTTAGCTTTCATAATTGATCGACTTTTTTATTTATTTTATGCGCAATAAATAGATGATTCTTGACATCAGGATTTGAACCTTGAACCAACAGCGTGACAAGCGATGATGTTACCACTACACTACAGCCACCACGGCGGACGGCAGTGTAGGTGCTCAACATTTCCTTGATGATAATTTCGAGAGTAGGAGCGGTGCTCCAACTATAACAAGAGTTAATAAGGATCTTTTTACATCCTGGTCTTGAAAGTGGTGTGGGGGACGACATTGGAGTTCAACGGTCAGTGGTATCTTCAAGTAAGTTTGCACAAAAAAAAAAAACCCAGTGATGTGTTTCTAAAAGCTACGAGTACAGTTTGTTCGTAGCATGAAAAACAAACCCAGTGCTGTTAGAAACTGCGAAAAATCACTCAAATTGATGAATTAATAATAACAAATGAAATAAATGATGCAAAATGATGAATTTAAAGCTATACAACAAGCAAACAAGAAGCAGTAATTTAATCATTCAAAGGAGGGCTCCACTTTTTTATCAAAGGCGATAATGGAGAGGTACAAAGAGATCTTTAAAGAAAAGTGGGTATCGCATTGTTTTTATTGAAACCATGTCTTACCTTTATTTGCTAATTACTTTGTACAACTTTGTACAAATTATTTTCAACAGAATATGTACGCAAAGTAAATCTGATAGCTGCCCGTAGCTGTTAGTTATTTATGTCACTTTACTCACTCTACTTTGTTCTACACATGAATGCTAAACACTTTCTTAAATATGAGTGCAGGGTTATGGGTGAGGGAGAATATTGAGGTCCGATGTCTTAGTTCAAATTAATACCCCGAACAATAAATTATTTTCCGAGCAAACATTTTGGGGATACAAATTCAATAACTAAGGAAAAATAAACAGAAAGGGGTTGAAATATCGATGATCATATTAGTTTAATGAATGATGGCATTAAATATCGAATTTACGAAATATTGGCTTTTTTAACCCCGAAGTTTAAGTGGTTTATAATTATTGCGGCCAATCGGTTGGTATATGTATGTTATTATGCTTAAGGACTTCGATATTCCAGACCCCTGTTTACTTGCACATACGTATAAAGAGTTGCTGCTTCACATAACCATTTGGGGTTGAAGGTGTATGAGAATGACCACCAAACAATTCCAGACCTAAATAACAAGTTTCTTTGCGTTATTTATGAACTGTGGCAGAATTTTTGCCGAAAAGTAATAAAAATTTAATTTAGCATGCTCTCAAAAAAAATTACTTTATAAGTCTCTTTAACTCACTTGGACCAGATTTTATTATTGGTGGTGATTTAAATTTGGGGTTCAAGATGCAATTCACCGAAAGGCAGACTTTTCTGCGTAGCCGGCATACAATTTGCTGTTGACTTCTTTTCAACGGGGAAACCTACGCATTGGCCCTCCGACACAACACCTGACCTGCAAAAGAGGTGGCTAAGAACTTTACAAATGTCGAGGAAAATTTTGATCCCTCTTCAGACCACTCATCAGTCGTCTTGACAATAAGTGAAAGTTTAATGAAAACAGGACTGCCTAGATTAACCAGCAACAAAACTAACTAATATTGTGAAGAAAATATTGTTCTGAATGTGTCGCTTAAAACACCATACGTCATAGAAGACGAGGTCGGCAGATTTTGTAAAGTCTTACAGAGTGCCGCGTGAATAGCGAAATTAGATATCCGCCGTAAATAAAAGACCTGATTGTGAGAAAAGAGGAGAGCACACAAAAGATAGCAAAAACATAGTATTAAAATTGTTGACAAATGTTCAACAAATTTTTTTTTATATTTAATACTTTTTACGAACAATAATAATTGCTTCTTATCCTTTGTAACAGAATAACTAAAGAACAGTTTAAAAACGTACCACACGTATGAAACTGAAGTCTTACCTTTGGTGAAGGAAGGCACTATTAAAGCCCAAATTGCATTGATATTTTACAGAAAACTGTAAGAAACCAAGTTCTGTCGTACAAAAATTCTTAACCTCTTCAACGAAGATGCATTTGTAGTGGCGTAAACTAAATTCTTTGTATTATCATGCAGAGGATGAGATAAAGTATTTTCATAATATAAGAATTGGCAGAGGTCTTCAAACCATTTTTTCATTTACATGTACAACAGTTTCTATGATGTTTGAGTCGTTTACAGATCGGTACGAAATTCAGATTCAATCGTCTTACTTATGATGGTTTACAGTTATTATTCTCTATATTACAAACTATGTAATGAAATAAATATATTCTATAAATACAAAAAATGCAGATCACATTCATACAGAATTTGCAGCTTCCGGAATAAATAAATTCAAATCAAATGTTTTCCGGTAAACTACATTTTTATCCGTCAGAAATATTTATCCCAAAAGTTTTAATATTACGTTCTCCTAACCGTTACAAACGTATGTATATATAAACGTATGTACTCGTACTTTCCTTTTCGCATTTCGTAAATATTTCTCTCCTCGTATCCACGAGTAGGTAGAACAGACGAGTATCTACCACATAATTATTTTTTCTTTTCTTTTATTGGTAAAAGTCACCAATTAATGAATTCCACTAACTATTTAAAACTTTGTCCGTTTCGCAAAAAAAGGGGAGAAGAAACTTTTTTATTTCAGCACAGAGACATCGTTACTTGGAAATTAATTAATGAAGTCAGCATTGTTGATTTTTTTTTCGAGACAAGAAACTTGCTGTTCCACACAGAATACAGAAAGTAAAAAATTGGAATTATAAAAAGTTTAAGTTGACTTTCCTTTTGCTGCGTAGTCTCGGAAAAAGCCTCCACTTGTAGCGTTGCATTGAACTTTGCCAGTGAAGTGATAAAACCCAAAGTTTTTCATTGCGGCAATATTGGCATGAACATTTTTTTTATAGGGAACGATTTAATGGGAGAAAAAATGCACCTCAAATTTAAAAATTACAAAAGGAAGAAAAAAATATATATTTCCGGTTAGAAGAAAATATAAAGTATCTGCCAGTGTCCTCATAAAATGTTAATTACTCGTATCTGTCATGTTGCATTTGTTTCGAATAAGCTTTTGTCTTGTTTTCAAGTGGACATAGAAACACTGCCAAGCTTTTCTGTTTACAATGAAGAAATCTAAAAGCAGATAAGTTTTGAGTAAATGTTTGTAAGGGACAAACCTGCAAGATTTCTGTGGATAGAATACTATAAATGAATAAATCTTGTAAAACAAATGGCGAGCCTCCTGCGCAACAAACATGTTAAGAATCGCCTGGTCTGTGGCCAATGAGCCACAATCGTAAAAAAACTCTAATTTCTCGGAAACGGAACTCGGATACGGATGGATACTTTGTTGACGACCTTTAGCTATCATACACAGACAACAATCGGTTTCTGGAACGTCAAGACCCTCCTCGACTAACTTCAGGAAGGGCCTTAAAACGCCAGATTCCATCAACTAGAGCGTGAGTTCACACGATATAAGATAGACATCTTGGGGCTGAGTGAGATAAGATGGTTCGATGATGGGAACTACCACGCCTCAACGAAAAACACTGTCATGCTCTACTCTGGTAGAGCAGCTGGGAGCGCGCGGAGGTCCGGAGTATGACTGATGATAAGTCCAGCAGCACGAAGCAGCCTCATATCCTGGAAACTTCACAGTGATCGGATATTGACGGTCAGATTCCAGATCGGACTAAGAAAAATTACCATAATACAGTGTTATGGACTGTTCGAGGCAAGACTAAGGATGATAAGGACAATTTCTATAGCCATTTAGGCTTTTAATGCGGACATTGTAATTGTTACGGGGAATTTCAACATCAAAGTAGGAAGCGACAACACAGATGGAAGTGCACGATTTTGGAGAGCGGTATGAGTGGTTTGTGGTCTTCTGCAATAACAATCTAGTCATTGGAGGTACGCTCTTTAAGCATAATATCTACAACAAGATCAGTTGGGTGTCAACTGACAGACAGCGAACATCCAATCAGATTACATTGCGATCAGCCGTCGCTTCAAAAAATGTTTTCTAGAAGACCGAAATAAACGTGGAGCAGCCATCGGACAACATATATGCCTTCATACTGCATCCGTCAACAGCAACCGCTCAAAGGTGCTCAATTTTACCAGGTTCAATACTGACAGGATCAGGGATCCCCAAATGCATCAACAATTCAGGGACCATCTTTCCTTAGAAGCAGAAACAATCAGCAGCACAATGCAGGGGAGCGTGGATGAACTGGGGCAAGCACCTACGTCCGTCAAAGGCCGAAAAGTCACCATATATGAGTATCGGCAGATACATGGGGACCGACTGATGAGCGTACAATAATCAAGGCTCGGATTGAGCGGTCACAGCGAGAGAGAACCGAGTTGGAAGCCCAATATCGTGTGAAAAAGAAGGAAATGCAGCGTTGTATGAGACGTGACAAACGTCAGTATATCGACCCAATTTCCTCAGGTGCTGAAGAAGGAGCAAGCAGGTGTGACAGTAGGACTGTTTACAAGCTCATTGGTGGTCGGAACTCTAAACAGCATCCAATGAAGAGTTTAGGTGGTAACCTTCTGATTTCGAATAATGATCAACTCACTAAATGGAGAGAACACTCCGCTACAGTACTTAACTACTTAGACGATGGTGATATGATCTCAAACTCTAATGAGCCTTCCGAAGCAACAAATTCCCGAATTCGTATCTGACCTCCCAGTAAAATAGAAATTACAACAGCAATCAAGCCCCTAAAGGAAAACAAAACGGTGTGTATTGATGACATCCCTATTGATAGAACTATTTCAAGTGGCGCCAAATACATCGGCAGAACTGCTACACCCGCTGATACGAAGAGCGTGGGAAAATGAGCAATTTCCGCAGGAGTGGAAAAGAGAGGTAATTATCAAGCTTTCAAAAAGGGAAATCTGATGGATTGTGGAAACTGGAGAGATAAATGCGTTCTCCCGGCCATAACAAAGATAATAGCTAGAATCATATTTGAACGGATAAGATAACACTTAGATTCAACTCTAGACATCAAAAAGGCAGGCTTTTTGTCCACATAAACACTTTATGGGTCATTATAGAGCAATGCGTCGGGTACACGCTTCCGCTACATCTACTGTTTGTCGACTTCGAGAATGTTTTAGACAGCTTGAATCAAGATGATGTAGGAAGTGTCATGTCTCCCACAATGGTAAGGTGTCGGAGGATTTTGATTTCCCAAGTGGAGTATATCAGGGGTGCATACTGTCACTGCTGTTGTTCTTGGTGGTCATCAGCGATGTACTCCATGCAGCATTGCCGGAAGGTAACCATGAAATTCGATGGACTATGATATCTTACATTAAACACCTCGACTACGCTAACGAGATTTGCCTACTTTCACATCGACAAATAGACCTTCATCTGATGGACCAAAATCTAGAAGCTAAGGCAAACAAAGTGGGGCTAAAATATACACAGCCAAAATAAAAGTCCTGTACACTTCTAACAACCGCGCTCAATTCAACATTGCTGGGCAGGAAGTCGAGAAAGTATATTTCTATATCTAGAAAGTGTGGTCTCTGCTAACCGCAGTAAATGTATGCAGCAGAATCGGGAAGGCAGAAACTGCGTTAGGAATACTATCCAAAGTCTGAATAAGCAATGTGCTCGGCACAAGAACTAAGCAGCAACTGCTTCTCTTCAACGTAGAATCTGTACTGTTTTACGGGTGCATTACTTGGAAGGTAGATACACAAATACATCAAGCTGCAGATCTTCGTAAAAAGATGTCTTGTGTATTCTTTCGCCCAATCGTATCTCTAAGAAACAACTTTATCAGAGAACGGGCCAAAAACCTATAGACATTACTATACGAAGAAAAAAGTAGTAGTGGATTGGACACACCTTACAGAGCGAAGACAACTCCATTGCGAAATATCCCATGCAGTGAAATCTGCTCACGGGACAGTTTAGGCAAACATGGCGCAGAACACTTGTGGAGGAATCAAGCTCTTTGGGAATGAGTTAGAGGCAGCTCAAGGGCGTTGCAGAACTCCTGAACAAGATAGTGCGCACGCGTTGTTGACGCTCTATGTCCCTCGAGGGGTGTGATGGTTAAAGTATCTTGTAAAACTGGTGATAACAATTTTGAAAAAAAATTATTATAAAAAAAAAACAATGCATGTGCCGGAATTCGAACCCATGAGGGTAAGACTAATTGGTACAGCATCTGAGCCATCTCGGCTATGGAGGTGTTGGTCTGGTGATGTCGCACTTATCCGTCGTGCAGACAAGCAATAACAACACCGGAGAAAAGAATATCGTCCACAGATGTAATTTTAATTGAAAGTGTTTCAAACAGCTTTGCTAAAGAGCTGTTTTAACTATTTTTTTAGCAAAAGAATGCATATGTATGAAAAGAAACATTCATGCCTCTGAGGGAAGTGATCGAACCACAATCATCGAGATGTTTCATTTCACTACGAAAAATAGCCATTATTGTTAATCCCAAATAGCTCTTTTAGTTATTTTTATTGGGAAAATTGCATCAAATATAGTTGCAGTTGCTATGTAGGCAGCTGCTAAAGGACTTGCACCGAACTTTTCTAAAACAGCAGGGGTGTAATGTAAATGGGACAATTAGCAATTCATATTCTTTTTATGATATGTTAATATTAAATCATTCAACGTAGTGGCAAATGACAGTATTTCTACTTCTTAGTTCTTATTTCATTTCGCTATTAGAAATTGCGAACCGCCAGAATTGTGTCAGAGCTTCGGCTGTTTGATGCTTAATACATTCTAATACTAGAAATGCCACATTAGACACACTATGCAAATATCTTATTAACATACACAGATAAGGTCGTATCCTTAGTTATGTTTCGTAGCAACACGAGTGGAAGCGAAATTTGCCAGTGTATAGACGAATTGATTATTTATCTTAAACCAAAGTTGCCAATGCCAACTACTCGAGGGGTATATGGCGTCGATTTAACAAAATATGCACCTAAAGATAGTATTAATTAAAGCAAGCCTAAGGATTAGGGTTCAACAAAATTGTATATCTTGTAACGATGTTTTTTATAGTGTGCTTAGGAAAGAATTGAATTAAATATAAACGCTCAAAGACATTGGCCTTGCAAAGATTAATGATCGCCCAGTTAATGAAGCGAAAATAAAATAGACACACTAAATACATGAACCAAAGAAGTTAATATTCGCATGAATACACAATAAGACAAGGTTAAGTGAATGAGTAAATACAAAGCAAATGGCATTAAAACGTTTTGAAATTAAATACTAAGGGTGAAAGTGCCTTAGAAATAATGGAATACTATCTCTGAAATCTGATATCTTTACAGGGAGAATCCAAGACCGTTTATAAAGGTTACAATGATATCACAATATTTTCGTTTAAAACATACCTTGTAATGTAAATATATTTAAATTTAAGGTAATTTTTCACAGGAGTTTTATATCAATTCGTTGAAGTACTGAAATGAGAAATAAAATAAAAATTTCATTAATTTGTGGTGTTGATGTACACTAAATTTTAAGCGATCTATAAGTTAAGGCATAGCGATAGTGTAGCGCAAAAGTATTCTAAGTTCAATTTTGGAACAAATTGACGTATGTAAGTACTTATGAGTTACATTCGTAGGCAACGATCTAATATGCATACATTTGGTTAATGTTTACTGAAAAACAGCCTCTTATTTGCAAACCCTGTTTCCTATAATTGACTTGGGCCTACAGTTTGAGGAACTGAGATAAATTGAGAAACGTATTTAACAACTTTGCAACTTTACAAAAAAATTAACTCCTGCAAAGTACAAGTGCGATGTGTTTCACTAAAAATGCAAAGTTCTTACGACTTTGCGCTTTGTAATTTTTCTAACTGTTTTGTAAAGTGAAAAGTGTGAGTGATTCACCAACTAAAAAGAGAACTTTGCATTTGTAATCGTGTTTTGCAAAGTTGCAAAGTGAAATATTAGTTTTGAAACTTCAAAAGACACTCGATAATAATCGGTACCAAGTAGTGTGGGACTCTTACCGCACTAAAACCACCGGTAAATCAGGACCAATCTATGAAAGGTCGACAAATGATTTTTCTTTCTTAATTTATAAATCGCATTGGGGGAAGTTTAAAGTTATAACACTTTCCCATAGCTTTTAGACCATCAGCTCATGAGGCTTGGTTCTTCTTAATCTCCGAACATTGTTTCGTACATTTAAGATGGTCTCCATTTCGGAGTTGGTATGACTTTGCAGTCGCTGATTGTGTGATACAGCGTGTTTTTTAACCACTTCTGTAACCATTTCAATTTGAAGGTCACGATGTAGATCGCTATTTCTTATATACCAAGGGGCATTAATTATTCCACGAAGGACTTTCCCTTGGAATTTTTGGATGGGTTCAGCATTTGGTTTCTTTGTACAGCCCCATAGTTGGATACCATATGTCCAAACGGATTTCAGTACTTGCTTATATAACATTAATTTGTTCTGGATCGATAGGTCAGAGTTCTTTCCTAGTAACCAGTACATTTGTCTGTACTTCAAGTTAAGTTCTTCTCTTTTCTTTTTGATGTGCTCTTTCCATTTAAGCTTTGCATCCAAGGTCATTCCAAGGTATTTGGCGGTATTGGAGTAAGGTACTGCTGTACTGTTTATAAAAATTGGAACATTGTTTATGTTTTTGTTTGTAATGTTTATATGCGTCGATTTTGTTTCATTTAATTTGATACGCCATTTTTGCGTCCAATCACTAACTTTATCGACTGCATTTTGCAATTTTTGAGTAGCCTTCGTAACGGATTTATCTGCCACTAATATTGCAGTATCATCAGCAAAGGTGGCCATGATAGCGTTGATGTCCACTGGAATATCCCTTGTATATAACAGATACAGGGTTAGTCCTAGGACACTTCCTTGTGGTACACCGGCTTCAATTTTCTTTAGTTCCGAGTAATTTTGGTCGTACCGTACTTTACAGAGTCGGTTCGTAACGTAGGACTTCAGTACATCGTAGTACTGCCTGGGGAGGTCCCTATGCAGTTTGTACTCAAGTCCCAAGTGCCAAACCTTGTCAAGGGCTTGAACAACATCTAAGAAAATAGCAGAGCAAACTTGTTTTTCTTCAAGTGCCTTTTCCACAACATCCGTAATTCGATGCACTTGGTCTATCGTGGAATGTTTATTTCTAAATCCAAACTGATGGCTCGGAATTAGTCTTCTTTCTTCTATTATTTTGCTAAGCCTTTTCAGGAGCAGTTTTTCGAAAACTCTTGCCATAATTGGTATAAGCGATATTGGTCTGTAAGATGTTACTTTTGTTGGTGGCTTACCTTGTTTGACTTTTGCAATTTTCCAATGATGTGACACATATCTTAGTTTAAGGCATGCGTTTATTATAAATTGGAGTTTCTTGAAGGCTATTGAAGGCATTTCTTTCAAAACCTGAGCAGTTATTAGATCGTACCCTGGTGATTTTTTGTTAGACAACTTATGTTGACACATGCTTCTTACTTCTTCGAGCGTGACAAAAGGTATTTCACATTCGTCGTTTCTATCAACAAACTGTAAGGGATCTTTAGCTGTGTTTGCTGGGAATGGCTTAAAAACATTCGCGAGATGTTCAGCGAAGAGATCAACCTTTTGTTTCGGGTTTCCGATCCATTTACCTTCTTGAGATTTTATTGTTGGGTTTTGTGCCTGAGGTCTTTTTAGGCGCTTAGCTGCTTTCCATAAGGAGAATTCGGTAGAAGCATCCGTCATCAGACTTTTCAGGTATCTACTAAGTGAATCATTTTTGAACTCACAGATTCTTTTTTTTTAATTCGTTGTTAAGACGGTTAAAAACTGCCTTATCATCTCCGAATCTCGTAGTTTGCCATTTTCTTCAAGCTCTTCTTTTTTGCAATATCAGCTCCTTTATTTCGACAGGATATTTTATTTCTGTTTCTCTCGAGTTCGAAATAGTTGGAGTACTTTCTTCTGCAGACTGTTGCACATCAGCAATAAATTGTTTTACTTCATACTTCATGATCAATTTGTTCAATTGTTTACATAGGGGATCTTAGGTTTATAAAACTTTCAAGTTTGTCTCTGAATTCGTTCCAGTTTGTTCTCTTATTCACGAGCTTAGGATTACTTTTTTCTATTATTTCTGCTTCGCTCAGTGATAAAATTACTGGAGTATGATCTGACGATAAATCGTAATTACCTTCCACACTTATATGATTTCGTTTAATACCTTTAACTACGAACAAGTCTATAAGGTCTGGTATTTTGTTAGTATCAGATAGACAATATGTTGGCGAACCAGAAGAATAAAATTCGCGGCCTGCTTGGTATAGCCGTTTACCTTTTGTAGTTATGAGCCTACATCCCCAGTGGGTGTGTTTAGCATTGAAGTCGCCACCAACAAGGAAGTTATGTCCTAACAAATTTAGGAGTTCTGCAAAGTCTTCTTCAGTTGGAGAGCGCCTCGGAGGGCAGTATATAGCTGCTATTTTAAATTCTTTCTTTTTTATACCAATACTAATTGTTGTTACTTGCATGTTTTCATTAGTAAACATTGGTTCTTCATAGTGTTTCAAGCACTTTTTTATAAGAATTGCTGATCCTCCCCTCGCTTTGTCAGCTGGGTGCGGAGCGTGATAACATGTGTAGTTTGGTAGTTTGTAATTAAGACTTTGTCCTATAGCGAGGTGAGTTTCGGACACCAAACAAATGACTATATGCTCTATGTCTAAAAAGATGTTTAGTTCTGATACATGTTGTAAAAGACCGTTTGCATTCCACTTTTTTAATTGAAGGAAGTTCTTTTTGCAACTTTGTAACGAAAAAGGGAAAGTGGGTAGCTATTTCCGAAGAATTTTCTGGGCAGCAAATGGTATTTGCAATAAATTCATGAATTATTGCGTCCGAAACTCGGTGTACTACTCTACAGACTGTAGCTTTACTTATTCCGTGCAAAGTTGCGACTCCATGGTATTGAGCTCCATTTCCAATCCAACGTAGTCTACATAAAAGTTGTTGCAAGGGACTTAAACAATTATTTCTTTGGCTTTTAAACTTCAGCTTATGTCCAATTTTTGACAAAACACATTCAATATTAGTCCTTGTTAAACGGAAGCTTTCCAGAGTTGAAGAATTATTTCCAAATTCAAAATTCGTTCTTAATTTTACAACTCTTTGTACACTATTAGTATCCTCTTCGTTTTCAAAACGTGCTTCGAAACGATTCATTTTAATTTTTTAAAAATGCAAATGAAATTTTTTCTTGGAATATTATTGACAAGCTTTGCAAAATTTTAAATGCGAAGTGCAAAGCTTATTGGTTTGGTGAAACGAAATGGAAGAATTCTTTGCAAACAGACAAAACTTTGCACTTTGCAAAAACATATTTGTTACTTTGCAAATTTGTGTTTGCTGAAACGAATTTTGCAAAGAGAGAACATTTCCAACTTTGCAAAAGGATAATTTCTTTTTTGCAAGTTTGCGTTTGGTGAAACGAAATAAGCAAAGATAAATTGAAAAGTTGCAAAGTGAAAAGTGGTTGGTGAAATAGGGCCCTGGTACGCCATCTGATAGCATCTATGCAGCATAACTTTAATATTAAGATACGAAATCGTACGATTAATCTATGTGAAAAGGTCCAATTCGAATCGAATTGTGACCCCATAGATCTCAGATATGAAATTAAAAAATTGGTGCAGCAATTTACTCTGCACGAGACCAATAATTGCACGTACCATATGTAAATATGTACTTAAAAATAGGAATTACAATGTACCGATTTTCAAAACTAGAACGAATTAAATATACTGATTGCCGAGTTTGAGAATGTGACAAGCCTAGCGTGTAGTCCAGCTTAACGGCCTGACGGTTTTTCTTGCATATCTGGTCATAGTCATAATTCAAAGGCAAATCGGTATTATCATTCTAAGCCCAAAATTAACGGCCGATTTAAAAAAAAATATTTTCTCGAATACGCCTTCAAGGATTACATATGTTAAAATGTAATATTTCAGTTAATCTAAATAATACATATTGTATCATTTGAGCTGGTGCTCTAAAGATAGAGATAAATCTTCAGATGGCGAAATAGACAAGTTTTCAAACAACAATAATCCCAGTGATTATGTAGAAAAATTTGGTAGAGGCTAGATGCGTATTATAGAGCCTCGGGTTACTTAGATGAGTTCAATTTTTGAGGCGATAAAACTACGAGTAACTTAGATATTTGATTTAGGACATATCTCAGTGTGAGCTTGCTACTATTACAATCAAAAATGCTAGATACTCGTATATTATTTGTCTTACGTAATACTCTGGTCAGAGGTTCATATTAGTTAGTACGATGGTAGACGAGGCGGAATATTGATAGCGAACTTAGATGCTGAGCCAACCAAAATCCACAAACCCGATTAGGCCGTCAACTTCAAGGAGACAGGCAGCCACACCCATAAAATCTCGTCACACGAGGTCGTATAGGGATGTAGCAGCCAACCTCCTGGAGATGGTGGTCTACAACAGAAACGACGAGGATGGGAAGATACCGGAGGAGCTACATGAACGCTTCCAGAAAGCTCTCAATGCTGCCCTGGACCAAACACTTTGTGAGAATCCGACGACTTCCCTGAATTTCCTGAGGGCAGGTTTCAAAGGCAGCCGCTACCACATATGCTGTCAGGATAATGCCTCAACGGAGTCGTTAGCTAAACTAACATCTAGACTCGATGGTTGGGAAGGAACCAACCTAGTGGTTCTCCCGGCGGGAAAGATTCCCAGATTAACCAGGGTGTCCGTTTGGATCCCAGGGGTAATCGAGGAACCTGCAACGCTGTTTGCACGAATGAAGCTGCAAAACAAGGACCTTAAGACAGAAAAGTGGAAACTCTACCACGCAAAGGAGCAGGCAGGCAAAGGCCAACTAATCGTGGTAGGGATTGACGAGGAATCGCTGGGGTTACTAGTCCTACAAGGGGGTAAAGCATCATGCGGCTTTCACCAGGTCAGCTTTGTAATCCCTTCATTCCACGAAAGAATTAATGAAGGTAATCCAAGCAAACCTTCAGCACAGTAGGGCGGCAACTGCCAACCTCTGTGCTTACCTCTTAGCAGGAAAAGCGGATATCGCCCTCATCCAGGAACCTTATTGTCTGTATAATAAGGTAACAGGATGGGGGAATAAACTGAAAGTGATTGCAAACAATGGAAACAGTAAGTATTGCCTGTATTGTGGCACGTAAGGATATTAATATTTTCTCTATTCCACAGATCAGCACAGGCGACCTCACAGTCACAAGTCTCGAATATAGGGCAAGAAATAGCGAAACCAACCAAATTATTTTGGCCTCTTGCTATCTCCCCTATGACTCCCCGCAACCTCCACCTAGCGATGAGTTAAAGAGGTGTGTCAGCTGGACGAGGTCCCAACAGAAGAGCCTCATAGTGGGTATGGACTCTAACGCCCACCACACTAACTGGGGAAGTACGAACATCAACAAAAGAGGTGAGTGTTTAGCCGATTATTTAAATATTGAAAACTTGATTACCTTGAATGAGGGCTGAACACCAACCTTCATAAATAAAATTAGAAGGGAGGTAATAGATATAACCTTATGCGACGTTATTTCTATACACCTGGTGTCGAACTGGAGGATCAGTAATGAGATCTCCTTTTCGCACCACAGGTGGTTGAGTTTTAATATTGGAATTGATCACAAATCCAAAATAATGATTAGGAATCCTAAGAAAACAGATTGGTCCATCTTTGTAAGTAATCTCCAGGGAAAGCTGACACCAACTCAGGACAACAGCTACACTGAGATTAACCAATTAAACAATGAAGTCCTCAAAGTACAGAAGTGTATTATAGAATCTTTTGAGGCCGCCTGTCCTCTAAAACCGGTACCTAGAAGTGCAAAGCAAAAATGGTGGAACGGCGACCTCCATGAAATAAGGAAGGTTGCTAGACAACGCCTAAATAAAGCTTTAAGAACCAACGAAGAAGCAGACTGGGAATCCTATAAAGAAAGTAATAGAGGGTTCAAGAAGCTCACCAGGGCTGCTAAAAGGAAATCATGGAAAACTTTCTGCACCAACATATGCGATAATAAGGGAGCAGCGCGATTAAAGAAGATCCTGTCCAAGGAACCACCAAGTTATCAACTTCTACAGGCGGGCAACCACAGCTGATACCTTGGAGACGCTGATGTGAGTACACTTCCCAAATTGTTTCAGCGAGGCAGCTACACCTTCCAAGCGTGGGGTCACTCGAACTGATACAAAATGGGAAGACACTGAGAACCTAGTTGATGCAGATAAAGTGACCTGGGCTATTAACTCATTTGCGCCATACAAATCACCGGGCTTGGACGGAATACTTCCCATCTTCTTGCAAAAAGGGATAGAATTAGACACCCTAAAGAAAACCCTGGTCAATATCTTCAGGGGATGTCTATATCATGGATACACACCAACACAATGGAGATTCTAGAGGTGAGGGTGGTGTTCCTACCGAAACCCGGGAAAGATTTGTCGACAGCAAAGGGCTACAGACCTATTAGCCTAACGTCCTTTTTACTAAAATCAATGGAGAGAATCTGTGATAACTACATCAGAACACAGATTACAATTCCGCGGCTGTGTCCTAATCAACATGCATATCTCAAAGGAAAATCAGTTGAGACGGCACTACACCAGGTTGTATCCACAATAGAAGATGCTTTTGAAACCAAGGAATCAGTCGCAGGCGTTTTTCTAGATATCGAAGGGGCATTTAACAATGCGAAAACTCAAAAAATTGTGGAGGCACTCTCGATATACTATAATAACCAAATAATAAACAATTGGCTAGAACACATGCTTACAAACCGCATTATCACAGCTTCACTGGGAGACGACACAAGAAGGGGAACAGTCCGTACGGGAACACCACAGGGGGGGATAATATCTCCTTTTCTGTGGGTGCTCACAATGGGCAACCTTTTAAAAGCACTGGATGGTACCTGTGCGAAATGTGTAGCGTACGCAGATGACCTAGCCGTTCTGATAAGAGGTAAGCACCTGAACATCATAGGAGAGCTTATGCAAAACACCCTTCGAATCATAAAAGAATGGGCGGAGGAGAGTGGATTAGAAATAAATCCAAATAAAACGGAAATGGTTCTCTTTACAAAGAAAACCAAAACTAGTGACTTTCACATTCCACAACTCGGAGGAGTATCACTACAACTCCGCGACAGCGTCAAGTATCTGGGCATTATATTGGACAGGAAACTGACCTGGAGAAAGAACCTGGAAGAAAGAGTCACCAAAGCAAAGAGAGCATATTGGATATGCAGGAGGGCCATCGGGAAGTCATGGGGCTTGAAACCGAAACAGGTTCACTGGATATACGAATGCGTAATAAAACCCATCATCTTCTACGGTGTAGTTGTATGGTGGCCAGTGATGAGCAAAAAGTATGCAAGAGACTTGCTAACTAAGGTGCAGCGTATGGTCTGCCTGGGTATTACAGGAGCACAATCCTCAACACCAACCGCGGCCATGGAAGCGATACTTAACATTCTACCAGTGCACCTCGAAGCGAAGAAGATTGCCGGTATTTCAGCCTCACGGCTTAAAACTATCGGCCATTTCACCGGTGGTGCAAATACGGGACATCGAAAAATCACCGAAATGATAAGAGTAATGACACCACTCATCGATTGCCCCAGTGATGTTGTTGGGAAATCGTACACATTCTCCAACAACTTCGAAACAATTTTTCCCGCAAGAGAATATTGGACGTATGAAAGAACGACAAGAAACTCCAATGGGATATCGGTGTATACAGATGGCTCTAACATATCAGGGGAATCAGGGGCTGGCATCTTTAGTGCTAACCCACCGAATTAACTTGCTATTCACCTAGAACCATTTGTATCGGTGTTCCAAGCAGAAGTCTATGCAATTATGAAGGCAACCGAAATACTCGTAGAAGACACCAGCGAAGAAAGGCAAATTGTCATCTGCTCAGACAGCAAAGCAGCAATTAACACGATCACAAACCCCATGTCGAAATCACTACTAGTAAGGGAGTGCAAAACTAAATTGAACTTACTTGCCAGACACAATAGAGTCCGTCTCACATGGGTACCGGGGCACGAGGGTGTACCGGGCAACGAAAATGCAGACGAACTAGCAAGGAAAGGAGCAGGCAATACAGAACTGAACCCGGATAGTACAATAGGGGTCCCTCTGACAACTATTAAAACAATAATCAATGATAAGATACGACAGGAGTTCAATAACTACTGGACGAACAAAAAGAGCTCTTAACTCAAGCAGAACACAATTGAGATTGATGCTGGGACTTTTAACAGGGCACATCAATCTCAACAAACATTCGTTCAGACTCGGGATAGCTGATGCAGCAATCTGTGCCAACTGTGAAGAGGAGGAGGAAGATATAGAACACTTCCTCTGTCACTGGCCCGCTACAGCGAGGCTAAGGCTGAAAATTCTGGGATCTCCAAGGATTCCGGATATTACACACCTCAATAAGAAAGGAATCGGGGATGTACTGGAGTTCGCCAGACGAACACTACGATTCCCCGATCACTATACGATATAGTTGATACTACCCATGATCCCTAGACCTAAATCCTCTCAATACATAATTCCCAAAACACATCACTATTCCTTACAGTTACGCAGATGAGGGGAACACAACGGGCCCAATGGAGGTCTAAGTGAAGAGCATAAGCTCACCCTCTCAAACCAACCAACCAACCACCAGATGCTGAGGATTAGTATTGAACGATATCTGTTGTTGAATAGGGCAATCAATGCTTCCTAAAAACAATTGGTGTATAAAGAGTATGTAAGCGACATAATAACTTGACTTCAGAGTCTGCTGGGTTTAACTATTTCAGAAGGTCATCATAGATAGATTAGCTGAATGTATCATCTGAGCCTAAATCTCCGTTGAACAGCTTTAATCTTTGATATGGTGGACCAAACTTGGCAAGCATACTCAAGGAGTGGTCCACTAAGGTCTTATGAAGGTAATGTATGGGCTTGAGAATTCCTTTGATCAACATGTGGTAAAGCCTTACAGAAGAGTAATAAATATGAGAACGGACATTAAGTTCACTGTTGCACAAAAAATAATAAAAACTGCTCAAACCGGGTGATCACCGTGAGGAGCCTTGATCAAAACCCCCAAAACCTACCACATACTACAACGGGTAAAATAAGACATAATCAAGAATTACACGTCCGTACGTTTAATATACGCACCTTAAAGGTATAAGAACGTCAAAATATAAAAAGCTATAAAAAGTGCTTGAAAAAATGAAATGGCATACAATATAATAGGACTGTCAGAGACCTAGTAGAAAAATAAAATGGAAATCTCTTTGGATTCAAAGAAGAAATAAAAGGATCCTATGGAGTCGTTTTTTTAATAAAAAGTAAATCGAGAAAATTACGTTTTATAATGAGAGTAGCAGCTCTCCAATTAAAAGTTCAAAACTCAAAATTCAAATCTATGCGCCAACAGAATCTGCCTCAACTAAAATACTAAAAACATTTTACAATGATATAGAATTAGCATAAAAGGACTATAAAACTGAATTCATATGTATAATGGGTGACTCCAATGTGAAATAGGTTTGAGGAGTGAGAATGAAGAATTAATAATGGGAAACTACGGAGATGGAGAAAAAAATGAAAGAGGTGACAAGTTGATTACGTGGCTATGACAACATAGATTATGTGTATGAAACAGCTTATTTCCGAAAAGTAGTAACAAAAAATGAACTTGAAAATCAGCCAACGGACTTGTAAAAAACGAAATCGATTTTATAATCACCAATAAAAAGTCATTTCTTAAAGACGTCTTGGTTATAAATAACTTTGAATACGACAGTGACCACAGACTTGTAAAATTAACCACAAAAGCAAGCAATACTATAAACATAAAATAAAAAGAGATATTCCGAAAGTTCTAGACGAAGAAAGTTTGCGGTCATATTGTAATGATCTAGAGAAGATATGCCGATGGTATGTTCTCGACAGATCTAATATCCAAAAAACGTATGATCAACTAGAATTTGGAAATTTAAGCGCAGCTGCAGACCATATTCGTAAAATCCGAACACTCAAAGAATATAGACTTACGGAAACAACAAAGCATCTAATTAAAAAAAGAGATTTATTACGTAAAAAAAAAACAACTTACGAATATGGAAAAAATCGTACTAAAGGGTGACCAGATAGCAATGATAGTTTCTCCAATTGTTATGTTTCAGCAGCTATCAAAGCTACTAATGACATCCAGCTGTCAAAATATTCAGTAAGGTTTGCCATTTCATTATGCATCGTTTGACGCTTCCCAAACGTGTGGAAATTTATTAAAAAATTATTAAAAAATATTATCGAAATTCCGGCTCAGTTGTAAATACGCAACGTGAATTTCGTCGTGAGATCTGTCGTCATCATGGCTTCAGTGCGCAGGCTGTCTCACCGTGGAAAAGTTTGAGTGTGAGTACACTCTTTTGGACCTTAAGCCAGACAAAGATCTGTGTGAAGTGAAAATAACATAGCCGCCGTAGCGGCCAGTATCGCAGAACACCAAGAAATGTCGATTCGGAGCGGATCAGCTGACTTGGGCATCGCCAGAGTCCATCAGGCTTATTTTACGATTGGATTTGGGTCTACATTCATATAAGATTGTGCTGACGCAAGAATTGAAGCCGGACGACCATAGACAACGCCGCGCCGCGAGTTCGCTAATTGGACGCTGGAAATATTGGCCGGAGATCCGAATTTTGTCCAAAAAATCATCTTCTCGGACTAGGCTCATTTTTGGCTCAGCGACTATGTCAACAAGAAAAATTGTCGTTATTGGAACGACCGCAATCCACAAGTGTTCGACCAAGCATCAACGCATCCACAAAGATTGACTGATTGGTGCGGTTTATGGCACGGCTGCATCATCGGACACCGTTACCGTCAATGGTCCTCGGTATAGAGCGATGTTAACTGACTTTCTGTAACCAGAACTCGATAACATCGATATATCCGAGCTGTGGTTCCAACAAGACGGCGCTACATGCCATACAAGCGACGCAACGCTCGAAGTGGTGAAGGAGAAATTTGGCGAGTGGGTCAACTCACGGCGAGCGTTCATCAATTGGCCGCCGCGATCATGCGACTTGACACCCCTCAATTATTTTCTCTGGGGCTACGTCAAGTCCTTAGTCTACGCTAACAAGTCATCTACTTTGGACGAGCTCGAGGCCAACATTCGAGATGCTATTGCCTGAATAACGCCGCACATATTGGACCGAGTCATCAAAAATTGAACCGACCGCTTGAAGTACTACCAGCGAAGCCGAGGCGGCCATTTAAATGATGTGCTATTCCATACATAATTGCATAAAGCCAGAATCAATCATCTCACACCGTTGTTGTTTTATTTAAATTTCTTTTCCTATCGTTCTTATATCACCTTAGAAAACACTGTAGACAAGCATAAAAAAAATACGTTCAGGTTTATAACAACAGAATAATAAAGCAAGCCTTAGAGGAAACAAAATCAATAAAAGATACACACAAGAACTAAACATAGGAAAAGAATGAATATTAAAGTTAAACAAGAACAAGAAGAATGTTCAAAACAGGAAAGCAGTAAACAGCATTGTAACGGAATTTTATGAAACACTTTTCACTTCTAAATTAAGCTGTACCGAAATTCAAAATGAAACAGTATACATAGATGATTATGATGAAGAAGTGGTATTTCTTCATCAGAGAATTATCGAACGGAAAATGTTGCGGAAATGACGGAATAAAAGCTGAAATGCTTAAAATAGGAGAAAAAAAATTGCTACTAAGTCTCACAAATCTATTCAACATGATCTTAGATCTCGAGCAAGTCCCAACCCAATGGAAAGAGTCGGCTATTATATTACTTCACAAGAAAGGAGACATAACAAATATATAGTATATAACTATCGACCCATAAACTTGATATCAGTTATATACAAAATTTTGCAAAATGTAACTTTCGACGAATACGGAAAAACCTTGGCGAACAACAACCAAAAAAACAAGCTGGCTAGCGTCAACAACCAAGAAAACCACCTGGCTTTCGTCAAGGCACAATAGACCATTTATAAACGGTCAACCAAATTATTGAAAAAAGTAACGAATACCAGCAAAACTTAAGATTAGCACAACTCACCGCAAAAATGTGCATCGCAAGCGCATCGTCCCTATGAGATATCAGGCGACCTCCCATAGTAATCCAGCCTTACACCTACATGGGAGCTCTGTAGGTGTAGACTTATATTTATCGCCATACTCGTGGGTACAAAATTAAAAAAAAAATATGAAAAAAAAAACAAAAACAGAAATAAATGAAAATGATGACAGAATTAGGATGGATTCTTACAGGAACCACTAGCACTGTCCCAAATTTCAAAGAAATAAGAGTGCAAACCCATTTCAACTCTCTGGATGAGCAACTCAAGAAGTTTTGGGAAGTAGAGGAGAACTTAGATGATAGAAGGCTAATACAAGAAGAAGAAAAATGTCAGCAGTATTATATGAAAACTGTTCAGCGAAGAAGTGAGGGCAGGTATGAGGTCCGCCTTCCATTTAAGGATGATCACCGCCCAAACCTTGGGAATTCTAAATGCCCTGCGATGGCAAGATTTTTTCAGATTGAAAGACGACTGGCATCCAACAAGAAGTTACAAGAAGCGTACACCAATTGCGTAAATGAATATATCACACTTGAGCACATGAAAGAAATCACCGCCAACGTGCAACTGCCAATAGGGAATCACTATTTCCTACCACATCATGCGGTTTTCAAAGAGTCGAGTAGCACAACGAAACTTCGAGTGGTCTTAGATGCTTCCTGTAAGTCGTCAAACGGAACGTCGTTAAACGATCATCTAATGGTTGGACCACGATTGCAGCCTGACATCATCGATCTTATAGCGAAATGGATAAAATTCAAGGTGGCATTTGCAGCAGACGTTACCAAGATGTATCGACAAATATGGATGGCATCAGAAGACACATCCAACAAGGAACCCATTAAAACCTATGCCTTGAACACAGTTACCTTTGGCACAGCTTCACCACCTTACTTAGCAGTGGGCACGTTGCATCAGGTTGCCATGGATGTTGAGCATGTTTGCTCTCAGGTATCGAAAGTCCTAACCGAAGGTTTCTATGTTGATGATTTACTGTATGGATCGGACAACGAACCCGATGCCATTAACTTACAAAGAGATGTTCTAGCCGTTCTAGGGTCGGCTGGATTTCCTCTTCGCAAGTGGGTGAGCAATTCCTCCAAATTTTTAGAGCAAATCCCTGAAAATGAGAGAGAAGTTAATCTTCCTCTTAAATTTGATTCATCAAATGCCATAAAATCGCTTGGAATTCAATGGCATCCAGCAAAAGATATTTTTAATTTCAAAATAAACCTACCTGACGTGTCAACATACACGAAAAGGTCAGTATTGACATAGCTCGTCTCTTTGATCCTCTAGGTTGGGTATCTCCATGTATTATTAAACTGATTCTGCAACAACTTTGGCTTCGGGAATTGTCCCTGGATTCACCTATTCCTCATGATCTCGAAACACTATTGTTAGACTTGCGCAGTGGATTCTTAAAACTACAACGCATCGAAATCCCTCGCTGGTTAGATGTTGAGAATTCTTCTCAGGTGCAACTACACGGATTTAGTGATGCATCCGAGAAGGCTTATGCAGCCGTTGAATACGCGCGTATTGTAAAAAATGATCGAGAAAAAATTCACCTAGTAGCTTCAAAGACAAGAGTAGGTCTAGCTCCCATCAAATGCGTGTCCCTGCCGCGACTAGAACTCTGTGCTGCACTTCTTTTAGCAAAACTGTTGCATCGCGTTTCAAGCGCTATGCAATTTGAAGACTATGAAAGCTTCGCATGGTCGGATTCAATGATAACACTAGCGTGGATTAAAGGAAGCCCATCTATTCGTACAACTTTTGTAGCTAATCGGGTTACAGAAATACAAAATTTAACTAGTCCAGATATTTGGCGATACGTAGCCTCCAAGGAAAATCTCGCAGATCTTGGTTCACGCGGAGTGTCCCCCGAGGATCTTATTAACAACCGAATGTGGTGGTCTGGTCCACCTTTTCTCCAAAACATTTCTTTAAAGGAGTTACCACCTGCAGCTCTAATTGAAACAGATTTAGAAACTAAAATAAAATCGATGGTTATGAACCCGAGTAAACATTTCCTGACAAAAGGCTTACACACATCTTTAAATAGTATTTCTCAGTGCACCAACATCAGCAATGCACTTTTCGAAGAATTGACCACCCTTAAGCGGCTTGTTCGTATCATAGCCATATGGAGACGTTACATCGAGAACGTAAAACACAAGGAGAAATGAACCCCATTGGACAAACATCCACTCACAGCTGATGAACTGATGTCAGCTCATTATCAGCTCATCAAAATTGTTCAAAACCAATTATTTGGGGAGGAAATTAAGGCGCTAAGGGATAAAAAAAACCCATTTCTAAGGAAAGCGAAATTCCCAGTTTGAATCCCTTTCTGGACTCAGATGAACGTTTGCGCGTAGGAGGTCGTTTGACGAATTCGCCACTTCCGTTCAGTCAAAGACATCCTTTAATTCTAAAAGATTCTCACAGGCTTTCAAAACTAATAGCAACCGATGCACATCAGCGCACCCTTCATGGTGGTCAACAGTTAATGATGGCTGAACTGCGAAACAATTATTGGATCACAAATCTGAAAAGATTGGTTAAATTTGTTATCCATAAGTGTGTCGGATGTCACCGCCATAGTGCCAAAATGCAACAGCAATTAATGTGTAGTCTTCCAATAGAACGAGTCAGCATCTCAAGGCCTTTCACCAACACTGGGGTCGATTATGCGGGTCCAGTAGACATAAAAATGTGGGGAGGCAGATGTAACGGGATAGCAAAAAGGGTACATAGCTGTATTTGTCTGTCTTTCTACAAAGGCAATACATATTGAATTAGTTAGTGATCTCAGATCAGCAGGCTTCATTGCAGTATATAGAAGATTTGCTGCGAGAAGAGGAACATGTGCCAACCTTTTCAGCGATTGTGGCACTAACTTTAAAGGAGCAAGCAATGAATTCAACAAGGATAACAAAGTTATCTCGGCTGAATGGTCATCAGAAGTTTCAGATGCTCTTGCCTCTCAGAACACTAAGTGGCACTCCAACCTCCTACAGCACCCCATTTCGGAGGTCTTTGGGAGACAGGGGTCAAATCAATCAAGCATCATTTCAAGAGAACCATCGGCGCTTCTAAGCTAACTTTCGAGGAATAAGCGACACTCCTTGCTCAGATCGAGACATGCCTCTTTATCCAATGAATTCAGATCCCGATAATCTAACAGTCCTGATGCCAGGACACTTTCTCCACCTGAGAGAAATCTTCATGACAAAAACATAAACAATTTAGACAGATGGAGATATCTGCAACGCTTGACTCAAGACTTTTGGAACCGGTGGAGAACCACTTACCTCCACCACTTTCAGCGGCGTCCAAAATGACTTCAGCAGCAGCCAAATATCAAGGAGGACAATATCCCTCCATCGTTGTGGTTACTAGCTCGCGTCCTAGAACTACATTCCGGTTCGGATGGTCTGACGCGCGTGGTGACCATAAAAACAAAAAACTCGATCGTAAAACGTCCGATAGCAACACTTTCCCCCTTGCCGGTCCATAATTCGTCGATCGAAACGTAAACAGACGAAAGTGGGTGAAAGACTTAATACTAACTATAAATTAGGAACATTGCGCGAGACTTAATATTACTTATGAACTATGTATGAACATTACCTATTAATCAAATGAACCTTAAATTTATAAAATAAATAAACATTATGCATAACTTAAATAAACAAACTCAGCTTGAAGTGGACAACTCACCCTGTCAAATTAAAATTGTCCTCAAGTCTTCAAATACTCCAGAACTACAGTGGCCATTCATCACGAAATACACCTCAAGCATACAACTAAATATTTATTATTTAACACTATAAAAGAAACAAAACTAATGCATTTTTTTAATTTTTATTTTTTTTTGCAACACACAACCTGAACGAGAAAACCAGGGGATAACTAATAGATCCAACTAAGTGAACACGTAGATGACACCAGAATTAAACCCATATATCATACGATGAGCTACCAGCACATTAAGAAACATTATCGTGGGGGCGGGAGCATGTTGGTTCCCTACTAAATTATTAAAAAAAACTTAATTGTACATTTAACAAAAAGAAAACAAAACTCGCGAAACCAAAACACATCGCAAACATCAAAACCTAAATTGTCAAATGTCAAAATCGCTTACATACGTGCAGTCTCCTTCCAACAGTCGAAATTGTCATATAAGCCGTAGTGTCGAACATTCTTGTTAAAATTTAATGATGGCCGACTTGATGAAGGAGAAAACATGTATCCAAATGCTCTACAAAGAACTATGTTTTAGTTACTCCAACTAATAGTATTCAATATGGGGCATTAATAATATTTTTTATATCAATGTATTAAAAGTAATGGAATCTCAAGCACACATACATTTCTGTTGTAAATTTGTATATACCTAATAGATCATCAACCTCATGTAAGTTGATCAGCTGTTAAGAACCGAGCTTACATTATAGCATGATAGAAAAATTGTCGTTACTTAGCTACAGTCAGTCAACAAGTTTGGTGTCAAAGGAAACAAATCAATTTATAACGTAGAAAAGTAGTTGAGTTTTGTTTTAGCCTTATCGATGCGACGGTTTTGAAGTCATTTTTAAACTTTAAAATTATTTTCGGGAAACCTGTCCGAACAATAAGAGATATTGATAGTCTAGAACTAAATTGTGAAAACCTAAATTCAGTAATCACAAATTCATACCATCAATCATGTCCAGAAAAAGTAAAATCAGGCAAGCGGCTTACACCATGGGGGAATAATAAACTCGCCAAATTGAGAGCTGAAACCAGAAAGTTTTTCAACAGAGCAAAACGCAATGGAGAATGGGAAATATATTTATAAGGAAACCCTAACCAGATATAACCTAAAGATTAGAAGAGCTGAGCGAGAATCATGGAAGAGCTTCTGTAAGAAATTCTCTGATACTCGCAGGAACCACAGAATTCTTCTAAACAGCACATAGACCAACCAGAGAAGACTGGAATAGAGCTAAGGAAATTTTCCATGAAGGTAAAATAAGATGGGCAATACACTCATCAAAACCTTTTAAAGCCCCAGGAGAAGACGGTATATTTCCAGCACTCCTACAAAAGGGCACCCCTATCATAATACTAATACTGACAAACATCTTCAGAACTAGTTATGCGTTATCTACCAAATAAATGGAAAGAGGTCACCCTTAAATATATACCCAAGGTATCTCGCAGACCAACAGATCTACCAAAATCATATCGAGCGATAAGCCATACTTCCTTCAACTACCCATGCTCTTCAGAAGCTCACATCAAGAATTGATAAATCGCTTGGAAACAAAGAGATAATGGTAGGTTGTTTTCTCGATATCGAGGGTACCTTTGACATCACCGAACACGCCCAGATATACAAATGTATATCTGGGAGTGATGACAAAACATATGTAGGAGTAGACAATACTATCTACTTGTAAATGGATAAAAGGTATGCTAGAAGACAGAAAAATAAAACCACACTGGGCAGCCATAAACTCAGCATCACTGCTGCGAAAGAATGCCCTCAAAGAGGAGTTCTCTCCCCTTTACTATGGTCCATCGTAGTCAACGAACTGCTGACAATACTCGACAACGATGGCTTTTATGTCCAAAGGTACGCAGATGACATTACTATTCTAATCAGAGGAAAATTCGAAGAAACAATCTCGGATCGCCTCCAGAGGGCATTAAACCTAGTTGCCGGTTGGTGCAGGAAAGTTTGCTTAAATGTCAACCCCAAGAAAAGTACCATAATTGCTTTCACTAAGAGAAGAAAGCTCGATAGGCTTAGAAAACTCACACTCTTTGGTGAAACAATAGACTTCTCAAAAGAAGTCAAATTCCTTGGGGTAACCTTGGATGAAAAGTCACAAGGAATTCTCATCTTAATAAAGCCATAAACAAAGCCAGGATCTCCCTGTGGGCCAGCAGAAGTCTTCTTGGCAAGAACTGGGGACTAAATCCCAAAATAAGCGCAGCCATAGCGAGACCTATTGTCACATACGCAGCATCCGTATGGTGGCAAAAAACCATTTACTAGAGACTTTCATGTATGGTACACAGATGGGTCCAAAATATATGAAGGACTCGGGGCCGGAGTATATGGACTGAGCACGAATACTGTCCTATACGCAAGTATGGATAAAAGTAACATAAAAAGTATTTCTAGCCGAAGAACATAAACAGATCTATAACTAACACGAATATTTATATTCTCTCAGATAGTAAAGCCGCGTTGCTTGCAATTAAGGCATATAAAACTATTATGGGATTGCCTTCAACTACTCATAACATTGACCAGCAGCACAAACAGAATTCATCTCATTTGGGTACCTGCCTACAGCGGTTATGAAGGTAACGAAAAAGCTGATGAACTAGCTAGAAAAGGATCCGCATCAAACTTCATTATGCCAAGACCATTCTGCTGAATACCTAACAGCACTGCAAAAAGCAGTATTAAAAACTGGCTCAAAGAAAAAGCGCATCATTACTAGATGGAAACTAAAGGTAACAGACAGGCCAAAAAATGCTTGGCAAATGCTTTCCACCTAAGAACGAAACAACTTTTACAACTAAGTAAGAGTCAGATTCGCTTGGTCACAAGTTTCGTAACGGGACACTGCAGAGCTAAAAAACACCTCATAGCCATGGGAATAGCACAAGACGACGTGTGCAGAATGTGCAACGAAGACGAAGAATTAGCAGAACACTTTGCCACTGTGATTGTCTTATCAAAACACGTCATCGTTTCCTAGGTAATTTCTACCTCAAAGCAGAAGAAATATCTGCCAGCGCACCTAAAAACATAGCCGGATTCATCATTAAATCCGGCATCATGGATGAGCTTTAACTAGAGAATATCACAATAGGCCCACCTGTGGCCGCAGTGATAAGGAACTAGCTCCTGCCTCGATCATCAATCTACAATCTACAATCTATGTACAATCTCGTAACCCTTTTTAAGTATAATTGTGAAGTTTCATGTTGATTTACCAATTAGTATACGTTGGCAGTATGCGATGTGGCGCTGTCTTCTTGAAACCACATGTTGCGCAAGCCCAAAGCATCCACTTCAGACGTCAAACATTTTTCAATTTATACGGTTCAATGATTCCTCCAGGCTAAATAGCGCAATACAAAGTCACTTTTCAGAATGTGATGGTGACTCATGAATAATTTGTGGATTTTCATTTGCCAAAGCCAACTATTTTGGTTATTAACATAACCATTTACATAAATGAAATTGCGCTTCATCACTCATTACGATTTTTTCATGAACAAACATTGTGATAATACTTTATAACCACAAAATCACGTTGATTTATCGAATATCATTCCACGATAAATTTGACAAGTCTACACCTCATGAATTCCAAATAAAAACTGTCAAAACTAACCTATACCAAAATGGGGACCTGTCAAAGTAGTATGCCTGTCTTTAGAACACCCTGTATAAGGTACCAGCAATTTCTGTTAGGGGCTGGTAATGAAAATTACAACTTTTCAAAAAACGCAGTGACAAGCCTCTTCGGGCTCACTACTAAAAATGATGTGTTTCACAAGTCAGTCACAAGCCCCAATTTTCATTCGTCAAGTGGGGGAATATACCACCAGTCTGTGGGCGGATTTCAAAATTTGTTTTGCTTCGGATTCTAGAAAGCATATATTAAGATATACAGACAAATTTTATGGTATACAGACGGACGGACAGATTAGCTCGACATAACTTTTGATGCTGATCCAAAGTACATATATCTATACCTACCTTGCTGTAGGCTTCGTAAAGTAGTCGTGATTTCGGGCCGATACTACAAGCATCTCGTGTCGCTGATAGAACGTTGTAGGTTTGCCTATCCCGAGAGAAGGTTATAAAAGTCACTAGTAAAATAACATACACCAGGTGTGTGTGAAATAACTAAAACAAACTTTTTCACCAGCGAGAACATTCGATCATGAAACGCATCTAAAGGTAAATTCTGTTGTAATTGCAGCGCAAATTTTGCTCGTGTTGGAGCATACAACAGTTCAACAGTTTTCGCAGAAGTGAGCAATTTCATTGACTACTGTGTACTTGTTGATTTTGATGGTTACTGCCACGTTCAGTAGCTCAGGAAAAATATAGGTTACTCACTCCTGGTCAGTACGCAGGTCGCCCGTGACTGAGTGGACGCGCTTTCCTCGTTTTTAGAAATGCACTCATTTCCGTGCAAAATAGTTTAGGGTGGCCGTGGTGTAGTGGTAACATCAACGCTTGTCACGATCTTGGTTCACGGTTCAAATCCCGAAGTCAACAATCATCTATTTATTTCGTCTGAAATAAATAAAAAAGTCGATCAATTGCGAAAGCTAAGTCATCTCTACCGCAGTAGAGCGGTCATATGGTTGAAAATACAACTTAATCGTGATGATGACATCAGTAGGACGGAAAAAAATACTGTGTATCATGAGCAATGACAAAAGCAAAACAAATAAGCTCCCCAGTTATCTGGACGCGCTACCCCTGGAGTTTACAGAAACTTAATACCATCTAAGTTTCAAACCACTACACTAAATCTTTCTTTCTCTCTCTCTCCTTCACAAACGCCCGTGTCTTGTATAAGAGTATTCATATCCTTTTTGGCAATCGCAAATTATAAAAAAAAAAAAAAAGTGCACCCAATATCGCGTGGAAAAGAGGTGAAGTTAGACAGGGTGGCTTTTTTTTTTTTTTTTTTTTTAAATTATTTAAATATTTATTCTTCTTCTGTTGTAGGTTATTTGTTGTTACACGTAAAATATCAGCTACAAACTACCTATATATGTATATAAATAAACAACACAATAATAATAATATCGTTAACGGTATACCGTAGTAGTTCTTCAGCATTCCCTATTTTTATTGTATCGTACATGTCTGGCTGTCAATATTGTATGGCTGGTACCCTCCGACTCCTTTATCTCTCGTGTGTGTGTTTGTTGTGTTGTAATTTCCGTGCTACCCCTTTCTTATTTCTCTGTTGTTTTTTGTATTTAGTATTTCCTGCAGCAGTTGGTTCCCTTCGATAGTTTTAAAAAGGCAGTAGGGCGTGTGTGTTTTAATAAATTTTAAGAGAGAACAATCGTTTTCAATTGATGGATAGTGCTGTAATCTGATGAATTCGAGATCAATAGACTTAAGCAAAATGTGCTGCAGTTCGCAGGTCAACAGTATCCTCTAAAAATGTTAAGGACATTGGTGGTGCTCCTACTCCCTCTGAAAGTATGGAATTCCAGGATGGGTAGGGTAGTTCGTTGTACTCTGGACCTGATAGACAGACCAATTTGTTGCTGATGTGATATTGATTGCTATGACCAGATTGGCTTTGATGGAATATTTTCCTTTAATGGTAGAAGGGAAAACATGTGTTAAGGCGAAAAAGCGGATGAGGATAAAATGGATTATCATATTAATGTTGAGAATCTTTACGCCATGCCAAGGGGAAGTTTGCGAAGCATTAATCGATTTGAAATGTTTAATTCAATTGGCTGAATTCAATACAGTGATACAGAAACGCTATTTCATTAATTAGTCCGTAAAAATTCATAGGTTATTTAATTCAGTTAAAAAAAATGCAGAATGCAAAACGCTATGCCGGCGTCCATGAAAGTTTAATCGTTTATTAATAGATACTACATTCAAGTCAAGCCTGGTTTTCATTTAAAGAATTTTAGTTTCAGTAATATTTGCTGATTTTTATTGTCAGTGGTGCCCTCGAAATATCTCCTTCCAGCCAGATTTGACAGATTTGACTATGAAAAATACAGTCAAAAGACTAAATATTAGTCAGAAAAAAAAAGTTAAATTCACTCAAATCCAGCTAAATATCCAGTCAAAAGTAAAAAATAGTGAATTTTGTTTTCTTAGTATTGAGACACCACCTCATCTTCAGACCTTGACGGACGGCCGTCTCGGGGCATTGTCACTGTGTTATAACTTTGCTTTTACTGAGAGAAGTTTCTAAATGAAAAAACATAAGTCAACTAAGTTTTCTTTTCCCCTCTTTACATACATACAATACTTGCAAATAACGATTTCATTACTATACGGCGCAAGCGCATCGTCACAGGTGATAGCGACTTTAGTCATTTCAAAATCAAAAATTCTTAGTCTAATTTTTGGTGAATTACTGACAATGAATATATATCTATTTCAAAAAATTTGAATTTACCGAACAAGGGCAGTCGTAGGTAAGACATACAAAACTGTAGAAAGGCCATTTCGAGGTAGGACCTTATGTCGGACAGCTGTGTTCCCATCAATTTGTCCTTCATACATTGCTTCATAAACCCCACAATTGTCACACATAAATTATCATCCTCGAAACAAACTAAGGCAACAGCCGGCTAAATGTCGGTGTGTGTAAAAACGCTCATATAGCAGCACGCATTACTATCCTCACTACTCCGGCCCGGCGACCGGCCACTGCGTAGGTACACTCGGCAAATACACGACGATCACAAATGCTCTCTGACGTCTGTAAGAAATCCGCGGCATTCATGTTGTCCCTCAGCAGAAAAGACTGCAGACAACTTATCGGCGTTCTTACTGGGCATTTAGCTTTTGCTAAACACCTCAATGTGATAGGCTTAAGTGATACAACAATATGCGACACTTGTGGAGAGGGCGACGACACTGTTTTTTTTTTTTTTTTTTTGGATTGCGCCAGAGATGTTTAATCTTCATAGATACTAGTAGCCCGAGTGCTACTAGTATGCACGATTCGCAAACCTGAGTACTCGATGCCAGGAATACGCCTACGTACTAAACACGCACCCTACACACTTCAACCACTCTCCCCGCGGGACTGTCGTTAGGTATTACTTCGCGGAGCTGGTTAGCAATTCATGCTATGCTTCTTGTATTGCTGCTTCTGTTGCTTCTGCTGCTCTTCTTAGCTTTTCTATTCTCCGCAACTCTTTTTGTAGAGTTGTTATGAAAGAACATATTGCAATCCAATTTTCTTCCAACCGTAACATATGGTCGAGGAGTAATGACGGACTTGGCAGAGTAATTCTCCATGCCGTGAAACGTGTGCAGTAAAACACTGCGTGCTCCGTATCCTCATCTTCACCTGGGCATTCCGGGCAGGATGGTGAGTTGTCGTGTCCGAATCGGTGTAGATATTTGCGGTAGCCACCGTGGCCAAACAGGAACTGCGTTAGATGGTAGTTGCAGTCTCCATGCTTTCGACTTATCCAATCTTGGATTGTCGGTATAAGTTTGTATGTCCATCTGCCTTTTGTTGTATTAGCCCAACGAGCTTGCCACATAGCTGCTGACGCTGCCCTTTCTTCAATTTTTATCACCTTGATACCAGTGGCGTCGTGATGACTCAATGCTCTTCTGTTATATATCCTCAGCATTTCATTTGCGAGAATATCGATGGGGACCATTCCAGCTATGACAAATGCAGCTTCGTCAGAAATGGTTCGAAAGCCGCTGATTGTCCGTAGCGCACAGAGTCTGTATGATGACGATAGTTTCCTTTTGGTCTCCTTCGTCCTCAGTGCCTCCGCCCAGACTGGGGCGGCATATAACAGAACTGAGGTGATAACTCTAGAGAGTAGAATCCTTCTAGCGTATCTAGGTCCACCGATGTTAGGCATGATACGCGAGAGAGCTCCCTGCATTTGTGATGCTTTTTTGGTAACAAAATCAACATGCGTTTTAAACCATAGCCTGTTGTCCAGCATTACTCCAAGGTATTTAACTGCCTCTTTCGACCTGATGGTTTGGTTACCATCCTGAAAGTTGGCAAATTCCACAGTTTTCCGGCTGGTTATAAGAACAGCTTCTGTTTTATGGTCAGCTAGTTCTAGTCCGGCGGATACTAGCCAATCTTTTATCCGGGCAATTGCTTCATTTGTAGCTGATTCTACTGCACGGATCTGTTTAGCTACTGTCACGACGTCACCCCCAGGTAACGCTAATCGTAGTACTCCGTCGTACATGATGTTCCACAATAGTGGCCCTAAAACCGATCCCTGTGGAACTCCCGCAGTTACGTTGTAGTATTTTACGCCTTCATCGGTATTGTACCTCAGCTTTCTGTTGTTGAAGTAGTTCGTCACTATCCGTAGCAGGTAATATGGCGTATCCATCCTGGCAAGTGACCTTCTAATAAACGACCAGTTCGCAGAGTTAAATGCGTTTTTAATGTCCAGCGTTACTACTGCCAATACTCCTTTGTGCCGTAGAGCCATCTTTCTCCTTCGATGGCACCTTTGGCGATATCGACTACCGCTCTTATGGCATCAACAGTAGATCGTGCTCTTCTGAAGCCAAATTGGTGATCTGAGAGGGCTCCTTTCTCTTCTACTACTGCGAGTAATCTATTATAGATTATCTTCTCGAGGATCTTTCCCATGGTGTCTAATAGGCATATTGGACGATAGGATGATGGTTCTCCTGGGGGCTTCTTTCCTTTTGGCAGTAGGACCAAATGCTGTGTTTTCCATTTTTCGGGAAAGGTTCCTTCTTCAAGGCACTGCTTCATTGTTGTTATGAAAAGGTCTAGTCTTTTTGTTACAGCTGCCTTTACTGCCTTGTTCGGATGCTGTCGGGTCCCGGAGCCTTGTCTTACCTATCTTGCTGCATGCCCTTAGCAGTTCCTCGTGAGTAATTAAAGGAATATTTTCTGGATTGACTTCTCGTATAATATTGCACATAGCAGCAGGCCTTTGAGGGAAGAGGTGCTCTACTATGGATCTCAGCATTATCGGACATGTTATTTGAGGAGTCCTATAGCCCTTTAATTTCGTCATCACCATTCTGTATACCGAGCCTCATGGGTTGATGTCGGCTACTTGACAGAGACGTTTAAAGCATGCAGTTTTGCTTTCCTTAATGGCTCTATTTAAGCTACGTCTCGCCAGTCTAAGGGTGTCCAGGCATTGTTGGAAATCCGCCCTCCTTCTTGATCGTTGGACTTTACGCCGGGCTTGCAGACATTTTGCCCGGAGTTCCTCGTTCCACCAGTAACACGGTGATGCGTTCCTGGTGTTTGCTCTCCTAGGCATTGATGCGTCGCACGCTGTGTGGTGATGGTGCCTGTGAGGTGGTGAGCGAGGGTCTCCGCTGTTCCGCTTGGAGCTTGATCACCGTTCAACATCTCTTCGAATGCATCCTTATCGAAAGATCTGTCATTCCATTTTGGGCCAGTAAGTTTTGGGGGCTGGACTGGTTTTTTCCCTTTTATTTCCAGTATTATCACCTGATGGTCGCTGTGTGAATATTCCTCACTGACCCTCCACTTTATGGTTTTCAGGATGGAGTTGCTCGCAAAGGTGATGTCAATGATGGACCCTACTCCAGCCTTCCGGTAAGTATTTGTCCGGCCCTTATTAGCAATGCCTATCGCTAGGGGAGCGAATGTTTCCTGGTGTTGGTGAGCCTGCTGCCCCATTCTGTTGCCCACGCGTTGAAGTCTCCTCCTATAACCACTGGAGCTCTCTGTAGCGCATCCGTGGTTAGATTATCCAGCATTAGTTGGTACTCGCTGGCCGTCAAACTGGGTCGGACATAGCAGCTGTAAAAATGGATCCCATTTATTTTCGCCCGCACGAAGCCGACTGCTTGGTCGTTTGTTTCTTGAAAGGCATAGCGTCCATACATCCATATCGCCGCCTGTTTTGCCTTATCGCAGATCCAATTGTTGTTCTCTTCGGGACATATATATGGTTCACTGATCATAAAAACGTCCTGTGCTATTCTACAGTGATTAAGATTTATCTGTAGAATCTTCATGGTATTTTGCTTGTAATAGCTCTCCGAAATACTGGGCATTTGCTACTGCCGGCTACATGCTGCGCGGCGTCCGGGTGGTCTTTCTTGCAGAACATGCAGGATGGATCCTTGTTGCAATTCTTCGCTATGTGGCCTTCTCCTCCACATCTCCTACATAGCTTGGAGCGGTCTTCCTCGCTTTTGCATTGCCAGGCTAGATGACCAAACTCTAAACATTTGAAGCACTTTTTAAGGAGGGTTCGTTCGCGCATGCGACAGTTAACCCAGCCGATTTTAATCCTTCCTGCTTCTAACAGCTTTCTTACGTCTACTGCGGGAAAGCTGATCGTTGCTGTTTTGTGTTCCTCCGTACGCCCTCCGCAGGGACAAAATATCTGCCGGTGAAACTTTCACTCCAAACTGGGCTTCGATTGCATTGATTACGTCGTCTATAGTCGTGACCTCATCGATGTCTTTGATCTCAAGGGTAGTGCGATGCGTAATCGAACTGACATTCGCTTGCTCTGCTAGAGCTTCACTAATGACGCCTTTAAATTCGTTTGTCTTATTTCCCGTCTCCTTGAATTGTATAAGGAGGTCTCCCTTCTGTGTCCTCCTGATTTTAGTTACCACCTTTCCTACTGTTTCCAGTTTGGGGTCTGCCTTCACCTTGTGTAGTATCTCCGCGTGTGAGAGGGACCCCGTCGCTTTAATGACGATAGCGTCAGGTCTAGGTCTTTTAACCTCTTGTTGCTTCTTTTTGGCGATCTTCTTTTGGTGGCATTTACCCATTCTTCTTCTCCTGCCACTTGCTTCTTGCTTGTGGCTGTAACTTTTTTCTGAGGTCTGACCACTGGGGTCTCTACGCCGGTGGTCTCATCCTTCTCCTTGATGTTTATCAATGGAGTTTGTTTTTGTTTACGCTTTGGCTCCGAGCGCTTTTTGCCTGTAACATCGTTTGATGTATTTTTCTGCGTCTGTTTTGGCTTCGGTGGTTCGTTGTCTGCCGCGCCACTCGGTGGCTGTTGCTGTTTTCGTTTTGGCTCCGGGAGTTCGTCGTCTGCAACTTGTCTTCACTGTGGAACACTTCCTCTGTGATTGTCCTGCTTTTGCTTGTATCAGGTGGCAGATTTTCGAAGCTGATGTGGTGAATGCTAGTACCGTAAGGTCTTCACCACTGAAGCGTGAACTCGACTTTCTCCGGAAGACGAGGAAATTCCATTAAAATGGGTAACACAGAGTTTGCTTCTTGGTAGTACATTTAACCAGTTGCATCTGTGTGCTCCAGTGCAGCGTTTCCTGACGAAAAAAAAAAGATTTACGTGAGAGTGTGATACGATGTCAGTACGTACGGTTGATTTGGAGTGGTCCTCGACGAGGTACACTTAGAACAAAAGTACGTCCATTGTGTTGCCACTGAGTAAGGACGGGTAGTTCACACGCCTACCTTTGAAACCAATTACTTTCCTTAATGAAATTTTTAATTTTAGTCGTTGTTGACGTTGTTGAGATCATTAAGACCAGGTATTTACTTAGTTTAGTCTCCCTAATGTTGTGCTAATGAGTGCGGGGCATGCACGAGTACACGAAAAGTGTGTTACTGTTTCTTCTTCCTTCTCATCACTACAGCTACCGCAGTAGTTATTACAGGGGGTTGGACAGTTTCGAGAGGGTTCCTACTTTGTGTTGAAGAAGTCCGTTAGACATCTTCAAAACTAATACTGGCGACGCCTTTTCTACAGTTCGCCTTCTCCAACGCATCGATGTGAATAAGGTACTTAGCAAATTAATGTTAAAAGAAAAAAACAAAAAACAAACGAAAATAAAGAGATTTGGTGGCTGCCTGACTGCCGATATAAATAACTATATCAGTCTGCGATACAGTATTAACCGCCAAAAAGTCAGCGGCTTGACGAACGGCGGTGACTTCGGCTTGGAAAACACAGACGACAAATTGAACATTTTTAAGTTGAGTTTCATCCGTGATCCTTACTGTTAACCTCATTCAGAACTAGTCGAAACCACACAAGAAGCTTTTTTTGCACCGAGAAGTTAATACGAGTATAGTCAATAAATACACAAAAAGGGGAATCTTCAAGAAATAAAGTACATGACTGGCATGCACTAGCCCTTTCAAATTTAAACAAAATCGTTAAAATGATTGTAAAAAATTTAAGCAAAAAAATTTTTTCGGGATTTTTGAAATTAAATCTTTCGAACTGTGATCCTTCAAATGTTAGGTATAAAGTTTGAGGAAAAGCCGTTCAAAGCTTTAGGTTGTAGTCGGCCATACAGGCAGACAGACCGAATTGAGAGTTTCTCTATTACATCAATGCCAAGAATGATTAAAACCTCGAGATCTATCATTTTCAAGAAACCAAATACAAGCAAGGGAATTTGTATAAATACTTAATAATACATTTTATGTTTTCCTCAAAAAAAAAAATTGTATCAAAGTCGCCAATGCTATAGTTTGTTTTTTATAGTAATTCAAAATCAGACAAACAAAACCAAAATATGAAAAATATTGCAAAAAGTGAAATATTTTTTTGCTACACTTTTCGCTAAAATATCTGTATTCTACATTGTGAAAATCGAAAATTCGACTTTGTAAGCTTCTGGCCTACAGTATATACAAACAAAACCAAAATATGAAAATATTTTTTTGCTACACTTTTCGCATCAAAAATGCAGAAGCTAAAATATACTGGACATACGTGTGCTAAAATCTTTCTAGAAAAAAAAAAAAAACAAGCATAAAAATAAAAATACAAAAAAAAGAGTACGTATATAATTACATAATTAGAGTAAGATAGAAAAGGTAGAATAAGGTAGGTTAAAATTTATTTTAAGGTAGTTTTTAAGTTTTAAATATATAATTACAAAAAAAAAGTTCATACACTAAATTTTTTTTTCTTTATAAAAAAACATTTTTCTTAGTAATAACATATGTATGTATGTAGCCAAATGATATAAATAAAGAATTTAAGTTATGTTACGTCGAAAGACATAGTTTTAAGTATTAGGTTTAGCTTAAGTTAGAATAACACATATAAGTTAGTTAAGCTAGTTTTAAGCATTTTTCATTTGTTACAATGAATTGAAGTTTAATAAAAATGCATTAAAACTGAAACAAAAAAAAAAAAAATCTTTCTAGATAGTCCAGAGTGACCTGAAAGTAGTGGAAAGATACACACCCATATTGAGATATTATATTTAAGCCATACAAAAATGTTCAGATATAAATTAGTGAATGCCCCATGGTATATTAGAAATAGTGACTTGCATCGAGATTTGCAGTTTGACCTCGTAACAGATGTGATTAAAAAGTACGCAATGCGTCATAACTAGCTTTTGCAGATGCATATTAATCCTGAGATAGATGACGTCTTAAATATATGATATAATATTCATAGGTTAAGGAGAACCAAACTCCATGAACTTTTTTGACAATTATGAAAGCCCGTATTTAAATTATAATACCTTCACAAAACCGACTTAACGTTGAAAATAAAATCTTTTATCGATCACTAGTTGATTGGTCATGATCAAGGAGGTATTTTTAGTGCGGTTAGAGTCTCACACTACTTTGGGTTTCGAACCCCAAAGAAAATTTCCAAAAATTTCCAAAATTTTCCAAAAAACAGATTATTACAAAGCCTGTACTTCATAAATTGAAAATCTGTTTGCGTGAAGTTTACCTAAAGGTTATGCATACCATAAACGCAACCTCCCTCAAAACCATACTATGGTGGTTGGATTGGGTTGGAGCAATAGCTTACTCAAATCACTTTGAAAACGCTGTAGCAACTGAATACCAGGCCGCACAGACACAAAGTTAACTTATGAACGCGCATTTGAAGATGTTTATAAATAGTAGGTATTTCACTTGAGAAAGCGCACAGTGCTAAGGATAACAGCAAGCGTGCGAGACAGAGAATAGAAAGAGATTTGTTACCTTCAGAAAGGAGTCGAGGACGGCGCCATGACGAAAGTGAAGCAATATATCATTTTCTTCTCTGAAATTATTTCGTATTGCAACGAAAAGTCTGCTACTCAATTTACATGCGGATATGAGTTATGACGGTACGGGTGTATCGTTTTCATCGTTGTCGTCATTTGCAGGAGCAATTTATTTGACATTTCTATCATTATTAGAAAATTATATTCATAAACACCGCGATAGTTGGTAATAAAGTGGTTTAGAGAGATAAATATAAATATTGGGTTAGTGAAAAACTCATGTGAATAATGATTTACGAAGTTCACATGATTCACACATGAAAACGGATAATTTATTACATGTACCTATATGTAATCTAAGTTGTGAAGGAAAACATGTTTTTGGCAAAAGCTGAACAAACTTGAGTACTGAACTTCATATTGGAAGTAAGACAGGTAATTCACTTGGAATAGTTGACAAAAAAAAAAAAAAAAAAATAAAAAAAAATTGCTTACAATACTGGCACTAGAGTGTTTTTAAGGTTTTATCACTTAGGACTATGTCCCTTAAAGTTTATTAACCCAATGACGGAGACAGGGGAAGGGGTATATAGGAGAATCAAAGATTAGAGAGGAAAGGATAGAGAGCGAGGTAGCGATGCGCGTTAATTTTGAATCTTTACAGATAATAAGTATCAGGAAATATTGAGGAAGGCAAGTTATTCCATATTCGTGTGGAGTGGTTAAAAAACGATCTTCGGAATTTCACAGTGCGCCCTAAAGCAAGATTTAATGTGTAAGGGTGTGCGGTAGTTGCCACACGTTTATTGCGTTCGAACGGACGAACTGGTGGAACATGACTATAGATTTCATTCGACCACTTTTTTTTTATAATCTGCGCGCCGAAGGGGATATGAATACCCTTAAACTGTTTTAGGGCACGGGCGTCAGGGAAAAGGGGTAAGAGGAACAGAGGAGGAGCCTATGCACGTTGGCTTTGAATATTTGAAGGTTGTAGTGATGGGGAAACACAGAGCCTGGTAGACCATTCCACATTCGTGTTGTTCGGCTTATAAATGAGTCCCTATATTTGACAGTACGACCGAAGTTTGGCTTGTGATGGAAGTACCAGTACAGGAGCGCTAAGCATCCAACATTTCGGTGGTGAGAGGGAATTTGATTGCAAATGGACTGATCACCAATCAGCCTACATGCTTGTCGCTGAACACGATCGAGTAAACTCAGGCATGTGGTGGGAGCACCCACCCAAATATGCGAGTTATATTCAAGTCTCGGACTAATGTAAGCTTTAAAGATTGTAGCCAAGTCTATGGGAGTGAAAAATCGATTAAATTTTTTAAGGAATCCGAGGCATCTAGCTCCAGGTTTAGCAGCATCAACTATCTGCTAATTCCAACGAAGGTCTAACTAACATGCATGCCAAGCATTGACAAACCATTAGATTCCTCAATATCAACACCGTTCATTTTGAGTTTGGCTACGTTAGTATCCCGATTGAGAGACAGGAGAGAGATCTGAGTTTTTGACGCGTTGCACTCAACCCGGTTTTTCAGATTTTTACATTTACATTTTCCAAAACTTGGTATGCTTATATTGTATATGTCAAATATCGAACAAAATCTATAGAATCATAGCCGAGAGAGTACCGTTAAACGTATTTTCTGGAAAAACAAAATGGTACGCCGTCTACCTATATATGTATACATATGTATGTAATGTATGTATATCTACCTCAAATCAAAAATCAAATTTGATAAAAATCGTAAGAACCTTTTTCGAAAAAATCAATTTTTTTTAAAATCCGCCATTTGTAAAGTTCAGTTAATTTTGGGGTTAGAATGAAAATTCTGATTTCGCCTGCCTCGTATTGTGACCCAACTCATCTTAAGTATGAAGTTTGAAGAAAATCCATCCAGCCGTTTAGTCTGCAGTCGATTATACGACAGACAGGCAGAGACCTACTTTTTGAGTTTCTCTTCATGTCAAATTTGATCAAAATTTTGATAATAAAAAGAGGAACTTAGACACTTAGTACGCATATGCAGTTAAAGAACTTATCAGGAAAAAACAAAAGCACGAAAGACTTTGCAAAGAATCCGAATACCTGAGAACAAAAAGTTTCTAAATGCATTGTGCAATGAACTAAAGGAGTTACTGAAGGAAGTTAAAAATTAGATATTTAGGATATTATAGTATCATTCAGCGCATAAGGATAAAAAGTATTCACTATGGAAAGCTATCAAGGGTTTGAAAAAACGTATAAAGCAACCAACACCCATTAAGAAGAAAAACAGGATCTGGGTTGACCTTCGCAGATCGCCTTCAGAAACTTTAATGCCCAAAAACGACAGCGGAAACATACAGCAGAAAACATTACAAGTATTGATAAATTAAATTAAAAATAACTTAAATGCCGGGTTATGATTTGATAACAGGACAAATGTATACTGAAAAAGCTGTAGGAAAATTATTACAAGTATAAATTAAATTCAGATTTAAGTATGCTCCTAGAGAATTGAAGGTGGCAGAAATAATCATGATTCTGTAACCAGACAATAGCCAAATGAAAAGGAATCGTATAGACCGATTTCTCTTCTCCCCATTATATCAAAGCTATTCGAAAAACTACTTTTGAAAAGGCCCAAACCAATAATGGATGAAATAAATCGTGTGCATTCCCACCAATTTGGAGAGAAACACTCCACTATTCAACAAATGCATAGAATTGGGAATATAATAGAAGACACTAGAAAACAAGAAAGTCTGTTCAGCCATTTTTCTAGACGTAGCATAAGCATTTGATAATATTTAGCATCGATAACTAAGAGCGATACTTTATTGTAAGATATGATGACGAATACTCCGATCTAAGGAAGATATAAGCAGGATTACCACAAGGTATTGTTCTGGGATCAGTCTTGCAACTTTTATATACCTATACAAGGGACCTAAATGAGCACAGAGAAGCAGCCGCAGCCGAGGACACCACAAATAAATGGTAAATATTAAACTCAGAGAAATACATTAGTTAATGGGAAGGAGTTCCTAATTTTTAATTGAAAACAAACTGTTGTTTTATAAATAGATATTAAGATCCATATAAACGTATCGGATACTGCTTTGGGGTTGAACCAAGAAGACAAACTTACAAATGATATAAAGCTTCCAAAACAAAGTACTAAGATATTGTGTTAAAGCCACATGGTGTATAAGAAATGACAACCTACACAGAAATTTATAAGTAGAGTATTTTAGTGAAATACAAAATTCGAAAATATGCAGTGAAGTACTATCAACAAATCCACGATCATGTAAATCATGAAATACAGTAAATGGTGGATGAAAACAACAATACAGTAAGATGGCTCAAAACATTAAAGCCACATGATTTGATTCCTAGTCAACTAGAATAAGAAAATTAAAAATAATCGCAAGTGTGAAAACAAAGTCAAGTACTAACTTCAGGGTAAGCCAATGGGCTGTCACGCTTGAAATCTGGAAAAGAAAATATGTTTTTTTTTTTAAGTAAAAACTTATAAAAATATGTTTTTTTTTTCACTCATTTAGTAGATACATGTTTGGTTTTATAATATATACTTAAAAATAAGAATTATTTTGGATCGTATCAAAACGCGCGGACTTTGCTTTTTACACCTCTCATTAAGGCTTGAACATCATCTTCGGTTAAGGTTTTGGCCACTTGTCTCCACTTTTTTCGAAAAATTTGTTCCGTTTCGTATACTCCACCATTTGTCTTTAACTTAGCTTTCATTAGAGCCCAAAACGTTTCTATGGGGCGAAGTTCTGGACAATTAGGAAGATTAGCATCCTTTGGCACAACATTTATCTTATTTTGAATGAAAAACTCAAGCGTCCTTTTCGCATAGTGTGATGTCGCCAAATCCGGCCAAAACAGAACCGATTTCTTATGGTCTTTAATAAACTTAAGCAGACGCTTTTGTAAACATTCCTTGATGTAGATGTCCGTATTAATTGTGCCATGAGTGATGAATTCCTCACTTTTTTTGCCACAGGAGCAGATAGCCTGCCAAATGAGGATTTTTTTGGGGAATTTCGAAGCTCAACGGGTCCTAAATTTTGCATCAACACCATCAACAAAATTTGCGACATAATATTCATTGCCTGGAATTTAAGCATAGTTCGCAACGCAGTAAGTCTCGTCATCCATTACACAGCAATCGTATTTTGTCAAAAAATTTTCGTAAAGCTTTCGAGATCGACGTATTGATTCCCTTTGCTTTGATTCGTCGCGATCTGGTACCTTTTTTACTTTATACGAGGATAATCCAGCTCTAACTTTAGCGCGCTGGATAGTACCAGTTTTCGCTGCGCCTCGAACAAAAAGGTTGCAGTTTCTCTTAAAAGTGCACTCAATCTTAGCTTGAAGCCTGGGGTCCAGAGGTCCAAGTTTTCGACCCGAACCTGCCTTTCTCTGGACTGACAGGGTTTCCTTGTAATTATTTATAACCGAATATACCGTTGAAATAGCCACTTTTAATTTCTTTGCAATTTTATACAATGGAATATTTGAATTTTGCAGATATTCGTTCACTATTGCAATTCGCTGCTCTTCTTCTTTGCTCGCCATTATGATAGTAGCACGTCTGACCAGAAAATAACATTGCCTGTTGCAACGATACTGAATATATAGTGAAATATGGCACTAATTTTTTTCTTGAATTCTCGTCAAAATATTATTTTTATTAGGGAGAACATTTCCAGATTTCAAGCGTTACTCCTATTACATACGAGTACATATATTAAAGAAAAATTACTATATGAGTAATGAAATAAAGTCTTATGCAAAAAGGTCCAAAACGTAATTTTGGACTTTATTGGAATTTCAAAAGTGCAATAAAGTCCTTGGACATTATTGCACTCAGCTATTTAAAAGAAAAAGACGAATAGAATATTTTTTGTATTGTAAATTTGTGAAAAAAAGGGTGCAGTTCCGAACTTTGCATACAAAAAACCTCGCACCCACTCCAAATCCTACAGTGAACCCAAGCAGGAGGGTTGCAGCATGCCCCCCATACATATTCCACTGTTATATATATATATATATTATATCCACAATGCATAAACAGTAGATCCCGCTGCCTGGGATCACTGTAGGATTTGGAGTGGGTGCGAGGTTTTTTGTGTGTACCCCATACTCGTATATTTGTTGTTTGGATTTTATTTCCACTTCGATTTGGACATTATTGCACTTTCAAAAATGAAATAAAGTCCTCGTTTTGGACTTTATTGCAATTTCAAAAGTGCAATAAAGTCCAAAATTACGTTTTGGACCTTTTTGTATTTATAAGACTTTTTTTCATGGCACCGTTATATTCTCCGCATGCACCTCTGCTTTGTATGGCCGTTTACGAAAGGGATTGAGAAACTTCGTAATTAAACACTATTTTAGTCTCGGAGGGTTGTCAAATATTTGAAGGAGGTGAAAAAACTTGTTGGTGTTTTCTGGGATTAAAAACTGAACCTCTATGCATTGGGAAAAAAAATCATAAATTTTATTTTCACTACGTAGTTACCTACATACACTACATGCAGAAAAAAAACCGTACTTGACCTGCTCTGTCCATTGTGGTGTTGAAATGGTGAAGATATCTTGATTTTATGTGTAACATGTAGGCCGATCTTTAGTGATTAAACCAGAAAAACCAACACTAAGGTCGGATTACTCCAGAAAAAAAGCATGTTAGTAAATCTAACCCTAAATAAATTTATTGTCTGTGTGTTTTATTGTTTTATAACTAACAATATTATGTAGATTTAACATTAATTTATTGGTTTTGTAAAAATTACATAGAAATGTGGAGTGTGGACGCCTTTGACTACTATAAGGGCTGGTAAAGGCTGGTGATGTAGCAGGTGTCTATATGTTCATACTATTTTTTCGATGTGGCTTGTTAATTCCTGCAAATTTCTTGGCTTTTTGTTCCTTAATTTAACACCTATTCGATGCCAAACGTGCTCAATCAAACGAACTATTTTCGAGCCAATGGAGTCAATTTAAACCCAATTCTTCTTTGTAACTTTGAACCTAGAAAAGAGTATTGGATAAAATCGATGAAAAATACCATGAAGATTGATAAAATTATCAAAATAACAGTGGAAAGTTCATGGTTTACTTACGGGCTTAGCACGATGGCAAAGTGCAAAAGGTTGAATTTTGACTCATTTGAGAATATGAGCATTTATCAGTCATTTCGGGTCCAATTCTATCTTTCACGTGCCCATAGATGACTTTTTCTTTTTGTAGGTGTAAGAAATTGTTTTTTTGCCGTTCGGTAGGCACCTGCTACGTTAAGGAGTTTTGGAACTGATGTCACAGAGGTATCTATTCCGGTGGTTTCCACAATATATCTTCTTACTTGTGGTGCAGTAACGAACAGGTTCCTTAACGTTTCCTCTTTATATGGTGGTCGATTCTAAGAGTAGTGCATCTTTTACGACCACTTCCACTTTTTTCGCTCTATAACATCACTTTCTTGGTATTTTTTTAAAAATTTTCTTATGCTCGACTCGTTGAATTCTACTCGATAAGAAATTTCGCATATCGATTCACCCTCTTCCTAAAAGCAAGGATTTGTTAACTGCCTCCTGCTCATTGCTCACTTTTCACTTTTTTCTCTTCACGATCATAAAATGAATAAAAAACTTAGGTGACTTCAAATACAAGCATACATTGGACAAAAAGGACTATTGAGAATTCTAATTACTCGATAATGAAAGAATTTTTCGTGTAGCTTTTTTAACTACATGCAGTTTTACTTAGATATACAAGTCTAATAAGACGAAACAGGAAACCGTTTAATAACTTTTATTGCATTTCGTCTAGAAAATATAAAGAAAATTTAAAATCATAAAAGCGGAGTAGATTTGCTTTAACAGATTTGTATTTCACAAAAAGCAGTCAGTATTCGAAGAAATCGGTTTTATTCTAAATCTGCCATTTGTAAAGTTCTTACCGTTAAATTTGGGGTTAGAATGAAAATTCCAATTTCGCTTTGAATTATGGACCCTACTAATCTAGATTTGAAGTTTGAAGTAAATCCGTTCAGCCATTTAGGCTAAACAGACGACAGAGGGACCGGTGGGCAGACGGACAGACAGAATTGAATAACCCTCTTCTTTGAAATTTTCTGTTATAGTAATACCTACTCGTACCCATTCAAATTCTTAATTCCTTTCATATGATATCTCTTACATATGAATTTCTATCAATTGATATGTACGAGTACCTACATATATGTATGTACACGTATGCTATATGATGGACGAACAGGTAAGGTACATTACGTCCTAAATAAAATTAAAATTATTATTATTCTATTTGCTCCTATAGTGCAAGAATTGTTTTTGGGAATATTTTCGATTTCGAGATTTTAATTCTTCTTGACGTTACTCTAAAAGAGGAACGCAAAAAAGTGGGTCTTCCTATTCTGTCTGTCATGTGTTTACCCGCCCCGACATAAATAAAAAAAATTCTGTCTGTCAATTGGTCTGTACATCGGGCTGCCTCCAAAAAGACTAGACGGATTTTCTTCAAACTTCATACCTGGCGTTTGTGGGGGTGGTGCCCAGCGGCGAAATTTGAATTTTCGTCTAGTCTCAAGTAAGTACTTTACTTAGGGCCAATTTTGAAGTTGCAATTTTCTAGAAAACGGCTCTAACGATGTCGACAAAAATTCACACCTGACTTAATGTAATAGATAATGGTACTTTACTTATTAGCGGACGTGAGAAAGATTTTATTGATAATTGATATCTAATTAATTTTTGAACATGGCATTAAAATTGTTGACAGTTTTTCAGTCCTTTAACGCATTTTACGAAAAATCAATTTGTTTGCTTTTTATTTTTTCGCTTAAATTTTAAATCTGAACAATTTACAATTTGTTCAAAAGTCTGTGGGCAGATTTTACAAATTTATTACACTTTTACTGTTTCGGATTCTATAAAGCTTAAACACTAAATTTCATATTCCTAACTCAAAATCTAAAGCCCAAAGAGTGGTGTCATACAGATGGATGGGAGGACATAGCTAGATCGACATAAACTTTGACGCTGACAATAAATATATATACTTTACACTTACATGGCTAGATCGACATAACTTTAGATGCTGATCACAAATACTTATGTATATGTAAACTTTTGGGGGTCTATCTACATCATGCATTTCTCTATGTTACAAACCACGTATTTAATTGTATATCTATGTATAATACATCGCTACAGTTAACTTCCTTAGGGAAAAACTTAACATATACGGTTCCTGGTGCTGGTAATCTGGTACTCTTCGTGGAATCACAATAGACCTACCTTCTGGTCTATGTGTCTCTGCCTATCGGGGATAGCCTATTACCTTTGATTACCATCTGTTTTACATGCTGAACTGTCTGCAAATATGTAAGTTAGCTACGAATACCAATGAGAACGAAGTGCGTGAGGAAAACAAATTACAAGAGCCCGGTGAAGTTTCTGTGATGGGGTGTGCAGACGCCGCCCCGTAAATAAGCATTTTATCCCTAAGGTAACGTGTCATTCTACCCGTGCCGAGGCTTGAATGATGCTGGGGATCTAAAATCAATTGAGCATTGCACAAACAGAGCCCTTCAGATATTAGATGACCTCTCGTTATTGAGGGCTATGATGTGGCGGAACTCTTTTCTCCTAAATTAGAACTAAAAATGGAAAAACAAAAACAAAATGAAAAAGAAAAAAACACAAAAAAAGAGCAGGGGAACCGAAAGACGCCTTAATACGCTGTCCTGCTCTCCTCAGTTTACCCACGAAAAGCGCAGTGACTAGCAAGCCGACGGAGCAGCAAAAGAAGACCGAGAATGTACAGCCTCCCTTAACATGGCTAACATAGTGCTGAATGCGGAGAAAATCAAAATACCATGGGTAGTATGCCGAATAAGGGAGAAAGTAACCCTCCGAGGGTGCTTTAGTTTCTTAGAATATGGACATAATGATAGAGACTACAAAAGTGACAGCGATCGATCAAACAACTGTTACAGGTGCGGGAAAAAGGTCATAGGACAAACAATTTTTTTTTGTTTTTTATTTCAAACATAATAATAACAGTTATTACAAATGTTTGATAACACTGCAACTAGTTATATAACTAGCGAGCAGTTTGCTTTTCAAGATTAGTAGAGAGGAGACAAGTGAATGGCTAATAGTTTACTATTTTTCAAACACATTATAATTATATAATTTTATGACAATAACCTCCATCCAAAGCGTTGGAGGTTTAGTTCACACCGAGCGCTTCTTTTCGCCCGTTGTTGTCGCTCTGTTATTGACTCGATTATGTGGTTAGTCCTGTAATTTTCGGTAGCCTGGTAAAGTCTGACGGTCTTGTTCATTGCATTCGTCTGACGCCATATACGTTAAAAATACTTCCTCGTTAACATGTTCAATACATCGAAGTATATTGCAATATTGGTTTGACTGGTACGAGTACATCCCCAGAGTTGAACGCCATAATTCCACACTGGTTTTAGGACCTGGTTATATAAAATAATTTTGTTATTAATTGATAATCCTGACTTCCTGCCTAAAAGCCGTTCCATTTTTCTCCATTTAATGTCCAATTCTATTCTTTTGCTTTTAATATGCTTTTTCCAACGAAGCTTGACATTAGGGTCATACTTAAATACTTTGCTGTATTAGCATATGTTACAGTCGTGCTTGATATTGCTATAGGGGAGTATGAGACAGACTTGTTTGTGAAATCAATATGTGCGGATTTGCTTGAATTAAGTTTTATTCGCCATCTTTGAGTCCACTTGACTATTTGATCTGTAGCAGCTTGCAGTTTTTGCGTCGAATCTAGTGTTGTATCTCCCACTGTTAGGACTGCCGTGTCGTCGCCAACGGTTGCAGTCTTGGTGTAGGGTGTTGTTGGTAAATATTTGGTATAGAGGTACGAGTATAACAGAAGCCCGATGGCACTTCTTTGGGGAACTCCGGCTTTGATTTACACTAGCATAGAGTAACAGGTTTCTTGTTTTTTATGAAAGTAATGTGAAAGATAAGACTCACACTTAAAAATCAATCTTTCCAACAACTTTGAAGTCGAGGGGGGTAGAGAGCTGGGCAGTAGAGAGCTGGGCAAAGAATTGCGCAGCGGAACCTGATTACAAGCTCTGCAAAGGCAAAGACACATTGCTGGTAGCGGTAGATGACCTGCATTTCAGGCGGCGATGAGTGCACAAAAAATATGAAGGTTATACAACTAAACATTTTAGTATAAAGTGTTATGAAAATAATATCGACATTGCTATTCTAAGCGAGCATTAAACGATGAAAATTAGCAAACGTAGATATGTGGGACCAAACATGGATGGTATATAGTATATATCTACAGCTACTATGCCCCACCGAAGAATACGCCAATATGGTGGATAACATCGGGACTGACGCGAAAGGAAGACACCCGATTTTTCTAGCAGGCGATTTCAACGTATGGGTAGTTGAATGGCGCTCGTCTTGTACTAATATATACAGAGTATACAGGATGCAACATTCTACTAGATGGCTTTACATCATTTGACATTGTGCTGCTCAACTTTGGGAATGAGAACATATTTATCAGGAATAGAAGAGTGTCGATAATTGAAATTACTTTTGACAGTGGCTCCTTAATACGGAACACCACATGGAAGTTCAGTATAGCAAGCGTCTTTGTTTCAAGGATCTTTGTGAACAACTTAATAATGACGTCTGGGTTAGTGATGGAAAGGCTCCTGGACTGGACGGTATTCCAAATAGAGGTCTAAAATTCGCTATTAAAACTCGATCCGATTTATTCGCTGAAATGTTTAACACGTGTCTTCACGAGGGTGTTTTCGCTGAGCCTTGGAAGCGCCAACGACTAGTGCTACTACTGAAAGGAAAGGTGAGTCCAAATAAACCTTCGTCCTATTGTCCTCTTTATTGCTCGACACGGTCGCAAAAATCTTTGAGCGGATAATTTACAATAGGCTCTTGCCAGCAATTGAAAAAGCAAGAGGCCTCTCGGAACTCCAATACGGTTTCCGTACGCTCCACGATAGATGCAATAAACGCGATAATAACGAGAACCCGATTCGCTATAGAAGGCAGGCGCTAGAAAGGCGGCACCAACAAATACTGAGCCATTATAATATTGGACGTGAAAAACTGCAGTGTCCCACAAGGATGCCCAAAAGAGAATAAAAGATTTCTACTTACAGGAGCTCCCAGTTTTATATATATGTACGCAGCAGAAATATGGTCAACTGCAGCGAGAGTTCAGTAGTACGTGCGTGGATTTAATTCCATCCACAGTTTTAGCGCACTAAGGGTCACCAGTACGTATTTTCAATGCTACCCATCGACTTATTCACTGAAAAAAGGGAAGACGAACGAGTTCGAAATCGCCGGATAGACAACGAAAGAAGAAAATACGACAGAATCCTCAGCATCGTAAACGACAAATGAACGAACTAGTGTAAATTCAGAGAACATCTCGAAGGTTTCATTAAACTTAGATCTCCACTTGTCACAACAAAACATATTGACATTGAAGAAGGACACTTTTTTGCCGATGTACAACAGGCAGAAGATAGTACACCGACTTATCAACAAAAAATAACAGGCTTCGGTGAAATACCCCACGGAAATCAAGCAAGTGATACTTGAAAAGAGAAGAGCTCGTAGAAAATGGCAAACGACAAGATACCCCGGCGATAAAACCATACTTAATAGACTTAATAACAGACTTAAAATAAGTATCACTGAATTCAAAAATGATTCTCTAGCTAAATACTTTTGTAATCTCACGCCTGACAAAGTCACGGACTACTCCCTTTAGAAGGCTGTTAAACGTTTAAAGAGACCTTAAGCGCAAGATCCCCCGTTAAAAACACCTGATGAGAAATGGATCGGCAATCCAAAAGAAAGGGTTATTCTAATTTGCCAGCACCTTGCTTATGTTTCGTTAAGAGAGATCAAGACATGTATTCATAAACTAAATAATAGAAAAATCAACAAGTTAAGATCTTATAACTGCTCAAATTTTGAAAGAACTGCCCTCCACTGCATTGTTGAAACTCAAGCTTATAATTAATGCTTGCTTCAAACAAAGATACGACTATATCCCACATCACTGGTGTATCAGAACTTATAGGCCAATCTCACTTTTGCCGATATTATCGAAACTTTTCGAAAAACTCCTTCTTAAAAGACTAGACCAAATTATAGAACAAAGAAAGCTTATTCCCCACCCACCAATTCGGGTTTAGAAATAGATAGTCAACGATAGACCAAGTGCATCGTATAATTAATGTTATATATAGAAAAGGCACTGGAAGGAAAACAAATTTGTTCTGCAATATTTTTAGACGTTGCACAGGCTTTTGATAAAGTTGGGAATAAGGGTTTAGAGTACAAACCTCATAGGGACCTACCTGGACAGTACTATGAGATACTTAAATCTTATATAGCAGATACTCGTAGATTCTTTAGAGTTCGCTATGGTTCAGCGTACTCTGAATACAAGCAGGTGTTCCACAGTGGATGTGTGACTAAAGCAACAGAAAAGCTACAAAAATTCAGTTAACGAGATAGGTGATTGGACGCAGCGATGGCGAATTTTTTTTTTTTTTTTTATAATTCGCGCGCGCCAAAAGGAATATGAATACCTTTATACTGTTACAGGGCACGGGCTTTTAAGGAAAGGGAGAAGAGGAACAGAGGAGAAGCCTATGCACGTTGGCTTTAAATGTTTGAAGGTTGTAGTGATGGGGAAATACAGAGCTTGGTAGATCATTCCACATTCGTGTCGTTTGGCTTATAAACGAATCCCTATATTTAACAGTACGACCGAAGTTAGGCTTTAGGGTGAACTGATGTGCATTCGAAGCATGTCGCGTATTGCGGGTGAAGTTTTGAAGGGGAGGAATGCAGCTGGCTATTTCGCTGGAGCATTTTTTATTAAAAAAACGATAAAACAGGGAGAGACAGGAGACATTTCTCCGATGTTCTAGTGAATGAATGGAATTCACAATGTCTCTATCACCTATAAGTTTTAACGCGCGATTTTGTACCCTATCAAGAATGTGCAGAACGGTCTTGGGTGCACCAGACCAGATATGGGCGTTATATTCCAGCTTAGGGCGGATGAATGCCTTATAAATTGAGGCCAGATCAGACGGGGTAAAATATTTCTTGCACCGTTTAAGGAATCCTAGACATTTTGCAGCATTTTTGGCGACCTCGAATATGTGATCATTCCATCGAAGATGGTTATTAATACACATACCGAGAATGGCAAGTCTTTCGGTTTCAATGATGCAAGTACCATCCATGGATAATGGTTGAGGGTTTTGGTTTCGCTTGAGAGACAGAAGACAGCATTGTGTTTTGGAAGCATTAAATTCCACTCGGTTGGTGGAACCCCATTTAATTATGCTGTACAGGTCGGAATTTAATGTGTTTAACATACGTTGCCGTTCCCCTTCTACGGCCGAAGAGCAAGGACGTGAGTTAGGAAACGAATATGAAAAACTGAGGGTACTGTCATCAGCGAAGGAATGGATTGGATTAGAAGTTGCAGACAAGAGATCATTTGTAAAAATGAGAAAGAGAGTCGGAGACAAAACAGAGCCTTGGGGAACACCAGCATTTATTTGGTGAATTGCAGACTTGAAGCCGTCCAAAACAACTTTTATTGAACGCCCCGAAAGGTAATTTCTAATCCATTGCAGAAGAGACTCATCGATGCCATATGCACGCATTTTCGACAAAAGAGCCTGATGCCAAACTCTGTCAAATGCTTTTGAAATATCAAGCGCAACCATCTTGGTTTCGCCGAAGTGATGGAGAGATTGGTTCCACTTCTCGGTGAGATATGCCATCAAATCACCAGTGGACCTGTTGCTACGAAAACCATACTGCCGGTCATTAAGGAGTTTTCGTGAATCGAGATATTTCATAAGCTGACGATTTATCAGCATTTCCATGACCTTGGAAAGAAGGGACGTAAGTGCAATGGGTCGGTAGTTGGACGGGGAGGAAGATTCGCCTTTTTTGGGGACGGGCTGGACAAATGCTGTTTTCCATCTACTCGGAAAGAGCCCTGAAAAGTAGGATAGACAGAAAAGCTTACGCAGAGGTTTTGCCAGCGTAGAAGAACACCTCTTCAGAACTATGGGGGGGATACCATCTGGACCAGCGGATTTGTGTATGTTAAGACCTTTAATTAAACTTAATGAGTCAAAAAAATAGCGAATGTTCCCGTGGTTATAATTAACCAAGTAGTTCCTTACTCTAACACATCTAAGTATCTGGGTATGAATCTGAATGCTAAACTAAAATGGAAGGAACATATTAAAAAGAAAGTAGAAGACCTAAATAATAGATATAGAAAGCTTTATTGGTTGTTAGGATATAACTCAGAACTGTCCATTGAGAACAAAATCCTATTATATAATCAGATACTAAAACCCGTTTGGACATATGGTATCCAATTATGGAGTTGTACAAAGAAAACGAATGTACAAATAATACAAACATTTCAAAATAAGGTCCTTCGGGGAATAGGGAATGCCCCATGGGATATTAGAAATAGTGACTTGAATCGAGATTTGCAGATTAACCTCGTAACAGATGTGATTAAAAAGTACGCAATGCGTCACAACGAGCGTTTGCAGATGCATATTAATCCTGAGATAGATGACGTCTTAAATGTACGATATAATATTCGTAAGTTAAGAAGAACCAAACCTCATGAATTTTTTTATTGACATAATATATGTATATATTATAATACCTTCTCAAAATTGGCTTAACGTTGAAAACGAAATCTTTTGTCGATCAAGGAGGTGTTTTTAGTGCGGTTAGAGTCCCACACTACTTTGAATTTTGAACCCCACTGTGTCTTTGAGATTTTCACCTTCATTAACAAAAAAAAAAAAGTATTGTAAACTGAGATGGATGCATCGCCTACGCCTTATCTCAGCGATCGATGTATGGATAAAACAGAAGTACGGCGAAACGAACTTTTATCTGTCTCAGTTTCTAACGGGACATGGCTGTTTCAGAGAATACCTCTTCGCACACATGGAACTATCGCAAACTGTCCACATTAAGAAAATGTTCCGGCAAACGCGAAACACGTGTTTTTTTCATTACCCACGGTATGAAACCGAGAGGATCGACCTTCGGGAGAGGAGTGGCCCACTCCTGAGAATATCGTAAATTACATGATTCAGAATGACAAAATACCTAACGGCAGTCCCGCGGGTGAGTGGTTCGAAGTGTGTAGGGTGTGGTTTAGTATGTAAGCGTATTCCTGGCCTCGATCATTCAAGATTGCTAATCATGCACGCTAGTAATCCGGGCTACTGCTATAATATTTCCCAACCTACTTAAGTAAAAAGTGAAAGTCTAACAACTTGCAATCATTATGTAGATCTTTGGGAAGTGTAAAGTGAAAAAATGTGATACTAAATATTAGCAAAGCTTAACAAAGACTAGCACATTTGTTCGTGTGCCCTGATGTGTACATTGCTTCGATTTTAAATTGAAAACAACTAAAGGCTTGCTTTATTATTTTTCTCTGGAAATGGAAGCTAAAGACCAGTTTGCCAATTTGTATACTTTAGATAACTTTCTATGTCTGTGCCACAAATACATAGCAATGCATCATACATTCTCCGCGACTACAATTCACATCATTACCACATACGTTGTCGAAGCGTCATTCTTTGTTTTCCCATAACTAACACACATCTATATATGTATAAAACTTTTTATACAAAACACCAGAAAGGAAACTAGCTTACTCTTTCAGAAAGAAAAAGCACGGGAGCCGACAAACCGTGCAAAGGACCATGATGAAAATGAAGATACGAAAAGAGGGCAAAAATAGCGAGAGAAACTCTATAAGGATGACATTAAACAACCATTTTGTCTTATTTTATTATTCTCTGTGCTCTTGCAGGAAACTCCTCTTATCCTTATAATAAAATTTCATTCACCTGCGTTCGGTTATATCACACATCTATGCAGAGATGATACGTTGATGATGATATCCGTGGGTGATGGGGCGTCGTGTGGATGCTACCTACCTGTACTAACCCAAGACAAGGCATTAGCAGAAGACGAATAAATTTTATTTAAACGAGAAATAACCATGGAGGATTTTTTTGTATACCCTATATAGGGTATATTAAGTTTGATACATAGTTTGTAACATATAGAAATAATAATGATAGACCCCTTTAAGCATATATATTTATATGCATCACAAATATGATCAGTATCAAAAGATATGTCGATCTAGCCATGTCCGTCCGTCCGTTCGTCCGTTCTTGGGCCTTCAATTTTGAGCTAGGGACATAACATTTGGTATACAAGGTTTCTGGAATCCCAAGCAGTTGTAAATATTTTTAAAATCTGCCCCTTTTAAAGAAATGTAATTTTTTTAATTACTTTTACCAGAAACTGAAAAATATTGTCTAGGTAAAATATGTAGGCATTGACTTTCTCTAAATTTTGCTCATACGTTATATATATCCACGCCGACTTTTTAGGGATGTTTTCTTGAAAAAAAAACATACATACCTTTTTTAAAGCCATTTATGATGGCTAGTATTATTATGAATACCTTATCAGAATCCGTGAACTTCGGTTACAAAATTTCGCAACACCACGCTCACTTTATAGGGTGAGTTGTTCTAGATGGATTGTAACACTCCTATATATTTTTACTGCGACTTAACCAGATCGATATGTGTTCATATGGTGAACTGACACCATCTTTGGGCTTTTGGTTGCGTGAGTGAGTGTACCTATATAGCTAATGAGGAGTTTCTTGCATGCCATAACGTTTACGATGTGAAGAATCCGGTGCGCGAAGAGAAAGGGATGAAGAAGTTAAGTTTCGTGAGGAATTAAGGGCCATTTCCAGGCTAAAATTAGACTGATAGGTAATGGGGGCTGGGATTCATCCTACAAACATCATTGATTGTATTTTGGTGAACAATGTTGAGAGCAATAGCTTTAATTACGAATTTGAAGGAATTTTTGGAGTAGGTATATCATATAAACATAGTTCGAACCCCGAAAGCAACATTGATGGTTGCGGGACATCATTGTTGAATTCTGGGAGGACTTCAAGTGTTTTCCGAGAGTGTTAATGCAATTTCCCTTTTAACAAGTAGATAAGATAAGGACGATACTATTTAATAGAAATTTTGCAATAGGTGTGGAAGCGTATGTTTATGAGCGATTCGACATTTGGTAACGTGAACAGTGTTAAATAAACACGGTATGCCTGCATTATGACTACTTTAAACAGGATTAAATGACTATGACTTTCAAACTGTAATAGTTAGTCAACAAATTTGATTAGGGACTTTTGTTATGGAGTTACTCTAGTTTTACAAGTTGTAACCTTTTTCCAATCAAATGTGTGAAGAATTATTATTCGTTGACTAATAAACCAATCTTATTTTGTTTAAGGAAAAAACTCCTAAACCAAAAACATAGAAATCTGATATCTCGGAACTGCTATAAAGGATACACATGTACATATATAAGGCAGAATGAGGTGTTGAGCATAGATTAGGTCCCTAGAGGTTTGTATCCATCTAAAACAGAAACTACTCACCCCATTTTGATGAAAAAAAAGACAAGGGAAATAAAACAGATTAAATAGTCAAAATTCCCGTTTACGAAAACGATCAAATTGTGAAAAAATACGTGGTTAATTGATCCTCTAATACTGATCAAATGCATACAAGTTTATTACAGCCGATCTTTGTCACTTGCTTTCCACTTTCCTGTGCTTTTTGATAGTAGGGTTTTTTTTTTTAGTTATTTTTCATTTATTAATTCTTTAATTTTATGAATAAACTGTATAAAGTGCTCCCACCTACTTGTACTTATACGTACTTATACTTGTATTTGAAATTTAAATGAAATCGGTATATGATATTTTTTTTTTATTAGTTAGAAATTGTAATATATATAAATATTTTTTTAATTATTCAAAATTTGATATGCCATGACCTTGCATATATCAAATGTTCTTAGATATTAATTTAGAACAAAATTTACTAAGCAATAGCCGGTTAGTAAGCACCGTTATACGTATTTTTGTAAAAACCTAATAGTACAAACTAGAAATAGGCGGTCATTGAAAAATAACCGGTTGTTAACCGGTTCAACGGTTATTTTTAACCATCCCCAGTTCATACTACCCCAACTGAAATATGAAAAACTGGTGACATACAGACAGACGGATATGGCTGAATCGACATAACTTTAGATTCTGATCACAAATACATGTACAGGTATATATATACTTTTGGAGGTCTATTGTAATTATATTCCCATGTTACAAAATTCGTATCAAAATTAATATACCCTATGGAATGAGGTATAATATATCTAGGATACATATGGGTTAGGGTATAAAAAGCCTAACACAGAAACATATTAGATAACCACTGCATGCTTATGTGATTATACTCTGCTTCAGTTGATTGAGGACGCTTTTAACGCCGTTTTCGTTCCAAATATTGAAAATTTGTGTATATCAGAAAGAAAACAAGTAACGAAATAGAATGTTCGGGAAATCTGCTCAAGACTGAATGTTTTAATAAACTACACATTAAAATACGAAAATAGTTTAAATTAAAATTTATTTTCAAATTCCCATCACATCAAAGGAATGTTCAAAAAAATGTCGAGAATTTTCTTTAAACCAATAATTGCACTTACATATATGTATGTGCAAGTAAAACTATTAGCCATATCTATCAGCCCAAGTGAATTTTGATCGATGAGTTGGTGCAACTAAAGGAAGAGAATTGTCTGAACAGACCAAAAGGGAATAAATATTGAAGGACATAATCTATCTTTTTGATGCTTTACGAAAGGATGCGACTCATTTCTTTATTGAAAACTTAAAATAGTAATTATAATTAAATGGAAATTAGTAAAATATCGAATTTGATAGAAATTTTTTTTATTTTTCGAAAATTTCGTCGGTGATTATGGGTAGACATTTGCGCCTCCCATCGTTGCTCATTGGTTAAGTGCACGATAACTGCGCGGGTTTGAGTCCTGAAGAATAACAACAAACGGCATAAAACTGTGGTTCCTAACAATTCGTGCGGCATTCAGCACGAATGGCTGCAAGAAGGTAGGCTAGTATGGGCTGTGCAAACGCCAAAATAGTTGTCTATATTTAGATTACAATTAAACTTGAGAGCCTATGAATGGATGCATGTAGTGACATTATTTGCATACTATGTGCTATATAATTTTGGGTATTATTTTCCACCACTCGATGGAGCACTCATTATATTAAGTCTTTTTATTTTTTCAATTCTTTTTTATTTGATGCCAATGAAAGGATCAAGGTTGTTATTACATACATATATTTCAAATAACATTTTTCTTAATTTAAGTATTATGCTTAAAATCGCAAGTCAATACGACCAAATATAAACAAACATTTTCATCTAAATTATGGAATTGTTTCTCATAGGGTCACCCCACCCATTATTTAATTTTTAAATTGTAAAAGTTCCTTGGAATGGCATTCAAAACTATTTTCTTACTTTGTATGCTAAATACAGAATGTCACCAATTTTCTTATTTTTTATTTATTTTTTTATTCTGCATTTAAGGACTGTGAATTTTATAATGAATTTATAGGAAATAAAATTATAACTATCTCTCTATATAGCTTTGCGTAGGCACCTGAACTTAATTTTTTTTAACTAAAAAAAAAAATTAAATATTCTTCAGACATTCTTACATGCATTTATTAGTTCAATTTTTGAAAGTCATATTGCACAAATACAAAAGCAAAGTAGTTCACGATATTTACGCTAGCATCGAATTTCCTCTCTTTCTCTCTGTTCTCTCCTCGGTTTTCCTTTACGTGTTTCAATCAAAATCAGTGAATTAAGAAAACAAAGCATAACATCTTTTCCTTTCTATTTACTAAATTTTAAGTCTTCTCGACAGACATTATGAAACATCAAGCAGTGTTTGAACTCAGGTTCAGAATCTAGCTAATTTTTAAGGAGTGTATATACAATATTTAAACTATAGCCTAGAGACTATAGAAGCTGTTTAACGTAAGTATTAACGAAAATACAATTGTTAATAGTTAAATTGAAATTTACTAAAATACATAGCTGGCAACAGACCAGATTTAATAAATAGTAATTTAAATTTTTTTTTTTTAATTTAAAAAAAATACTTCCTCTCAAGGGTCATGGATCATGAATATGGCAGTGTTACTTTGGCGTTTTCAAATGTCGTAGTTATTTCCGTTCGTGATGTTCATGTTATATTTTCGGTACGATTTAGTAGGCCAACAATTTATTGCCGGTACTTCAGGCTAATTTTACGCTCGAAAACTGGTCAGACATTCTCGAAAGATGAGAAACCGTGAAAATCGATTCCTGGGATTCGAAACCTAAACCTAAAGTCTGAAAGTAGTTGAAAAGGGCTAAGTTGTAGTTGTGGGAAAATTAAAATTTGTTAGGGGATAAATCAACTGCAATAGGAGTAGATCCAGCCCCAAAAAAGCCAATTTGCATCCCTGAATGACTTATTCTAAATCTTTCTTAAACAACTGGGTGTTTATAATTCACTTTATACATCAAGTACATCAAGTTTGTGTTAACGCCACAATAAGACAAACACGTTGTGCCACTGTTGCGAATGCAGCATGTATACACCATATATAAGTCCAAGTGCTTTCAATGTGGAGGTGCTTCTACAATGGTGAAGGAACCCAGAATAAGACAGAAAGGCAACATAAAAATGTGAATTCTAACTTAATTTTATAATAAATAAAATTATTTCATGTAGTAATTTGCTTGTAGTGTAAATGACACATTAAAAAACAGAAATAATATTGTATATGTTGCGTCCTTTATTAACAATCACGGATACACAAATGTAAACCCTTAGGTGTTATGCTTTATAGCAACATCAGTGGAAGCAACATTTTTCAGTGTATAGAGACTACATTTTAAACCACTTAAGGCCTAAAACCCTGATTTCAGCACAAAAAAGCGCTCCACTCTACAACAGCCGGATAAACACGAAAAACAATTTGTTAAATGAATTGATTTGTTAACGTCCACTACACTAGGAACAGCAGCAACAATAGATATTCCTGTTTTTTTTAATTGTCTTTTTTTTCTATTTTTCGAACTTCTCTTTAAATCGTGACTTCGTGACATTTCGAATCGATTCATCACACGAGAGATAGCCCCACTCTATTCGAAACACTACACTCCATTGAACAGGAGTATCACTTAAACAATTGTCAAACAGACAAAATCCTCATTCGACAAAATGTTTGCCAGCAGCAGCATTATTTACTTCCCCTTTGAACTCGCCTCCCTAGTGTTACCACCACCCACTCTTCGAAACAGATTAACGTTGCGATTATCATAATCAGGATTAATGATCCAGCGTAAGTTGATTTAAACGTTGGAGAGCAATTAATCATTTTAAATAATGCCACCATGGTTTTACCCGCCCCGTTTATTTATTTATTTTTTTCCTCATAGGCTCACCCTGGTGCTTCCGCTTCAGCCACTAATAAGTACAGACTGTGGCCCAGGGCCAGGTGTGAAACTCAAGAGTGGTAATCATTAATTACCACTCGGAGCGACCCGCTGAGCGTGAAAGACATTAAATGGAACAAAAAAAGAAAAACGAATGCAAAATAGCGAAGAAGTATAAAATTCGGTAGACATCCTTTGTGAGGGCGTCCCCCAGCCCACCAACCCGGCGAGGACTACGTGGTAATCTTTAATTACATTCGCATATTAATTAGGCACAAGGGGAACTGCAAGGCACATCGGCACTTCTTCGGCGGTTTTGTCTCTCCTACCTCTTCTTAGTCAACTGTGCCTGCCTATTATTTTCACCCGAAAATTATATATGTAAGTCATAATTATTACTGTAAGGGTTATAATTGTTATTATCGGCGCTACTTTAGTAACCCTTCACACATTAATTCCGGGTTTCGCTTTTCCCCACTAATGTGGTTTTGAAAACGCACTAATAACTTGAAACGAGGTTGCTAAGAACATTGACTGTTCTGAACAATCACAGAGAACATGGTGAGCGAACACAGCTGGTAATCTGGTGAAATGAGGCAATTGAGAAAGAGTGGGGAGGTATGCGTATATTGTGGCCACACCCCAAAATCAAGGTTAAAGGCGCACAAGGCAAGTTGTGGTAGGTAGATGGAGTGCTCTGCAGCTTTTTTTTTAATACATTCACCTTGAAAGTTATCGTAATACCGGAATGTGGATTTGCATAAATGTGGTTCCCAAGGAGGAAAGCTGATGAAATGCTTTCGTATGGGGTGGCAAGACCTAGGCGAGAAAATATAAATCCACCATGGTTAGGGTTAGCAACAGCCGTGAATAGAAGTGAACTGGTTCTTAAGTGAAATGAATTTAAAATTCAGTGGCGTTTCTCTGTGATATTGTGACGGAATCGTCGAGGAAATGAAATCAGGCGAAAGAAGCTGTTCACAAAAAAAGAAGTTCGTACATATACACTTATGTATGTATATACATCTGATAGATGTAGAAGATGAGGTATGAAATGTTTGTACAAAGAGACGTCAAATCTTGGATTCAATGACGTTGCTTTGATTTATCACACTGCGTAGATTTTGGGTTTAGTACTTGCCACATCGGCCTAAAAAATATCGATGTGATGAGTAATTTTTTAACGATGTTCCATTACTCGATTATCGGGCCAAAAAAAAATATCGATATATCCGATATATAGTACAAGGAATATTTAGAATGCCCGTCTAAAAATTTACAGAATCTACAAGAGTCAATGTATGTAATTTTGTACAAAGTAAGTTATTTTTTAAAGGAAAAAAATTGCTAACAAATTGAAAATTTCTACTATTTAAGGGAATTTAATTAAAAAGGGCTTGAATGCGGATGAGATAAAGACAACAAAATAGTGACAGGTTGAACTTTAATTTTTATACAAAATAAATTAGTTAAAGTGTGTATCGCAATTCTGTTCGTCTGTCCGTGTATACCACTGACTACAGCCAATAGGGCTGGATGGGCTTATTTCAAACTTCATATCTAAGGTGGGTGGGGTCACAATTCGAATCTAAATCGAAATTTCCATCCTAACCTCAAAATATGCCTCGGCTGATTTTATTTAATTTTGACCACTTTGGAATAAGTACATACGTGCGAGACAGTCTTCTCGCTTATTTTAAATGTTCTGCACCACTTAGAACAATGTAGTTTAAAGTAACACAACTCAGTGATGGAGTGAAAGGTAAGGGGAGGGGTGTGGTAAAGTTTGGATAGAAAGGGCAAGAAAGAAAAGTGGGGATGTGTGTTAATTTTGAATCTTTATAAATCATGGGTTTCTGGAAATATTAAAGAGGGCAATTCACTACAACGTCAATCTCGCTTTGTACATATGATACAACATTGGGATTTTGATGCGTTAATCCCAATCGGTTGATGATTGCATCGATATCAGAGTTGGGTTCGGAAGACATTCGCTGTAGCTGGGTCTCAACAGTTTGGAGAGCTAAGGAATAAGCGAAGGTACTATTGTACTGTTATCTGCGATGAAATGGATTGGATTGTGAGTGAGAAGGAGCAGGTCATTGATAAATATTAGAAACAGAGACGGAGAATAGTAGATCATTTAGTACAAATAGAACACATATTGATCTATTACTGAAAGAGCGCACAATCCATTTCGAGAAAATGCTACCACCACTATTAGGTTTAAGTTAGTTCACGAGGGCGCTCTGATACACTCTATGTTTACATTATTACCTTTACATTGAAATTCAAATCGAAATAACAGCTGCATTTAGTGAATGCGTTCAGTCTTCTGAAGTTCGATTATGTGTCAAGTTACGTCGGACACGTCCCCTTCACTCACATATAACGGCATACGCCCTTTTGCTTAGTCGGCATTTTGTCGCAATAACTGCATTTCCCTTATCCCCGCCCCATGCCATTAGCATGTGTCTAACGGATGCCCGCGCATTCCATAGGTGCCGTTAGAAACACGCGCAGACACATTTCGCACACCTCAGCATAACGGATATATGCGCCATTCATTTTCGCGAACAATAATATTCATATTTCATTTCACAGACATGAAATATGAATATTTCGTAAACAAGTGCATTCCCTTCCCACGCGAAGATATGAAACTTTTCCTCTGTAGAACATTTCAGTTAGTTAGTTCAATTTTGTAACTCATAGAGTTAAGTCGGGTTTTATTTTAATAAAAAGAAAAAAAGAAATAAAGAAGTTTTTTTTTTATTTCGAACGGCCACGCAAACTCGTAACTGGCGCAGTCGGTAAACGGACTCATCTAGTGAAAATTCCGAATAAGGAAACATTTAGTGAAAAATCCGAATAAGGAAACATTTAGTGAAAATTCCGAATAAGGAAAAATCTAGTGAAAATTCCGTATAAGGAAAAATCTAGTGAAAAATCCGGATAAGGAAACATTTAGTGAAAATATTCAAATAAGAAAAATCGTGTGAAAATATCCCAACAAAGAAATAATTACAAAGTCATCCAAAAACAGTTCAAAGGTTTTTCCCGAAGAACAAAAAGTGAAACGTGGAGGAAGAAAGAAGGAAAGAAGTTCCGAAGCCAAGGAACCAACGAGATCGAAAAAGGGAAAGATTCGACGAACAAAGAAGCTACAGAGACATCTCATCATCATCAGAAGAGGAAATCATGTCACCACCACCAACACCACCAACACCATCAACAACACTAGTAAGTCTAGCTTTAGACCCTATCAAATACTTAAATAGTTTACCTACTTACGACGGCAGTAGGGAAATTTTATGCAATTTTATTGATCTTGTAGATAGAATATTTCCAACTCTAGGAAAATATGATCAGAATAGCCAATTAGTATTTTTCGACATCCTTAAGAATAGATTGGTAGGCAAAGCCCGAGAGGCAATAGAAATTAATAATGTCCAAAATTGGGACGACGTGAAAAGAGTTTTTTACCAGTATTTTGGTGATAGAAAGTCGGTAGATCAGCTATACGATGACCTTAGAGGCCTACAATTTAGAAACAGTTGCCAAGACTATACAATACGAAACCGCCTTAAGACGACTCAACAACAAAACTAGAATTGACAGAGGTAGTGACTCAACAGAACTAGAACAGAATTGTAAAATAGCCTTACGACTCTTTATTACCAAAATTCCAGAACCCATGAAAGGGCTACTGCATTGCAGGAACCCCAAAAACTTAGAAGAAGCCATACAAATCCTGCACGAGACAGGATATGCAAACAAACAAATCTACAGTAATCACAAGAACAACTCTAGGCATAACAATAGTAATTCTAGCACATTCAGGAACAATGATAATCCAAGTACATTCAGAAATAACAATAATAATTCTAGCACATTCAGGAACAATAATAATCCAAGTACATTCAGAAATAATAATAATAATAATCCAGGCACATTTAGGAATAATAATAATAATTCAGGCACATTTAGAAACCACGAAAACAATTCAGTAAATTCTAGAAACCGCGAAAACAATTCAGGGAATTTTAGGAATCAAGTAGAACCAATGGATACATTGTCCGGAAGTTACGCTAGGCGAATTAATAACATAACAAATAGTTCGGATTTTCGGGGAATAAGCCCTCAGGCCGACTACCCTATATAATCGTTAGAACAAATAATAATACTACACTCAGAATACTGATCGACTCAGGGTCAGAAACCAGTATTCTCAATTCGTGGACATGCCACCCCAAATGGCAAATTAAACTCAGTGCACCCTTTAAGATCCTAACTAGCAGCACACCTATATACGTAAATAGAAAAGTAAGGATCCCACTTTTTAAAGAATTCAGCGAGTCGGACAAAACCGCAGAATTCCTCGAATACAAAGTCCACGATATATTCAATGGACTAATTGGAAATAATATTTTACTACCACTAGAGGCGATTCTTGACTACAAAAGAAGACTTCTAATAGTTAACAATAAGGAAATTTCAATTTATCTCAATAAAGATGAAGAAGCGATGGAAAGCTATGCGAAGGAAATACCAACCTTGGAGGTGTATCACACGGAGACCAGCAAGGATCTAATTTCTGAACAAATTAGGACAAATCACCTCAACGATGAAGAGAAAAAGGCAATCACTAGCCTCGTTTCTCAGTTCCCTTCGATTTTTTATCAAGAAGGTAGCGATTTATCTTTCACAAATGCAATCAAGCACCGAATAAGGACTGTGAACGATATCCCTATCTACACAAAAAATTATAGATACCCTGAAGTACATAAAGATGAGGTATCGCAGCAAATAGATGAGATGCTAAAGCAAGGTATTATCCGGCCTAGCAGCTCACCATATTCTGCTAGTATCTGGATAGTCCCAAAAAAGAGGGACGCATCTGGTAAACAAAAATGGAGGATCGTCATCGACTATCGAAAACTCAATGAAGTCTCGATAGACGACAAGTTTCCTATCCCCAACATCGATGACATATTCGATAAATTAGGTAAGGCACAGTACTTTACCCCATTAGATCTGGCTAAAGGGTTTCACCAAATCGAAATCGCAGATGAGGATGTAAAGAAAACGGCTTTTTCAACTAACAATGGACATTACGAGTTCATTCGTATGCCATTTGGTTTGAAAAATACCCCGCTACTTTCCAGAGGCTGATGAATTCAGTTCTCTTCGATTTCATTGGAAAGATATGCCTTTCTACCTCGACGACATAATCATCTTCTCAACATCCCTTTCTGAGCATATAATTTCGTTAAAGAAAATCTTTGAAAAATTGAGGCAGGTTAACCTTAAAATACAACTCGATAAAAGCGAAATCCTAAAGAAAGAAACAGAATTTTTAGGACATATAATAACAACCGAGGGTATTAGACCCTATCCTAACAAAATTGCAGCAATTAGAGATTACAAGTTACCACGAACAACCAAGCAAATAAAAGCCTTTCTTGGAATTACAGGATACTATCGTAAGTTTATCAAAGACTACGGTAAAGTGGCTAAACCTATGACAGCGTTCTTGAAGAAAGATGCCAAAATAAATCTCAATGATTCAGGTTGCATTGAAAGTTTTGAAAATTTGAAAGCTTTGATTGTATCTGAACCAATTCTGAGGTATCCAGATTTTAGCAAAAAAATTTATTCTGACAACGGACGCAACTAATTTCGCCGTAGGTGCCGTCCTATCACAGGAAAACCATCCAGTATGTTACACTAGTCGTACCCTCAATGACCATGAGACTCGATATTCGACCATCGAGAAGGAATTACTGGCCATTGTATGGGCGACTAAATATTTTAGACCTTACCTTTATGGAAGAAAGTTCACGATAAGAACTGACCATCGACCCCTAATTTGGCTAAGTTCACTGAAAGAACCGAATGCTAAATTGCAAAGATGGAAGGTTAAACTCGAGGAATATAACTTCGACATGGAATACGTAAAGGGGAAAGATAATCAAGTTGCTGAAGGTCTACCCAGAATGGAAATTTTTTACAATGAAAATGTAGAAGATTCCACTGATAAACGTAAGAAACTTAGATGAACAATCCATTGTAGCTACCATACATAGTGCAAACGAAGATAGTAGCGATCACATTCCAATAGTTGACACACCGGTAAATATATATAAAACTCAAATAATCTTAAATACTACAGACGGAATTAGTAATCACAAAATTTATAATGACTTTGGGAAAAGAAGAATAGTGATTGAATTAAAGGATTTCAAAGAGAAATTTATTCTTGATCTGATGAAAAGATTTTTTCCGGCAAAAGGAATAGTAGGTATTTACTCCAAACATGACCATATGTTTGCGAAATTCCAAGATATTTACGTTAAATACTTTAGTAAAAATAAACTATTAAAAGTTATAAAATGTAGTAAGTTTCTAGGTGATCTAACAGACGAAGAAAAATTGGCAGAAATTATTATCAAAACCCATGAATTGCTAAACCATAGGGGGATTAATGAGACATATTCAGAAATTAAAGACGTTTACTATGCCCCAAAACTGAAGGACAAAATCCAACAGTTCGTTAATAATTGCGAGATTTGTAACAAATCCAAATACGAAAGATTACCAAACAAGATCCCTTTCAAAGTAACCGACACTCCAGATAAACCAAATCAAGTTCTCCATGTTGATATATGGTACGCAAACATAAATCTTATGTACGTAACCATGATCGACAAATTTACCAAACATGTTATGATACAAGAAATAAAACACAGGACATGGATAGCCCTATTAAACACGCTTAAACATAGATTCGCAACATTCGGTATTCCCAACAAAATTATCACAGATGGCGAGACAGGGTTTTCTTCAATATTAATTAAAGAATAAGAGAGAATAACATCGAACTTCATATCACAGGAAATTCGGACATCGAAAGATTCCATTCAACTCTAAATGAGCATATTCGAACATTTACAGCAGACGAGAACAACAGGGATACTTTACGTAACAAAATTTTTAAGGCAGTTACTATATATAATAAAACAATCCATTCAACGACAAAAAGAAGACCAATTGATTTCCTACACGGAAATATAACTAGAGAAGACTACGCCGAAATTGTGGAATTAGTTATGAAAAATAAGGAAAAGCATATAAATAGATTAAATAAAGATAGGAAGGATATAGACTTAACACGAAACAAATCTTCGTATCTAAAAAATAGGAGTAATAATAAGCTCAAGCCAGTCCATAAGAAAACAGACCCCGAAACTTTAGATGAGGACCACGTTGTAGACGAAAAAGGAAGCAAATTTTATAAAACACAAATTAAACGCAGATATAAATATGAACATACATAACATTCTTTCAGATAACGTTAACCATACTGACAACCGTACAAATATTGACAACGACAAAAGGACAGAGAATCGATGTACAGAATCTAAGCAAAGGACAAGGATACAGTGCCATAAGAGACCAACATCTCCAAGTAATTACAGGCTACACGAAAATCCTTCATAGTGTAAATTTAAGTTCATGGACAAAAAACCTCGATATTTTGGAACACAATGTGAACAAACTAAATTACAAAAATGAATACCCGACAATGACCCATAGCTTAGGACTTTTAGAACAAGAAATAGAAAACTTATTAGGAGACTATCATCATAAAACAAAAAGAGGATTAGTGAACATAGTGGGAAAAGGCTTAAAATTTTTAACAGGAACCATGGACTCTGACGACGAAAAAGACATTAGGGAAAGTTTAGAAATAAACGAAGAGAATAACAGAAATCTGATTGACGGACTAAACGACCAGATACAAATAAACAACCATTTTAACGAGGTAATTGACAATATAACAAAACAGATTAACGGACAGCAGCTAGAAATCAAAAAACAACTTCTAACCATAGAAAATGCAATAAACAAGGAATTTTTTGAAGTAGCAAAAATGCAACACGCATTCCAAATACAGTACGACATACAATTATTAAGAGACCAGATTAAGAAGGTTAAGGAGAACCTGATGCTTAGTCGATTAGGAATTTTAGGAACTGACTTTATATCGTCAAAAGAAGGTAAGCAATTCAATATAACAATTAACAAACTTCAGAACATAAAAAGCTCCGCTTTTATTTACGATAATCAGATAATATTTGCATTAAGTATTTCAAATTATTCTAAGGATAAATTTTACAGCTTTGAGCTTGTAACATCCCACAAAAATTTTGTCACGGATGGGAATTTAGATTACGAAAATGTCAATGGTACAATTAAGCTAAAAGATTTAAAAATCATGAATGACAGCTGTATTTCCAATATTTTCAAAGGAAACCCAAAATGTAACTTTACAGAAAACAAAAGTGTAGAAATCAAACAGATAACAAATAATATTGTGATCACTAAAAATATCCCCTACACACAAATAATACACAATTGTAATAATTATAGTCTAAATATAATGGGTAATAATCTAATAAGGTTCGAAAATTGGAATTTTAAAATCAACAATGTAAAATACGAAAATTTTGTATATTACGGAAATTTTATTATACCCAATTCTAACAATATATATATATAAGAAACATTGTAATGAATTTTTCTACAGAGGAAATGCACGTGAAACAGTTAGAGAATCGAAAACTTATAGAGGAAGTAAAATCTAGAAATAACACGCATGAAAACATAAATTTCGGAATAACATTCATAATAATTACTATACTAGTTTCAATAAACTTGACTTCTTTAAAGAAAAACGGTAACAAAAAGGATATAGATTCTCCGGAGAAGAATCTTAAGGGGGGAGGAGTTACGTCGGACACGTCCCCTTCACTCACATATAACGGCATACGCCCTTTTGCTTAGTCGGCATTTTGTCGCAATAACTGCATTTCCCTTATCCCCGCCCCATGCCATTAACATGTGTCTAACGGATGCCCGCGCATTCCATAGGTGCCGTTAGAAACACGCGCAGACACATTTCGCACACCTCAGCATAACGGATATATGCGCCATTCATTTTCGCGAACAATAATATTCATATTTCATTTCACAGACATGAAATATGAATATTTCGTAAACAAGTGCATTCCCTTCCCACGCGAAGATATGAAACTTTTCCTCTGTAGAACATTTCAGTTAGTTAGTTCAATTTTGTAACTCATAGAGTTAAGTCGGGTTTTATTTTAATAAAAAGAAATAAAAAGAAATAAAGAAGTTTTTTTTTATTTCGAACGGCCACGCAAACTCGTAACTGTCATATGTACAAATATATGGAAAAACTTTTTTCTCAAATATGTCAAATATTTTTTATTCCGAATTGTGAAAATACCGGAGCCAAATATTGGTCAAAAAAATATCGATCACTCGATACACCAACGTTCAGAACATCTCAAATATATTTATTTCTATAATAATCATTACATAGATTAATAAAGGTCAGAAATATCACATACTATATCCAATCCCTTATATGCCAATATTATCGTTCAATGACTCAACTTCCCATGGAAATAAACAAAACAAATAAGCCTGGGAATGCGTTTAACAGGATATAGGGCAAAGTGAAACGTATTGTACTCTACATTCCGCAAAAACTCATTCTACTATGGATAAGGTCTGCGCCGAAGTTTTTGTTAATATCAATACGACAAGCTACTTACTAGAAGTGCAGCCTTATTTTAAAGCAATTTTGAGTTATATTAGAAACTGAATTGTTAAGTAAAGAGTTTTGTGACATGTGTAGAAGACAGTTTTATATTAGTAAATTAATATATCCTCTGGAATAGTGTGTCTATTTTCTATCCATTAAATACATATATACAGAGTGATTCCACTTCAGACGATCAAACTTCGAGATGTGATAGGCTTTGCTATAGCAAACATAAAGTACACGACTGGTTTTCACGTACTTGCTGCTATATGTTGTTTATCTGGAAAAACTACGATTTAAAATTTAAATTGATTTTTTTTTTTATCCGCTAAAATTCGAAAATAACATATTTTGATAAATTTTCAAAATTATTGTTCAGATATTAATTTAGAACAAAATCGATTGAACCATAGCCGAGTAATAGTCAATTTTTAAGAACCAGTCAATAAGTAAAGTGGGAATTTGTTGGCAGAAACATGGTACGCGAATTGATGGCACATATCCACTCGAGTATTAAATTTTATTAACATCGTTAAAGCCGTTTTCGATTTTTGTCAAAATCGGCTGTTAGTACCGTCAATTCTGAGGTTAGAATAAAATTCCAATTTCACCTCGAACTGTGAACCTCCGCCGATCCCAGATATGAAATTTGGGAAAAAATCCGTCCAGTAGATGGGACATACAGACAGATATATAGACAGAAGTAAGAGACACAGTTTTTTTAGATTCTCTATTATAAACTTGGCATTAGTTTAATCCAAATCTCGATACTGAAAATTGTCAGGAAAAAATAAAAAAAATTGTGGGTGGAAGGTCGGGAGAAATTCAATTTCTCTTATTTTAACCCTAATAAGGTGAGCGTGGCGTTATGAAATTTTCTATTTAAATTCAATGAAATGGGTATCTTTCTAGTCAGAGTACTTTTAAGAGATTGTATCAGAAGAACTAATTTTATAGCTTCTTCTTATAAGACAGGGACGTGGCTGTAACAATTTGTTACTAAAGTTCATTGATTCTGATGACATCTTGAAAACGAGGCTTATCCATTACCGTAAGTAGCTTCAAAAAAGCAATAAGATTATAGCAGAAAATGGCCCCCAAAATGTGGGCGTGGCATTATATAACGCATTTGGTAAAAGCCTGTCGGCACATTTTACCTTTTAGTGTTTTTTTTTTTTTTAATTTTACTCGAAACCTGATGAAGTAAAAATAACAGAACTATATATTTTTGAAAGGAACGCATTGTCATCTTTCATTTGATGCTGATATTGTATTTATACAAACAAATTTAGTATACCCGTCTGGCTTATTTTTAATTATCACACTTATATATCTTAACTGGTATAATTGGGTCATATATGACGCAAAACAATTTTTGGTGCATTTCTTGGATTAATATATTCAGTACCCTATGGTTCCTCATATTCATTTTATGTCTAAAAGGTAAGAGTGCAAATTCAAAATCTCGATAGCAGTTGAGTAATATGAAATTCGAAATTGTTGTTTATAAGCACACCAAATAATCACATTCACTCATTAAGGTAATAAGATAAATGACTAAAAGAGGAAGAACTAACTCATTGCAAAAAAAAAAAAAAAAAACAGTTGGCTGTAGTTGGAATAATTTGAACGACTATTGCTTGAAAAACAAAGCACACACTGTACGGCGTTTTATCTTTGAAAATGATAAAATATTGGGCAATGGCAGAAATGCTGTATATTTTATCAATTGAATTCTCTAACATAATGAATAATGGATATTTAGTTGAATGATTCTGGACTAGCCGTACTAATTGCGATAATACGGGCGATATCAGTACGAATCTTATTAAGGAGCCAAATTAGACAAATTCTAGGTGGAGAAGTGGCACAACTTGTCTAGCGACAAAACAGATTTGGCCTAAGCTGGATCTAAATCGCTCTAGGAATTTGATTTCTCTCAATAAAATGCATACCAGCGCTGTTATATCTGTCATTACTGGACACTGTCTAATAGGCAAGCATGGAACAAGGCTTGGCATTTTCTCAAACGATTTCTGCAGAAGCTGCATGGACGAGGAGGAGGAGGAGAGTATTCTTCACCTTCTTTGTAACTGCCCAAACTTCACTTAGGAGCCTTCTGTTTCAACGAACTGAATGATCTAAATGAAATAGACGTTAGGGACCTTCTATGCTTCATCAGAAGCTCCAAATGGTTCAACGAGTAGGCTAGAGGCCGCTTCCCAAACCCATGTGGTATCACAATGGACCTCTTACTGGTCTAATTATTTTGGCTTTTTGCTGACAGTACCTCAACCTAACCTAAACTACCCTATTAAGGAGCCACTGGGAATGTAAACTGTTTGTGTAGAATACTCTGCAAGCTTTGAAGATTAACAGCAGTTCCGCCTGAAAAATTCTACAGAGTCCGGCAGCCAATAGGACTTATATTAAATTAAAGTCACAATAAATCCCCAGTTCATCTCCAACTATCAGTGATGATTGCTATGTCAAAATCTTTCATCTTCTGACCGATTTTCCATTTCATTCTGATGGTCAAACTTGTGAAATGTGACGAAATTATTGCTCTCTACAAGAACGTGGATCGAAAAAAAATTACATGACTAGACCAATTTCTCTGCTTCCAAACGTTATTAAACTATTTGAGAAAATGCCAGTAGGAAGGAATTAATAACTGCAAACTCATGATGGTACTCTTCATAAATACGACAAAAGCATTTGACATGGTTCAGTTGCTAAATAAATTATATAAAGCAGGTTTTAGAGGTATTGTATATGACCATTTATAGGCTTACCTAAAAGACGGGATGCAAACAGTTTAGCTTGACCCTTACGTTAAAAAAGTAGTATCCCGCAAGGCTCTGTGCTAGGACCACTTTTATTTTTGGTATATACTCGTATAGTAATACACCTTTTAAGCACAAATTCAAGGGGATTTCCACGATGTAGCTTTAACGTACCATGGATACTCATCCTTATAATGCATTACCAAAATTTGAGAAGCTTTTAAAAATCTGAGACAATGTGCTTTTCACAAACTTATTATTAGTGAAAATAAGAAAAATTATGGTTATAAAAACAATTTCTTGAGGAGTAATTATTGTTCTTCAAAATGATTTAGTATTGTGTCAGTAAACAACTTTAAATATTTTGGAGTATTAATTGATTCCAATTTGAATTGAAAAGTTAAATCGCACAGTGGCTCCAAATTGTCCCACCCATTCAATTTGCCGAATGCAAAAAGTCGGCTTGCTTCTCTGGTTCTGTAAGAAAGAAAGAATGTACGTATTGTTCCTTTTGACACATTGTTTTTTCTCAACATTTTAAGGCCTCACAAAAGATGATCATTTTTCGATTTTTAACAACATAATCCGGATGAATTAGTAATTAAAAAATGAAAATGCGGAACCACTCGTAGCCGCATTTTTCCAACTGACGAGATGATTTAACGTATTAAATGAGCTTGTATATGATAAGATACATAATTCGTCAATTATTAAAAATTTATAACTTAAGTTCTGTTTAAATAAAATTTATCATTTCTCGGTTGTTACAATACAATATATTTTTACGTTGTAAATAGCATTCAAGGGTAATTCAACACTAACCTTCAATAGTTTTAACTTAGCTTATACAAATTTTGTATTAGCTTTAAATGAAGGAATACAATAAATATAAAAAAAATATACAAATTTAATTCACCAAACTCGTATTGCTTGACAATCCTGCTCTTATCGTAATAGCGATACACTCAACTGTTTACATTGCAATAAAAAAAGGTTCTGTTCAAATTATTGACCCAAGCATAGCGTTTTTCTCGCATATAAGAAAGAATGAAGGGTAATCGAAGGACACTTTGCCGATATGTGTAACCTATCCTAGATTATATTGTTGTAAGTAGTCTCTGCCATTATTATCAGTGCCGTTAGTTATCCAAATTCAGTCAGACTGGTTTTTAGGCAATCTGCTGCACTTCATTATAACGTCTAACCTTATGTGGTTTCATACTACTGCCGGGCGTGATACCTCGTGGTTGTGGCAAATGGGGCGATTTGCCTTTTGTTTGATCCCATTTAAGGTCAATCGAAAAAGACGAACAGCGAGAGGGAAGACTAAGAGAATGAAATTCCTTCGCCATTGGTTACTGACATTGAAATCCTTTTTGATTAATGAGGTGAAATCCATTGTTGCTGCTATTGGGAACACGAAATCATCCACGTTGGCTGTCCGTTTCTAGTCGAGTATGTGTATAACTGTGTCGTCATCAGAAGAGTGAAAGAACTACTTTAGTTGAAATGATTTGGGCGTTCAGATATTGTCTCGCGGCAAACGAGTAGGATTCCAAGCAATTTCCCATTAACTTGCTTTAGGTGGCTCTAATGGTGGAGCTTATATTTTCGTTCGAGATTTAGTGGAACTAGTAACGTAGATTTTATCTGGAATTTCCTAGAAACGAAGAGAGGATTTTCTGATAATTAATTACCATTTGTCGACATAACTTTGCAGTCTTTCCAGTTTTTCGTTCGCTTTTGATTGTTATACTCATATGACCTCGAAAACAATACCTTATAGTAATCGATAACCAGATTAAGTACAGACACCCTGCTAAAAAATGTTAGGAAAATTTGCAACAAGTGGATACTTCGAATTAATTTCTTAGATGAAAAAGAAAAAAAAAAAAAATATTCCAATAACAAGTGGGGTGGGGGCTTGTCAAACACAATGGTCCTATAACAATCGGCTCCCTGGCATAATTAATGACGGTGCTACAAATTAACCCCAATGACCCAATGATAATAAATTTACATGTAAGTCGACGACGTATCTCATCTTGGGGACCAACAAACGAAGGAGGATAAGTTGTGTGCGGTACCATGCAACCCTGGAAATTAATGTGTAATCTATCGACCCCGGGTGTGGCCACGCAGAGCAGGAGATAACATATTTTCAAAGTGATACTGGTGAGAAAAGGTTATGCAATGCGTCGTCCCACAGGAGATTTGGTAGAAATTACTTTGAACAAAATGTTACGTATTCGACCCGGAATTTAGGGATACAAATTAAATTATGAATACAAAATCTTTAAAATATGTATGTAAACAAAGTTAAGGCGGAAATGCGAGTAATACAAAATGACATTTGAAGTATCAATACCTAGAATACTTAATTTGTTAGGGATGCAATATACAATCGAATTATTTGTGTGCTATAAAACATATTCATGTACTCGTATGAGTAATATTGCTCTAGGTCTCTTATTCGACTCAGACACGTTATTACTAAGATCATTACTCGTCTAGGAAGGATATGTAGATAGAGTTTATGTTATATGGTGAAAAATATTCTTTCAGCTCGTGACTCACAAAGATGTACAAATTTGCTTTAAAAGTGCTGAAAAGGTATTACAATTCATACGTTTTTATATCTTCTTTGAGCACTATAGAAATATTTGTTAACTTAAGGATCTTTCAGATTTTTCACTATATTGGGACTGTTGCAAGAGACAACCCACTGTGCGACTGAGACCCTTTCAATAATCCAAAGTAGTACCGTGAAGCGTTCAGAAATAAATCCAATTGTTCCAAATAAGTACGAAAAAGTAGTTAATTGTTTATAATTTGTATGCCAAATTCACAACTGTGATAAATTTGCGATATCAAAATATGTTATCCGTTAGTAAAATATTGCGCAGTTATTACTAGTCATAAAATGTCCGCATAACGTTATTCGCTTCTAAAAAATATAGTACTACTTATGACACTTGTTAGGGTTAGGATAAAAATTGTCTCCAATGTTCCAGTTAACGAATTATTTGAAGATACAAATAAAAAAATATTTTTTCGGAGGCTATGCCTCTTTATTCATTGTTCACCACTTAAAAACTAAAAACAATTTTTCCTTACGCTATTACTTATACTGTTCAACCTGCGACCTCAGCATTAAACGTGCATGAGAAAATATTTCAGACGAAATATTATCTCAGCCGATGCACCCAATTGATATCTGAATTCTGCAGCGCGTGTGCTGACATTGCACCTAATTCGGTGCGCGTGCAGAATGCAGTGTGCTAACTCCTCCCTCCTTAAAACTGCGACCCGCAGATCAGATACTTAAAATCGGTGGGGGGTAGAAGTCGCTTGTTTGTGGTACTACTGGAGGTGGTTGAACTTGTATAGGTTGCTTTTTTATTTTCTTACATTTATGCTTATATACTATGAAAAAAATAATGACGATTAACAAGTATATGATTATATCTGAAATGATGGTTGAATTAGTTACAATGGAAAATTTCTTAAGTTCTTTAATATTATTTATATGTAAATCATGCAAAAATTCTAGGTCCAGTTTTATATCTTTTACGGTTATGTTTTGTTGGATTATGGGTGGCAAAATATGGAAGGTTGTTACTTCTCTGTTGCTGTAGCTGTTATCATTAATGGTTACGGTTTCATTATCAAACTGCACTAGGAATGTCCCGTTAAGTATCTTGGTTTCATTAGCATACTTAAGAGTTCCGTTAAGATTTGTTAGGAAGACCGTGTTTTGCGTAAGGAGTTCAATAACTTGCTTCTTTTGGAACTGATAATCACACTTCGCACTTTTTCCTCTTACTAGTTGGTTAATGCAATTTTCAGGGGGCAACGTCTGCAGCTGATATTCGTTGCAGATTATTGTACTTCGCATTTTTGCACATGTTTGTTTAATACCATACATTTCGTCATGAGCCAAGAAGAGTTCGCTGGTGTCGAGGTGAATTCTCCTATTATCTTTGACAGTAGATTTGATCATCACGTGATTGAATTCCTTTGTTCTGGTTTTCGGTAGAGATATGACATAAAGCAAAAGTGATCCCTTTTGCAGCATAACTGGTTCTGCATACTCGACGGCCTCTATTTCAGTTTCATACGGGAGAGTCTCTACTTGGGAAAGTACGTCTTGGATTTCTTGTCTATCCAAGAGATTGGTGTTCACGATTCCCCTTTTTGCTAATTGCGCTGCTGAGGCCACTTCATTGAGTTCTTCTTTGATTATTGTAAGCTTGTTGTAGAGCATTTGCTCATATTTGTCAATGCTGTTGTTTTTTATTCTTCTGATTATCTTGTTGTAGTCATCCAATAATCCTCGAGTGACCGTCATCAAGCGTTCGTTTATTTTATACTGGTCGTTGTTATTCTCTATTACAGTATTTTGACTTTTCAATATATTGTCCCAATCTGTCGCGTCTGGAGTACCAGCTATCCACTTCCAGGCGGAACCAATCCAATTGATCGATCTTGTTTTTCTTAGTCCTTTCCCGTGCAGCCTTACTAATAATTCCTCGATGCGTTCAAGCTGGTGGATCAGCTGTGGACGTAGAATACTGCTTTTGTCTATTTGGTCTTCTATTGTGGGTTTGAGTGTGTTGGTTATGTTTTCGTACTCCTTCAAATTGATAATATGCACTATTTTAAATGCTCCGCTGATAATTCTGCCATTTCCTAGTTTTACTGTCACTATGGGTGTATTATATTCGAATACATTGACCGCTCCAAATGTCACTCCTTGAATTAGCCTGGAACGAGAATGGAAGTTGTTCTACTCAGTAATGTTTTTAATCTGGGACTTATGAATTTTCTTCCCGGTTTCCGTAATAATTGTGACCTTGTTGTCACGTAGTACCTTCTCTTTCGTATATAGAGGTTTCTGTTTACCGTCTCGACGTTTAACCGCTGCATATATTACCTCTCCAGGTTGGTAAGTCTTTGGTGCATTCCTCTTACGGTTTTCTCTGCTGTTTTTCCTCTTCTGATTCCTTTTGATTAGTTCGGAGAGATCTTCGTTTACCTTGGACTGAAAGTCCACGAGATTACGGTAGTTGATTCGTTGGCTTCTTCCGAGAAATATGTCGCTCGGTTTCCTTTTTGTAACAGAATGTATGGTATTATTATAGCGATCGACTGCTATATCTATAATCTCCTTCAGGGTCAGGTCAGGATATTCCTTCCGAAGACATCTGGTAATTTCTACGATCGTTGAGTGGACCCTCTCCACTGTTCCATTCACTTCACTTTTTTGGGGTGGAGTCAAATAGATTTGAATACCAAGAGATCTAATGTAATTTGAAATGATTGGACTTACGAACCTCCTCTCGTTGTCTGTTACTATGGATCGAGGCACCGTGAAATAATGTAGAATCTTTATTATCTTTTTTCGTAGATAGAGCGCTGACTTTTCCTTGATATGGAAGAACTTTGCGAATTTTGACAGCTTATCGACACAAGTTATAAATTTCTCTCGATTTATTTCGAAAATGTCCATATGAACTATTTCTGTCGGATAGGTAGGAATCGGCGTTTCCTGAAGTTCTGGTTTCGAAGGGTGTCTGTCGTACTTGTTAGCTTTACATATTTCGCAGTTCCTCGTGACCTTCCTTATCAGACTGCTCATTTTTGGGAAGTAGTATCTTTCCAGGATTTGTTCTTTGTTTTCCCGGTCATTGCGATGAGCTCTGTTATGTTCTTCCTGGATGATTCTCATCTTGTTTTCTTCATTACTTAGGTCTTCCACTATTCTCTGTGTAATACGAATTTTAAACTTACCAAAGTTTTTTTTATAGATGTCCTGTAGGAGCGGAATGTATGTTTCTGGTAACTTGATCCCATTGATAATATTTGGGTTTAGCTTTTTTTTCATGGCCTGTGTCAGGTTTTCTTTCGTGACTTTTTGGAAACGAATATAATGCCTATGGAAAGTCGGATGGGGTTCTTCATGTGCGGTCATTTCGCGTCCCTCTGAGATGATTATTTGGTTCCTGAACACGTTCAACGGGACTTCGCAGTGAGGAATCAGGTCCGAGCTGTCTTCTTCGGCGCTGTGCATAGTTTGCGAATCCGATGTTAAGCTGTTGGCCTCTGTTTTCAGTCTAGACAACGCGTCTGCTACCAAATTTGTTTTTCCCGGCTTGTAGGTTAGCTCGTAGTTGTATTCTTCTATTCGCGATTTCCACCTTTTAAGTTTCGCATTCGTTCAGTCAAAATCCGTATTTTCTTTGCTCCGTATAGATAATTCCTCAAATTATCAAGAGCCCAGACAATCGCCAGCATCTCTTTCTCATTGGTGGCGTAATTTTCTTCTGCCTTGCTGAGCGATCTAGAGATGTAGGTAATTGGCCTGTCTTTTCCTAGTTCCCCCTGGGAAAGTACTGCTCCTACCGCAGTATTCGAGGCATCCGTTGTTAGGATAAAGGGCTTCTCGAAATCGGGAAATATGAGAATCTCGGATGATGTCAGAAGTTCCTTGAGATTTTCGAAAGCTCTGAGTTCTTCGGCGTTCAATTGGATTTTGACGTTTCTTGATGCGCTGGCCTTAACCTGGGCCCTCTCCCCTCTGGTGAGATTTGTTAGGGGTTTGGCGATCTTGGCAAAGTCTTTAATAAATCGCCTGTAGTAAGAGGTGAGTCCTAAAAATCCTTTTAACTCCTTGAGGTTTCCCGGTGGTTTTAGCTTATGAATTGCATCTACCTTTTTCCTATCAGGTCTTATACCCTTATTTGTTATAAGGTACCCTAGAAATTCAGTTTCTCTCTTCAAAAATTGGGTTTTATCTAAGTTCACCTTGAGATTTGCTTCCTCTAATGCGGACAGCACGGTTTCGACATTCCTTAGATGTTCCTCCTCGTTGCCACCGAATATGATAATGTCATCAATGTAGACGTAACATATTCTACCTATGTAGGCCTTCAGGACATCATCTATGGTCCTTTGGAAAATCGCTGGTGCGTTCTTGAGTCCGAATGGGAGCCTGGTGAATTCGTACTTCCCATTCATGGTGGAAAAGGCAGTTTTAGGAATGTCTGCCTCTTTCATCCGTACTTGATGAAATCCTGAGGTGAGGTCTAGGGTGGTGAAGAACTCCGAATTTCCCAGACTGGCGATGGTGCTGTTAATATCCGGAATCGGATAGGTGTCGGATATGGTGACGGCATTGAGCCTTTTGTAATCTATCACGATTCTATACTTCCTTTCTCCCGTGGCGTCAGGTTTCTTAGGGACTATCCACAAAGGGGAATTGTACGGGCTTCTCGATCGCCTTATGATACCATCCTGCAGCAATTTTTGTATTTGGGACTCCACTTCGGATCTCAGATTAACAGGGTATGGGTAAGACTTCGTGTAAATGGCTTCTTCCGTTGAGGTTCTGATTTCAGCTCTTATATTTGTATCGATGAATTCTGTATCGCTGATTGGCCCAAAAACCTTCTCATGCCTGTCGATAATGCACTTGAGAATTTTTTTCGTCTTGTCGGGTAAATGCTCATCCTTAACTTCTATATTATTGACTTGGACCGATTTCTTTTCTTCTAGGGGGATTTCTATGCCTGGACTGATAGTCAAGACGTTGTTTTTCCTGTCTATGATAGCTTCCAATTGCTTGAGCGTATCATCGCCTATGATTCCGTCGAATGTTTTCAAGCCGGGCAATACGAAAAAATCCAGGATAGTGTTGTGTCCCGCCTTTTCGAAGAATTTTCCGGATACCTTCTTGTCTATTCGTATTTCACCTCCCGCTGACTGAATCTTAAAGGGTTTTTGTGCCGGTTTTGCATTGACTCCTAGTTCAGGTCTTATAAAATTTTTATTTGCCCCAGTATCGATAAGAAATCTGAGTATGGAGCCCTCCTTGGTGACATACCTTATGTAAGGTATGCTAGAGAGGCACTTGTCATAAAATTTACCTCGGTTTCAGTTACTTCTTCCTCTGGGTCTTCTATCTCGTAGCTGGGAGTCGCAGTCTCCTCATCGACTTCTTGTTCATATTCATCTAGGTACTGTTCCTCTTCCTGAGTTTCTGTGTTGTACAGCCTCTGCTGTTTTTGAGGGTAATTGTCCGAATGGTTCCTGAATGGGTTGTTTTGATTATAAGACTGGTAGGGGCCAGATTTTCCGGGACGATTGGGGGCTGGTCTATTTATGTAATTAACCTGTCTTGATTGGACAGACTGGTCAACGGACATGGGCACCGGGGGTTTAGGTCCGGCTGGTCGCGGTGGTGGAGGATAGCTTTTCTGTGGCCATGAAGGCTGGTAGCGATTTCTCTGCTGCTGCTGGTGATGAGCATTATATGCTATGTTCTTTTGTTGCGGAGGCAGAGATCTGTGTAGATGTGGAGGCGGTAGCTGCCGGTGTCGCTCCTGTCTAGGTGGCGTTGGTATTTGGTTTAATGGAGTAGTTATGGTATAATTACTCTTCGGATGTAACGCCACGCCTCTAAAATTCAGGTTTTGCATTTCCAAGCAACAAGCATACGCTTCCGGTAGCGTCTGTGGCTTTTGAATAATCAAGATTTTGGATAGTTCTCCGTTCACTCCTCTTATAAAGACGTCTAGAGCTCGGTATCTGTAATTCTCTATTAGTGCTTTTACAGTCTCGGCACTATAGTCTTCCGTTTTGAGCTTATTTATGATAAGCGAGAACTGATGGTTCACGCTAGCGTAGTATTCATCGATGCTTAAGTTTCCTTGTGAAAGGGTGCCGAGTTGATGTTCGAGGGTTCTCACATCCCTTTTATCAGCATAGTGTAAAGATAAGCAAGTCTTCATGGTCGACCAATCATCATCGAAAATATTGTACGAAATGAGAGCGGCGTCAGCTCCGCCTCTTATTTTCTGACGAATGCTCTGTAATATAGCCCTGTAAATTGGCTTTTCTTTTACAACCTCATAGTCCCTCAAAATGCTTTCAACGTTGTGAACCCAAGACACGTATTGTACAGGATTGCCGTCGAATGTCTGCAGGTCCTTGACGCTGTCTGGCAATCTACTAATTTCCTTCAAATCTGACTCACTTATGGGCGGTTGTAGACTTGTAGTAACCGGGTTGCTTGTCGTTGCTGTGATTTCGAGGGACGCTAGCCTTCGCTCTAGTTCCTTTGACTTTTCAATCTGGGCATTTATTGCTCCAGTAAGCTGTGTGATAGCGTTTTCAATCCTCTCCATATTGCCAATTTTAGTAATTTATACTTTTATTTTTATGGGACCGCTATAACTTAAATGATTCTTTAGCTTAATGTAATAATTGTTTGTGTGTGTGTAACAATATTCTGTGTTCTTAAATCTATTTTATTTAATATTTGTTTTTAATCAATGTACTTATTTGTATGCAATTGGAATGATTTTTTTCACTTTTAAATGTTTACCAACAACAGTCAATATTAAAATGTACATATACGCTTCACAAATTTAACTACAATTTTTCTCTTTAAAATGTTTGATATTTATTTATTTAAACAAATTTATATTTTTTTTTTTTCTTTTAAATGGTTAGTATTACAATAAAATCGCCTTATTGTAGGTTTGACAAATTTAATAATTTTTTTTTATTAACCTAGTTTGAGTTTTAAGTGGCGCACTTACATGAAAATTATGATGCTGAACATAACTTATTGTTCTTTAGGTTCTTCGGGACGCTGGAACTAGTTGAATCGATGGTGATCTTCTTCTTCAGCTGCTTCGTAGAAGTCCTCTGTTGTAGCGGCTTAATGTGGTTCGCACTCTTGTTCACACCTTCAACACTTGTGCAACTCGGAAGGGGTGTATGTATCCTTTTTGACTGCTTCGTAGAGTTTCTGTCTCTTTTGTAGCGGCCTACTGCGGTACACTCTCACTATCACGTATGCACTTTTATATCCCTTATCGCGGATTTATATTATTTTTACTAAATTACCGCGTGTCCCTGCTCGGGCGCCAGTTAACGAATTATTTGAAGATACAAATAAAAAAATATTTTTTCGGAGGCTATGCCTCTTTATTCATTGTTCACCACTTAAAAACTAAAAACAATTTTTCCTTACGCTATTACTTATACTGTTCAACCTGCGACCTCAGCATTAAACGTGCATGAGAAAATATTTCAGACGAAATATTATCTCAGCCGATGCACCCAATTGATATCTGAATTCTGCAGCGCGTGTGCTGACATTGCACCTAATTCGGTGCGCGTGCAGAATGCAGTGTGCTAACTTTCCTGTATGTTATAAACTGACCACATAAAGCCACCAGATGACAAAAAGTCGTATTAGTTGCTCCAACTTCGACTTTGAATATGATGGTATTCAAATTCCTAGCGACTAATGATCCAACTATGTAATTAATAGCGGTAGCATTGTACAGTGATTTTATTTCCTCATGCCAGCTAATTTTTAGCTCTCACATCTCACATTAGCAGCTCACATGTTTTTTTGTAGAGACATACGAGTACATGCCGCAGCTGATATTATTATAGACCTAGACTTGGTATGCGCTCCTCCATTCCAAGTAAATCAGTTCTTCGACTTGTGCAACAAAGAAAGAAATACTTTCGGAGGAAAACCGAAGTTTCTGTAGATGGTTTTGGAATGTCTGCAACGTCATATTAAGACATGGTAAATTCAAACGTGACAATAAGAAGAGGCAATAGATATTGCAATATCCTAAAAGTAGTAAATCATTTGGTCTTTCGTGAGAAAAAGAAAAGGTTCTGCTTCATTTAGTATCCCGCTTGTTGTCTATAATGATAAGAGTATCATGGACTCTAAAGAAAAAGCTAATCTGCTAGCTGCAATACTCGCAGCAAATTCCACCTGACCAGATTGATCTCTCTAGACTTCTGAAACCAATATTTTTTCCAACCCGTTGAGTAGCTCGAGACCTAAAAGGTCTCAAAAGTAGCAAGCCTTCAGCGTCAGACGGGATTTCTCTCCTTGTCCCTCTACCATAGCCAAACCTCTGCGTAAGCTCCTCGTATCCCACTGGCAATTTTCGAACAGATTGAATTTAGGTCACCTAAAGCCAATATCGAATCAAATTTCCGTTTTTGTTTGTTTTCTGATTTACATAAATGACCTAGTTTCTGTTACTCGTAAACCGATTCATTCTTTCGCGGAAGACCGCATTCTTGATTTCGCGCTCTACTCACACATGTACTTTAGATTTCGCGCGCAGTGATCACTGTAGTACCTAGACCGTTTTTTAGCCATTCAACACGAATATGGAATAACTCGCCTTCCTCAATATTTTCAGAAATTTATAATTTAGAATTAACTCTTCTCTACACCTTTTCCTTACAAACTACAAAAAACACTGTTCTAAGTGGTGGAGAACATTTACCAACAAATATATATGTATAATATATATTAAAGTACTAGTATCAGTAGAAAATCTGCAATTCAGATTTGAATAGGTCATATTTCCCGTTCCACAACCTCACATAAGAAAATTGTCTCTAACGAAATACTTCTTCTTAGAGCTGTTGCTTATTTAAACTGACGAGTGTTTTAGTCATTCTCGTCTCTTAAATGCAAATGATATTCACCCGAGATCACCTTCCCATGTAAGCCTTTTAATCTAGTCCAGGAAACCTCTACCACTTTGCAATCCACTTCATCATCAGCTTAGAAGAAACAGATCAGAACAAAAAGTGAAGCAAAGTTACCCCTCTCTCACAGAGAATTTATATTTATTTAAGCAGCACACGACACCTCAGAGCATTTATTTTGCTCTCGGTTTTGCTATTGTTTTCATCCTTTTGTGCACCTTCCTTCTTTTTGGCGTACTCGTAAAAGATTTAATTTTCTCCCTCTTCTGGTTCAGGAGGTAATTCTCTAAACAACGGGAAAAAGGACTCCCTTTCTCGTTCGCTGTCTTTTGCCATTCTGTTCGGCTAAGCTAATTAGTTAATAAAGGGGTCCGCTTTTGTTGTTGTGAGCAATTCTACCATTTCCGCTGTATACTGTGGGCGATTTGCTAGAAGCGGAAAAAATGCGTAATGGCCGTCATGGAGCACAGAAGGACTTCATAAAATTTGGCAGATAAATGATGTATACGTATACATCTTCTTTCGCATGGGTCGGTCAGTTGTGGAATTTACTTAATAACTGGGAAGTCAAAGTTAGTTAGTTAAATAGACTGTCAGTGCGTCTTTAGTGAGGGAGGAGTAAAATAAAACTTCCACAATCCTTCTGTTGCGAAAAAATATTAAGGGCTGAGAACGGAGGAGAGTTATTTTTGAGGAAATTATTTTCCCTTTTTTTCTGTTTATTTACATTTTGTCGAAAAGTAATCAAATTTGAAGAGCAACAGCAGAGGAAAACGGCTCATGTTAGTGTTAACAGTTCTATATGTGAGGTATGGAATTTTGTAGGTTTAAAGGAGGGGGTCATCAGCCTAACCCTTTCTACCCCAAAAAATGGGAAAACGTAATTTTAATTAGAGATGTTTTGAATTCTTTTCCTTTGTCAGGCCATTTGTTTGATGTTTCATTAACGGAAATTATTATGTTTTTCCTTTTGGACCAAGAGAAGGGGAAACTTTACCCAAAAATATTTATCATATTACCAAGTTCGTGGAAGTAGTCCACAAAATTAGGAAGGTTACTTTACAAAACAATGCATTATTTTTACATATTTGAAATGTTGAACAAAGTTTTATTTTTTTTTAAGGAATACACGAGTAGAATAAATCGTGCCGTTGGTTGTGCGCACAGCACTAACATTTAGATAATATGTATAATTGTATAATCTGTCTTTTAAATCTAGGAACAGGGTACCTTCCACATTACCATGCTCTAAAGTTAACGTTTTTTCAATCAATGTATTATAAAAATCAAACAAAATCTACTATTAAGTATACTATTTCTAGCGTGTGTTTTACATAGGGTAGGTAGGTAGAAGTGGTGGCTCAAACAAACCCAATTACTGCTTTGCGCAGATTTGATCCACATCTCATGTGACTTCGTTGTAGAGGTGTGTTGTCATCCTGTGGAATTTAAGAACCAGATCATTTCTCGTATCCCTTTTCCTAAGATCTCTTCGAGTTAATTCAAGAAGGGGTTACCTAATGCATGTTGCCTGGCTCTGACTAGTGCCGGGTAGGTGCGGAGAATGTGGGTGAGGGTTTCTTTTGCGGTCGTGTCCTTACAATTACGCCTGAGTTCTGTTCAGGATTTCATTTGTTTTTTCTTGTAATCCTGAGCCGATCGTCCATCCCATTCCGGCATTCTTGTACTAGTTTTGAGGATATGTTGACAAAACTTATGGTGCGCAGGGTGCATGTGTGCATACACATGCTGTTCTTTGAGCCCTGTTAAGTGTGGTTATATTGTAGCCTCTACTCAGCGCTGCCCACCATTTTTTTTTTTTTTTTTTTAAGAAAATTCGTAGATCCCGGAGCACTCAGACTCACACGAAGTCCATTGTACTACCAACCAGAACTCCTTTTGGTGTAAAAACTTGGATTTTATTCGTTTCTTTTTTATGCTCTGGTGGCTGTGGTTGCTGTTCGCCGTCCAGGCTTGATCCTGCATAGTTCGGCGAACACACTACCCACTACACCATGGCCAGCTCATGCAGGCCACCATACTATCATCAGATGTATATGAGCATCAGATGTAATATGGCTGTATATATACAACTTCGATCGAAGTTACCATTCCTTACCAAAGGTTTTGTTACATTCAAAGCTATGCATGCTTTTCTTTTCAGCTTTGGATCTAAGACGATGCCTAGATACCTGGTATTGGGCGATAGTGGGAGGGGATAATCGTTCATATCTCAGCGAATTCTGTAACGTGGCTATTTCCTAGAGTTGCCTGAATGATTCTAGTTCAGCATAGAGATTATCCATTGGCGAAGATACCCCTCTATGCCAAACTCAGTAAGCGATACTTGAATGCTTTAAGTGTATATGTTGTCGAAGGCTCTCTCTATGTTTTTTTGAGGAGCGACGAGTTGGTATGTTCTTTGGATAATATTTTACTAAATCTAGCAGGTCTTTGAGTGTTTCAATGGATTGACAGTTGTCGTTCTTATTATTATTTCTTGGTTGAACTAATCGATTGTAGTAGATATTGAAGATCTCCTATTAGATAGGTCTTTGCTCCACCAAGAGGGACAGTTTTTGTTTGCTGTATTTGATTGGACATGAGACTTTGTAGGCAACATCAAAAGCCTTTTCGAAAGTTTCTACCTTTATGTCAAGTACTTCAATCAATTAGATTTTCAAAATTGGTAGATTGAGAAAGCAAACAGCGTTACTTTGAGATTTCTCAGCCTTGATGAAATTGCAGCCATTCATGGGAACCGACGGACTGTAGAGCATGTGACAGGGAATAAGCCTTTCTCGTTCGATGGGCATGTTTGGGAGCCAAATGCGAATTTTGGATTTGTTGCAGATATTCCTACTCGAAATGAGCTTGAGCTTCAAACATAGGGGCTATGTGCCACTTATCTTGCTTAGGCAATTGCTAAGGATCTCCTCGGAAAAGCAGTCCTCACATTTGATGACCCTAAACCCTCTGGCAACTTCTTCTGGGTCAAAGCAGGGAACAGGTCTTGGTTGATTGGCGAGCAGGTGTCCTATGGCCATCTTGAATAATCTGACCTCAATAGTCTAGTAGACCTCGTCTACCAATGCGACTTGAAGGTGATCTCTGACGACCTCATTATTTTTACATAAGGTTTCAGTATGAAGAGGTCATTCGAATAGATGATTTTTCAGTTGCCAATTGAATTAAGCCAAAAGCGTTTCCGATTAGTGTTCAACAAATATGTTTCAAATGCCAATTATTATTTTATTTTTCGTACAGATACTTTATTGTATCTCCACGAATTCTGTAGTGTAACGTGATTTAATTAATTTACTACTGAATTTTATTATATGTCATTGTGGCATGTAATATTCAAGATAAGATTGTTAAAGGAGATTTAATTTTTGTATAAACCAGTCCACTACACAGAATCGTTAAAATAGCTTAAGGACAACGAATTTCAAACCTACCGTTTGCAACATACTGTATCTTATGGAGCAATTCCAATTAGAGTGGAAATTGTTTGCCTTTTTATTTCATTCGACTTAACCAAAACCACACCAAGAACAAATTGAGCGAGTAGCCAATTGAATTAGAATTCAGTATTCAACTAATGAGAGGGTCACTTTTACCCTATTCATCGTTGTTTCATTATTTCTCCTCTTTTTTTGCAGATTGAAAAATTCTGCGGAGGCTTAAGTATATTTGTACAGTGGTAAATTGATTCATGCTGCGGTTGATTTTCCAGTCCCCAACATTTGAGCAAATACATAATTAGGGAACAAAAGCTGCCCTTGCTTGAGAAAACGAGCAAAAAGGGATAGGGTTTCTTTCAAGGATTATTTTTAATTTCATCGGTCACAGACAAAGATTCAAATAGCTTAAAGTTTTCGAAAAACCTTTATCCCTTTAAAACAAAAGGGGGGGAAATTATCAGATACTTAATTGGAAAGGAGAGCGAACTTATTTATTGTGTAGCTAAATATTACTCAGACATTTTTTATGATATTTCTGTCCAAAAAGAGGCTTTAGAATACTATATATTTTCAGTGTAAACAGTGTTCATCTGATGTTTTTTTGCTCTATTAGTCTGTATTTTGTTTGACACAACTTGGGGAGACGATGCAAACTTCAATAAAGAAGCATTATGCGTGGATGCAGAAATGAGGAGAATTTCGTTTAGTAGAAAATAGTTGCTCCAACATCACAATGGATCAGCATGATGAATCGAAAAGCATTGAAAAAGTCAATTATGACTCAGGATCTAAAGCGAAAGATAATTAAATCGGTGAGGGGGTGCGTAAGAATACATCTTTGTATCTATTGTACCAACCTATAGGGAAGTATTAGTTTCGTGAACATCAGCAATTCGAGGAATTTTCATTCTAACCCCAAAATCAAAGATACTTTATAATATGCTTCACAAATCTGGACTGCCTTTTATGAAGTTCATCAAGATCGGATTGAGGCTATTCAGCGAAACTTTATTCGATTCACATTGAAAAGGCTCCCTTGGGATGATCCATTTAACATTCTACCATACACAGATCGCATAAAACTTTCACATAGTCCACCCAGCCGATTATGCTACAGTCCGAGGTATAGAAAGACAGATAGACAGATAGACAAACAGAGTTACGAGACCCACTTTTTCGAATTCTACGATAGTGATTGATCAAAATTTCTACATCATTTTCGAGAAAACAATATTTGCTCTTTAGACAGCGAGGGTGTTTTACGGAGAGGCCATTTTAGTATAGGTTAATTTGGACAATTTTTATTTCGTGAAGAAAATTGTGAAGTGTAGACGTAAATTGATCATGGAACGATATTCGGTAAACCAACGTGTTTTAGTTGTTAAAACTTTTTATCAAAATCAGTCATTGATTACGGTAATCATACGAAAAATACTATTCCAATATGATCGACTATCTATAATATTGTAACATCGCCTAAAAGGATGCTACAATAATGCAGAATAATAACTACGCTCCTCCAGCCCATTCCAAAGTGTCTTTTCATTCGAGGTTCGTGTCTGCGGTTAAGTCTCCACAGTTCATGTCTACGAAAGAGACGGATAATATCACGGATAAGAAAGAATTATAACTGCAAGAAATGATTGTCATCTTGGAATTATTACATCAGAATTTTTCTTGTTCCAGTGGTCGAAGAATTTGCTAGAAGTTTCTGGCTATCAGAAACTTCTGCTATGTAAGGGCAGATGGCGATCGAAAGGGGGCAGTTGGTTTAGAACCGTGGCGAAGAGATTGGAAAAGTGATAATGGGCGGAGTTGTAATTTTGCGATAAATTGAAAGTTGAGAGTGAACAAGAAAAAGTAATTAGTTTGGATTTGTGAATTAAGTAATTGAAAGGAGATAAAGTGATTTGAGAGGAAAGAGACCTTGTAAGAAAAGAATTTGCGAAGAATAGTATAGTGTGAACTTAAATTGTTCTATAGACTAGAAAATAAAGAAATAAATTTCACAGAATATCGTTTTATCTACTCGAGCCGTAGCTCGCATATTACAATATAGTGAGTGAATTTGAAGAAAGAGGCACTGTTGCAGGTAGGGCGAAGTCTGGCCCACGTCGTATGACGGCAACGTCTGAAAACATTGCTGTTGTGCGAGAGAGCGTGTCTGAATCTCCCTCAACATCGACACCTTGCTCAGGAGCTTGGAATTAGTCCAAATGCACAATTCACACTTCAACCACTCTCCGCGCGGGACTACCGTAAAGTATTACTTCGGGGGCTGGTTAGCAATTTATGCTCTTCTTTTCCAGTTTACTGCTTCAAAAATGTGTTCAGCGTTTGCCGTTATTTGCTCCATGAGAGATGTCGTCTGTGGTTCATTTTTACTGTTTCTTTTCCTGACTTTTCCAACCGCCGTAGTTCCTTCATGGTTATTGCTGTAACCCCTTTCACCGCATTCCATATTATGCTCGATGCATGATCATGAGGTTTACAATATTCTCTAGAGTTGGTGTTTCTCCAATTCTTTCCTCTAGTTCTTTGCGCTCTATATCAAACCGTGGGCACTGAAAAAATAAGTGTCGCGCATCTTCTCTGGCCTCTCCGCAATTTAAACAGGTGTTTAAAGTCATGTCCGATTAGGAGCTAGCTCAGATAAAAATCTACTTCTCCATGCTGCCGGTTTATTCATTTTTCCATCGCTCCTGCCATGCTCCCATACTCCGCTGTCTTTCTTCCAGATTGATATCTTTGACTGAAGCTTGGGACCCTGAATTTTGGCATCGTAGCTCCTTTATAGTTCGCTAGCCAGGATATCTGCTGGTGGCATTCCCGCAATAACGCATTTAGCATCATCTGACACCTTCCGAAATGCACAACACATCCTCAGTGCACACATTCGGTTGACGGTCGATGGACTCCACCACACTTGACAGAACTAATCTCCTTGTAAGCGAGCCTAGCGTCAATTATCACCACTAGGTATCTGATAACCGGTTTTGACGTTATATTATGATTACCTACCCTAATGGTTATTGTTTCTCTTTTCATGCGACTACTTATGTACAGCTTATGTTTTGTGTTCTGTGAGTTCTATCCCAACTACTGCCATCCATCGCCTCACTTTTCGGATACATTCATTACAAATGTCCTCTCTTTCTTCCAGGTGTTTCGCCGCCACAACTATTGCAATATCATCGGCAAAACCTATGATTATTGCCTCATTTGGGATCCCAAGCCTTAGAATCCTAGCATATACGTAATAATTAATTTTCTCCCATTTGGATTTCCGATGATTCGACACGGAGCATACATCAACTCATCTGTAAGATATGGTCAGATGAATGTATGCCCAACAATTGGAGCCTCAGCACTGTTACCCTACCTCCAAAAAAGGATTTCCTCTGAACTGCGACAACTATAGAAGTATCAGCCAACCCTACTTCGAATATTATGTGGACGCCTTAAACCTTTTAAAAATAGTCTGATTGATCCAAATTAATGTGTTTTAAAACCAGGAAGGTCCACCATAGATCAGATATTCATAATGTGGCAGATCTTGGAAAAAAACCAAGAACCCCAAGTCAATACTCACCACATTATTATCGATTTGAAAGCCTTCTGTGATAGCGTTTATAGAAACGGGTTATACAGACCCATTTCTAGTTTCGGCATCCCTGACAAACTCGTTCGTCTATGCATTCTGAAGATTGCGAATGCATGCTGCTCCGTTAAGATCGGTAACAACATTACCGATGTCCTTAATGTCAGAAAAGTACAACGGGCATGCGCTGTCGTGTGATTCCTTTAACATCATACTTGAAAAGATTGCACGAAATCCTCAAGTTAACATCAGGGCTACGATATTTCAGAATCTGTAGAACTACTCGAGTATGCCGACGACATTGACATAATTGGAAGAACGTGGCGGGCTACCACTGGCGCTTTCGTAAGAATTAGAACGGAAAAGGCGAAAATTGGTTTCGCTGCCAGAACAATATACATATACCTTACCTATACACCGTCAACATAAAAGTGCGCAGAACATCGACAACTTAATTTTTTCTCGCCGGCTCTACCGGCATTTATTTAGTTTAATACAAGCATAACTTAATCTAAACTTAAAACTAGAAAGACTTAAATGCTAGAGAGAGAAGAGAGAGAGTATGGTTAGGGCATTGCGGAGTACACAGTTACTCTTGTTAAAATCAAAAATGTGTACCGCATTATTTGATTTGCGCAGCATTCTTGATAATGGGTCGTTGTAACCATAGTTAGTGCGATGAGGAGGTATACGCAAAAGAGGATCATACCTGAGGTTGCGGGGATTGGTATTTAGAGAAATTGCTTGAAGCAAGGCGGGGCAATCAATGTTACCAGATAACACCTGATGAATAAAAGGTATGTCAGGAACATCACGACGTTTTTCCAATGACTGATGATTAACAGTGTAAAACGAACCACATAGAGCGGCAGCTTGAAGTTATCAGCCTAAGACTGGCCGCGTAAGGCGAAGCGAATGAACCTACGCTGGATAGCCTCAATTCTCATGGCATGGGCAGCATAATGCGGAGACCATACTTGGCTGGCATCCTCGAGGAGGGGTCTAACAAAAGCAAGGTAGAGGGATTTTGTTACGCAGGAATCAGAGAACTCTTTTGATCAGCGTTTTACAAATCCAAGTGCTGAGTTGGCTTTACTTTAAGTTGAGTTCACTATCGCAGATGATGCCCAAATCGCGTGACTTGACTGAGGGTACAGGCTCAGCACGAATGAAGTAGATCCTAGGTGATGGTGAGAGACGCTTGCAGGAGTAGGTAAAGGAGTGACATTTATTGACATTAAGTTTTAAGAAAATCAGTGGCAGATGATATGCGTTTAAAGATTTTCATTTCAATAGCGTAGACCAGAAGATGAGAGTTCCGGATGATACGCTCAGCATCATTTATTGTAAGGATGAAGATTAATGGTCCAAGATGGCTGCCTTGTCCGATGTTACTATAATAGGGTCTGATACTGTTGATCTAAAACGAACTTTGTATTGATAGTCCGTTAGGTATGATTTGATCCATGATATGAACCGCGGTTGAAATCCAAGGGCTTTTATATAGCTTGAAAAAAATAATTTGGTGAGAAATTTTGTCAAAAGCCTTACTAAAATCTTATCACATCAACATCATTGCCATCTTCCAAAGCGTTCAGTGTACTAAACACGAATATGGTTAAGTTAGTTGTTATTGACATCTCTGTAAGGAATCTGTGTTGCTTTGTGGAGAATATTGGTTTGCAGTGGAAAGACATTACATCATAGACGATGCTCTAGAAGAGCTTAGGTATGCATAAAAGCTTAGCAATTGGTCGATAATTAATGTAAGCATCCTTCCATAGATGATTCGCACATTTTTTAGTACTATGGCAGGGACACCGTCAGTACCAGGGGAGTAGTCATCCTTCAGTTGGTTAATCTTTTTAGCAACCATTGATGGAATTATGTCCACAGAGACAAGGGAGGTTTGTGCAGAGTTGTTCAAATATTAGAACTAATTAAGGTCAGGTTCATATACGTTTGTAGTGAATGACTGGCCGAAAAAGTAAGTGAATAGGTTGGCAATTATTTTAGGATCTGTCAAGGAAGAGTCCGAAAAGGTGAGAGTAGATGGATAGGCATCAGATTTTCTTTTGACATTTACGAATTGAAAAAATTTCATGGGGTCGGTTATTAGGTTTGATTGCATTTGCATTCGATCTGAGTATACTATGAAGAAGCCTTGGATAAAAAGATTAACCCCTTTTGGAACATGAATTTGCACGTCAAATCTTCGTGGAGCGAACAGACCACATGATAACCAGTATTAAGGAAGTGATATTGGATGGCTCCGAGTTCAGGAAAAGCAAAGACTTGCAACATTTGCTATGGACGTTGCGGCCGAGAATAAAAGCAACGTTTTATTTTAATGCAAGATCTTTACGAAGCTTTCACATCAAAAGTCCAATTCACAAGAAAGAAAATCAAAATGATTAAACAGGTCTACAGCGGATTTGGTGAGAAAGAGACTGAAACTGTTTTTCAGTATGCCTGTTATGCTGATTTACGGTATATATTTTGTTTATTAGCCTACGTGTAGTTTCCGAGATGTGATGCTTAAAAAAAAATCTTTTTGTCATATTTTTAAACTTTTATTACTTTATTTGAAGATGAAGAAAACTTATTTTTCTTGATTTCTTCGAGTGAGTTTCTTCAAGATAATCACACTTGAACCCCAGCAGTAATCAGCCATCATTTGTTCATCTCATCGACCCTGGTATCACTCTTCCATATTTTTTAGGTCCTGATGAAATCGGTCTCCTTGTTCCTCACTGTAGGAGCCAAGATTTTCAGGAAATTTATCCAAATGGTTGTGGATATAGTGGACTTTAATGCTCATTCGACATCCAAGTTTTCTTAAATTCTCCAGCATGATTCGCACTAATTCGCAATAGTTTTCGAACTTATGATTTCCAAGGAAATTCTGTATAGTCCAGGCTGACGATTCTAAATCATTCATTGAATTCATGAAATTTATATCTTTCATCAAAAGTCTTTCATTCGCCGTCCATCGAAAATACCAGTCTTAAGTTTCTCCTTAGTAAATCCATGGAATTTCCTTGATATACTTACACAATATAACTAAAACAGCAGCCAATTTTGTCCAATGCTTTTACATACTATTTCATTAATCCCAATTTTATATGCAATAGCGGCAATCTAATTTTTTCTCTACTAACTAAGGCTGTGTTTATAACATTTTGCTTCCCAACTGTCAAGTTTTCTCTTTTAGGCCAGTCTGTTTTAAACCAATGCTTACTTTTCACTCTGCTATCCCACAAACAGGGAAAACATGGAAATTTCGTATAGCCGCTTTGTTGACCTAATAAAAAATTTACCATTTTTAAATCAACACATGTAACCCCCTCGTGATCATAGTACTTCAGTTTTTCAAAAACAAAAGATATGTTTTGATATTCCTCCCTTAATTTAGTAGAATGCGCGCTATGCTTATTGCCATTGTGTAGTAAAACACATTTCAAACTACGATTGGAACTGTCTGCGAAAAGTCTCCACTCATTTGGCTAGTTGTTTACCACTGATCTCAGTACACAACATAATATAAATTTCTTTCTTTGAGTCTGGATACCAACAGCTGTGATCTTTCTTTTGAAAGGTCAAGGTCTCTAATAACTTAAAGCGGCTTGAGTAAAAAGCGTCTTGAGTGAAAAGTATGATATTGATGATGTTGCTTAAAATCACTGTCTTTCTCGAAGGATGTACTACCATGGCTACGTGCGATTGCAGTGGATTATGTGCTTGAAAGATCTGGTAGGTCACCTAAAGTAGGAACAGGGATATCCTCTGAACGAGGCAAAGGTCTCTTAGCGGATTCCAGATCGGGACAGATCTTTTTCTTCGGTTAACTCCACGTAACTTGACTAAGCAAAAATAACAGTCATCGTAGTGACTTTTCGGTTCCCTCTAAACCATAGACACACCAAACTTCAATTGACGTCTTTTTCCGTTATTCCATTGTCTAATTCTTTGATTGTAATTATTAATAAAACAAAGTAGGTACATATATATACTCGTACATATGCTTTCAACAGACAACGATTAGCACCACAGAGGACTCTTAAACAAAACATACATCTAGAGAAATTTTCATGCATAAGTCCTGCACAAAAACTTGCGACGAGCCAATAAAAAAGAAGGAAAATACATCATATCATGGTAGGTACCTACCTACATCATGTCATATTCCTGTTCAATCAATTCGTGTCAATCGATGTACGCTACCGTTAATTAATCGACATCTAACAAACAATAATGCCATTAGTAATGCAGAGGCACCCATTATTTGCACATGACCAGCAGTATATATAAGTAGAGTGTAAGTAACGGTTTTCCCAGAAAACCATTGGTATTGTGAATGGCTAGTTTCCTCTAAACGTTAAACACTCTAGTGGGCAAACTCTACCAGGACTGAAGTTTTCCAATTATAATCTACACCAGTATATTTCTTGGATCAGCTATGTGCTGCTTATTTGCTGCACCTTTTTAAATTATTCACTTAGAAAGAAGGAAATTGTAGGTTCATATTGTACCAACATCTCCGCATCAGGTGTGTGACTACAAAATGTCACACACATAAAAAACAACTTCACATTTTTTCAATCTTCTGGAAAACACCCTGTTTACTCATAAAAACTGCGCTCGCTTCTAATTAAAATGCATTTCTCTCGCCTTGGGTTAAATTGAATTTAAGGCCGCTCATCGTGGTCAGTCTCTATCCCCAGTTAAATGCAACAAACGCGTAACAACGGCAAAGTGCATCATGCGGTTCATTTGGACAGTTGTGCAACCAAGACAGGATTTATGTCCACTTTTGTATCCAAAGGAGTTACGAGTACATTTTTTTGTGTATCTAAAATAAATGGCCTGATAAAGTTTTCATTTTAGTGAACAAAGGAAAATAAAGTTTTCTACCGTATGTCTTCGGCTGAAGTTGGCTCAGATTTTTATTTTTATTATTTTTTTAGAAAAAAAACTTCAAAAATAGTTCTTCCCCGTCAGGAAAGTGGATTGTTTTAGTTGTAAATGTTCCTAGCACAGCAACCCAGAGCAAAGTACGAATGTTTTAGCTCTCTAAAGACACCCAAAGTTAAACATGAAGATAATATTGGGGAGAGTATAAGAGGCCCCTGTTTCTGTTTTAGGATTAAAATTTCACTTTTTGGATTTCTGAAAGGAAAACTCGTGCGCTCCGATGAGTTTTAAGTATTTAATTTTGTACGGTAATGAGGATGTGGATGCGAGCATATAGCATGGAAAAGTATATACCTCTTGCGTGAAGGGAGTAAATATTAAACTTAAATTAGAAAATATCTTTGTTTGTTGTGTTTAGTAAGTGGTTCAATACAGAAAGTAGAAAAGAAAAACTTAATGTAAAGAGGTCAAAGTGTGAAAAAGAAAATTAGATTTACAGTGGGTTTTTATCCCAAATGAGTGCGTATATGAGTTGTTTCTTTATAAATTGTATTTGCCCTTAGTAAATAGTTTTAGAACTTTCATTTATTTAACACGGATTCCCAACATTGGAGAGTGCAGAGAAAACAAGAAGGGCACTAAAGACTGAAAGGTAGTCTATGTCACAAATCACACTGCATCTATTACATAAAGATTGCGTAATCTAAGCCCCTCCTATGGTACCTAATTTTGACTAGCTGTTTAAGAGTTACATATATACCACAGTCATACTTGTCCATTCTGCAGATGTTTTATTTGTGAATGAGGGACAAGGTTCAACAAAATATCCACAGTGTTTCAATTTGTAGCGGTTGTCATTGTACTTGCGGCAGTCATAGAACGAAGTCATAACCGAGTAAATTTGAAAAATGTTGAAGAATGAATGAATGGCGTAATTCTTCAAGCTGTTTCGGTGGGGACGAAAACCATTAGAAGATGACCCACATAAAAGAGGCCTGTAATAGTAACTACTCTCGGAAATATTCAATTTGTGGAATAAAAAAAGCGACCGCTGATTAAAATGTTGGTGGGGGCGAAAGCCGCCATTTATTTGGGTTATTACAAGCTACAACTAACTTAAGGCTAAAATTTAAAAATAAAACTTAAAACTAAGACTTAAAGCTAAGGAGAATGGTGAAGGAGTTCGGCTTTGAGGCAGGGAGTGCTGAGGTTAAAATCAAAATGTGTGAGGTTTGAGTTAACTTATCCCAGCATACGGGAAATTGGTTCATTAGATCCATATGAAGTGCGGTGAGACGGTAGATAGAAAAGTCGAGGACATCGTAAATTTCGTGGGTTAGTATTGAAGAGCCTGATAGAAGTCGATGAATGAAAAGAATGTCTGCAACACTTCTGCGTTTCTCTAGAGTACTCAGGTTGATGGGGTTGAGGCTTGATAGGGAGGCAAGATAAATGGATCGTTCCAAGGAAGACCTCGAAGGGCAAATCGAAGAAATCGACTTTGAATATTCTCGATACTGGTCACACGAACTTGCTGAAAGGATGACCACGCTTGACTGGCGTATTAAAGGAGGGGGTGAATAAAAGTTATGTGGACGAATCATGTAAGGGTCGGAGAATTCTTCGGACCATCCACAGTGGTTTCTCCCATAGGCCAAAAGTCAAAATTTCAAGGTTAAAGAAACTCGTTTTTTTTAATGCAATTATTATCTATGATAACGGGAGAACAAAGTGGCAGTAAGGTTTCTCCTCTAAAATTAGTTATGGGCAGTCAGTCCCGTCACGAAGTTGAGTGTTTTTCGCAGTTTTATAAAAAACGTTAATCTGAAAATACGACATTCCGGTTTAACCATTTTTGGTCTACTTTTTAAAGTTTATTTTGGAAAAAAGGTGATATGAATAATAAAATAATGTTTAACGATAGCTTTTAAATAATTTTCTTTAAAAAAAAATATTTTTTTATTATTTTGACCTCTATTGAAAATGGTGCATAATTTGTGTTTTTTTCATATTTCGTGTTTTTCTGAAGAATATATACGAATTTTTTTGCGCAAATTTGCGCAAATCGTAGGATTTTGATCCGAAGTAAAACACTATTTTCCTCTTTTTTTTGGGTTCTAGCAATATAATCAAGCGCATTGATATTTTTAATATTTGGCATAAGGCGAAGAAAGGTCGCAGTATTACCAAAATTAATGAAATATGGGCAATTTTTAAGGAAACTTACCAAATTGAAAGTTTAGACGCAAAGAAAAAGATAAATACGCTTTGTAAGTGCTTTTATAGAAGGTGGCTTCTTCGCGAAAAAAAACGAATTTTTATAGGCAAATAGTGTTTGGCTTGATTGCGTCATCGAAGACTTAAGGTCTGAACAGGACCAAATAGAAGAAAAAAAGTCGCCAAGTAATCAGGGTTGACCAAAAAAGCTTTTTTTTAGAAAGCTCGTCTCTAACTAAGAGGAGAAGATATTGCTTGTGTTTTGAAGCATTGTCAGTCAACTGACAAAATCCAAGCCAAACTACTTGATTCAAATGATGCTTTGAAACTTTTGGTTGAGGCCAAGTTGTCAAAACATCAGTACCATGTTATCAGGAACTTGGTAAACCAAAAGACTGAAGTTGATATTTTTCCAAGCTATGCTAAGGTTCTTAAAGCGAAACAAGATTGTTATCCAGAGCTTGAAACAATAAAAATTTCCGATTCATCGGCCGAAGTTACCCTTCAAGGACACCTTATGCCCAACGCATTGTAGAATCCCAACGAGAAATTTTTTCAAAATTTGGAGACTAATTTCGGTAATAATATAAATATTTTACCAACCAGGTTTTGTGTTTTAGATAGTAAAACTTGTCCTTTATTTTTTCTTTTGTCTGTGTTTATTGTAATAGTGTTTCGTGTTTGTTTGTTTGATAGCCTCAGTTGCCAGTGCAGTGTAACAGTGTCTCTAGTCTGTATTTAACCACAGGAGGTAGAATAATGTAGTGTACGTCTTATGTAAAAAAAATTGGTTTCAGTGTGACTCAAGAAACTCTTGATTTAGGTAATCTTACTTTAATTGGCAAATGGGGCTTTGATGGAAGCAGTGGACAGTCCGAATATAAACAAAGAATTTCTGGCGAATTCAGTGATGCCGATATGTTTATAATTTCATATGTTCCGATTCAACTATTTTCGCACGAGAGCTCTGAGTCAGAAAAGAAAATTGTATGGCAAAATCCTCGTCCAGGATCAACTCGATACTGCCGACCAATACGTTTTCAATTAAAAAAAGAAACGGCAGAGTTGAGCAGAGCTGAGCAGAAATATATGCAGAACCAGATCAATGATGTAACTGACGGTAAGGTATGCAATGCCTTGTCACATACTGCTTCGCAGTAGGTGTGTTATATTTGCGGAGCAAAGCCTACTAATATGAATGATATTCAAAGTTCCTTACAAAGAACTATTAACGAAGATTTCTTAGATTTTGGCATATCTCCACTGCATGCGTGGATAAGATTCTTTGAATTCTTCATTCATCTAGCATATAGATTAAATTAAAAAAAATGGCGGACAGGAAATAATGGAAAACCTCTTTTGGACGCACAGAAAAAACGAATACAAGCAGAATTCAGAACATTGGATTGATAATTGACAAGCCAAAACCAGGTGGTGGAAATTGAAACGATGGAAATACTGCACGTAGATTCTTTGCAAACCCATCTACATATATCTTCTCAGATAACTGGTGTTAAACAATCAATAATTGAAAAATGTGCTGTGATTTTAAAAACTTTGGCAAGTTGTTTTGCAATTAATGCAGAATCTTTCGAGAAATATGCGCAAGATACAGCTAGTGAAATTGTTGCAGAATACCCTTGGTACCCATTGAAAGCTTCAGTACACAAAGTTCTTATTCACGGAGGATAAATTGTGAAACACGCTATATTGCCTATAGGCCAATTTACGGAAGAGGCGGCAGAGGCGAAAAACAAAGATATTAAATTTTTCCGATCGAAGAATACACGAAAAATATCTAGGCTGTCAACAAACACAGATTTATTGAATAGACTACTTCTTACCTCAGACCCTTTGCTTTCTAACGAAAGAAATTTGAAAAAAACACAAACATAGACATTGTCTAAGAATATTTTGAATTTATTACTTTAACCTTTAATTAAATTAAATAATATATAAAATTAATCACAGTTTAACTATTTGTTTTATTTTCTATCATTTAAAATTAAATTTTGAGTTTTGACCGCCCTTCCCATACAAATTAAACCACTGTGCCATCGTTTGACAAAGCCAAGTGATGAGTCAGCTTTACGAATTATCTCGTCAATATGTGAAAGGAAATTTAGTTCCCTATAGTACAATATTCCAAGATCGCGGAGAGATTGAGCGATGGAGAAGGTAAAGGTGGGCGGAGGACACGTGGTGCTTACATGATAAGGTAATAGATTGGCATTAGGCAATATTGAGCTCTAAGCTATTTTATAGGCACCAGTTCGAAAAACTATCAAGGTCTTGTTAAAGGAGACAATAATCATGTGGTGAAGAGATGGCTTTGAAAAATTTGGTATCATCAGCGTACAGAGAGAGGGAAGAGTGTTTAATAACCCTCTCAACATCGTTTATGGTTAGAATGAAGAGAAGGGGACCTAGATGGCTGCCTTGTGGAACACCAGAGGTGGCCAAGAAAGGAGTTGATGGGACGGATGTGAAGCGAACTCTATACGAACGGTTTTCCAGGTAAGAAGATATCCATTTTAACAATACGGGTTCGAAACCGATGGCAGGCAATTTGAAGAGGATTAAGTTATGAGATATCTTATAAAAAGCCTTACTAAAATCAGTTGCAATAACGTCGACTTCTTTGCTATTCTCTAAGGCAGACGGGGCGAAGGACACGAATTCGACTAAGTTAGTGGTAGTTGATCTACCTTTCAGAAAGCCGTTTTGGGTGGGGAAGATAAGAGAATTGCACTAAAAGCTTAAGACTTCGTATAAAATACTTTCGAAAAGTTTGGGTAGATCAGAAAGTTTAACAATGGGGCGATAGTTTATTACTTAGCTCTTTGATCTCTTATGAAAGAGTTTTTTTTTATATTTTTTTTATAATCTGCGCGCTCTGAGGGGGATATGAATGCCCTTAAACTGTTTCAGGGCACGGGCGTTTATTAAAAGGAAGAAGAGGAACAGAGGAGGAGCCTGTGCATGTTGACTTTAAATTCTTGAAGGTTGTAGTGATAGGGAAATACAAAGCCTGGTAGAACATTCCAGTTTCGTGTCGTTCGGCTTATAAACTAATCCCTATATTTGACAGTCCGACCGAAATTGGGCTTAAGGCTGAACTGATGTGCATTCGAAGCATGACGAGTATTGTTGGTGAAATTTTGAAGGGGAGGAATGCAACTGGTTATTTCTCTGAAGCATTTTTTATAAAAAAAAAAAATGATAAAATAGGGAGAGACATGAGATATTTCTCCGATGTTCCAGTGAATGTATACAATTCACAATGTCTCTATCACCAATAAGTTTTAACGCGCGATTCTGTACCCTGTCAAGAATGTGCAGAACGGTCTTTGGTGCACCAGACCAGATATGGGCTTTATATTCAAGCTTAGGGCGGATGAATGCCTTATAAATTGAGCCCAGATCAGACGGGGTAAAATATTTCTTGCAGCCTAGACATTTTGCAGCATTTTTGGCGACCTCGAATATGTGATCGTTCCATCGAAGATGGTTATTAATACACATACGGAGAATGGCAAGCCTTTCGGTTTCAATAATGCAAGTACCATCGATGGATAATGGTTGAGGGTTATAGTTCAGCTTGAGAGACAGAAGACAGCATTGTGTTTTGGAAGCATTAAATTCCACTCTGTTGGTTGAACCCCATTTGATTATGCTGTCCAGGTCCTAATCTGACGGAATTTTCCTAGTGATAGAGACAAACGGAAGAGATGAAAGAGGGGGATCAAAAGGCAGGGACAAAAAGGGCCAACGGAGAAGTTAAAAAGGTAGCTGAAGTAAGAGGGGTCTGGTTCAAAAGAGTTGTTGGCGAAAGATTGTTTAAAATAGGTGGCAAAAAAGTTGGCAATGGCATACGGATTAGTTGATGATATGTCTTCAAAAGAGAGGGATGAAGGGTAACTGTCAGTTTTTTTTTTATAGTTGACGAATTGAACAAATTACTTAAGGTGGTTTATAAGATTTGCTTGCGCGTTAATTAGGTGCCGCTGGTAGAGAGAGATTGAATTGAATGTAGAAACCGAATGTGGAATAGTCCAAAACAGATTGGTAGGATGGAAAGCTGCCCATAACTTGTTTCTCTTGTTACGTAAGGCACGAAGTTTGCGATTATACCAAGGGGGATACAAAGAGAAATAGAATTAAATATTTCTCTGTAAAAAATTGTGAGGGCTTCGTTTAAGGATAAGTTAGTAAACTCAAAGGAACACCTACTCAGATAGGTATTTATTTTGCGGAAATAAGCTTTATGAAAGTCATTAGAATAGTGCGAAATGCGGGAGGAGTAGATTGAAGTGGTGAATTGAGGAAAAGTGAAATATTAGACAGGGGACAAAGCGAGACTGAGGAGTTAATGGGATAAGTAGTGAATATAAGGTCTAATTGCCTTCTCATGTAATTTAAGACATTACTAACTTGACATAGACTTGAATCAGTTAGCCGATCTATAAAGAGACATTCGTTAGTGGAGTTGGCATTTGAAGCGATAGAAAAAGATTCATCATCGAAAGGAGTCCACTGCAGCAGAGGCAGATTAAAGTCGCCAAAAATAAGGATGTCATCAAGGGAATCAGCTAGATCAATTATTTGATCATTCACGTCGATAACAAGTTGGTAAAATTCGATAGTTTGAATTGGTAGAATGTAGCAACACATAGCGTACAGGGATCTGTGTGGAAAAGTTATTTTTATTGTAACGAAGTCGACCTTAGAAGAGGAAGAAATGGCAATAAGAAAGAGTTAAGGTCGTTATGGATAGCCAGTAGCCGTCGAGAGATAGAGTCAACCAATAGGTGGGTAGGGTCGTTGTCTCGAAAAACACTAAAAGTAGGAGGGAATAACTCTTGGCTCTTTATGTCGGGGATCAGATTGGTTTCAGTCAGAGCATAAATATCGAAAGGGAGAGCATGGGATTGGCGCAAAACAGCTTGGGTTTTCGAGCGTAAGCCTCTTATGTTCTGGTAGTAAAATGTAAGAGGAAAATTGTTGTATAAAAACGAAGGGGAAGGTGCTTGAAGTGCTGATGATAGTGGCAGTTTATGGACGAACAAATCTGTTGTGGTCACTTCGGCTCCGTTGGAGATGTTGCGTCCGTTTAGAGCTACTTTTTGAGGAGATAAATTAAAAATTTCGTGGAACCTGATATAGAATTTCTTGAGACTGTCTATTTCAATGGGAAGGCCTTCTTGCTGAATGGAAACCATGACGATTGTTTTGATTTTACCCTCATAGCAAACTGAGTCAGATTTGTCATGAAGATATACGCGAGAAAGAGACGTATGTTCTCGTAAACCTTTCTTTTCTCTTAGCCTAAAGAGTGCATAACGACATTCTGTTGTGTCAATAGTTTGCTGTGTTAGTTTAACTAAATGAGATAAAAGCGGATCAAGACTGGGAGCGGTGGAGGAAGAGATTGAAGAGGAAGGTATATTAAATGAGACATTAGATGTGGGGTTCAGAATATGAGAGCTAATAAAGTTAGGGTATTTGGTCCAGTTGTGAGGTGGAAATTAGGGAAAAAATTGCTAGTGGGAGCAGGTGGCGCGGAGGGTTGTAGCGGTTGAGAGGAGACAGTATGGGAAGTTGGGTTTAATTTAAACGTAACTCGCTTATGTATGGGCTTCGGTGGCGCGGCAATATTAAGTGCATTTAAGGAAGAAGAAGAGAAAATGCTTGGTTATGATGGGGTCAAATTGGGGAATAGTTTGGTTTTTAGGAACCAGTTAGTGTCAGATTTGGGTCGGGAGTTGGAAACAGGTTTTGGATGCTTATTACTAATCTTAGATGTATTTACAGTCTTATCATGAATCTTAGATTTATTCATGCAGAGTATGTCGGTCAATTTGTTGTTGCGCATCTTACCAAGCTTGAAGTCAGTACCAGCAGAGCTTTGGAATATCCATTCGTATCGAGTCGGTAAATTGAATTTGAAACTTCTATTACTCTTGTGGCTGGATGGCAGGAGTATTATACATTGGTTGATGGTAATACCAAATCTCTTTTCGAAAAATTGCGTAATCCATGGGACATCAGCATAGTGAGGGAGCCTTTTATGAGGAGGGTGGTGAACATCTGATTCTTCAAATTTAGCTTGTCCAATCTGCGGTGCCACTCAGAAGGTGTCCATGCAGTGCCAAACTGTTTGATGAGTTTACGTGGGGCGACAGCGTTAAGAGACGACGTTACCTTGACTTCAGATTCGTGAGTTAAATTTATCAGTTTGAAAAATCCGTTGGCGACAGGAGGGTAGAGATGAGGGTGGATCTATGCTAAGCATGGTTTCATATATCATCAATTTTGCTGCATATTGTTCCAATGCTATCATCTATCAAAAAAAGTCGAACCACGGTTAAATTGTCACCGATATTTAATTTTAAAATTACTTCGAGCATGGGATCAGGTTGCTTGGGAGATGGTTGATTGATCGAGGGGGCTTGGAGATGAAAATCTAAGTCTTTACGCATTAAGTTAATAACTTCGTAAGTATTTTGGTGTGCGATAATTTGCGCAACCGATTTTGCTTTAAGATCACTTATCACAGTATTAAGGTGACACAAGGTAGTTTCATCGTTACTGAACCTTGCGAAATCCAACTCAAAAAAACGAGCAATTTGTTTTTCGATGTTAACGAGTTTGGATTTAATTACGTCGTTCGAAGACTGTACCGCAACGCCTAATTCGTCAACACATCTTACATTGTTTTCAAGGCTGGAACATTTTTCTGTTAACTTTTCAATGAGGCTTTTATGATGGGTTTCATTAGAGTCACTAAAGCATTTTATCGCGAGGAGCACGTGCGACAGCGATATATTCATACACTCATCACAGAAGAAAAGCAGGTTGGCCGATATTTGTTGAATGAAAACCGCGTTTCTTTTGTTAAGCCCGACACAAATGGCATGGAAGCATTTGGCACAGATACCATTACAAACTATCCAGTCAGCTTTGCTATCATCTATATTAGGCAATTAGACATTCCACAAGACATGGCAGAGAATAAGTGGTTACGTAAGGTCGCGAAAAAGTAGGACAACGAATTAAAGCGAAACCAGTCAGCGAAAACAGAGCACAGTTGTACGAATGCTGATGTGTCGAGAAGTGAATTAATTTGAGAAGCAAAAATAAAAATGCGACTGAATACGGCGGCGGTTGATAGATTAGGAAAAGCAAATCAAATACATAGTTGCAGAATTTCTAAAACAAGCGCCCTTCGCGTGCTTCATGAGCATTTAGGTACGACTAAAATTAGTGCACTCTAGATGACCAAATTCTCCAGTGTAGTTCAAAAACAGCGGACATCTTTAATGTAATGACCAATTTTTAGAGCTTTGCAGTGGAGGCAATAAGGAAATTATTTAGTCGATTGTTACAGGCAATGAAAATATTATAATATACTTTGATTCGAAGTCGAAAATGGATTGAATGGGGTGGCACATAAAGGGCAAACCAACTGAAATAATTATGGCAACAATTTTCTGGGAATGTGAGCGAATCCTCTCAGTCGACTACAAAAAACGAAACACATTCATTATGCATTACAAAAATTTATACATAATAACATAGAATAACACATCCTAGTATACTTAATGCTAAATCACTAAAATGAAGAAACCATTTTCATTTGTAATGCAACACTTGCTTGTTTACCAAAACGTGTGAGAACATTTTTATCATTATACACTCTTACAATTTTAGTTGTGGTAATGTAGAATATTAAATTATGTACGAGTAAAAATTAAAGAAAAATCAGGTGTGTATTATATTTGAAGGTTTACAGAAAATAGGCAGAGAGTTTTCACCAACTATCATCAACTGCATACCATCTTGTGTTCATAAGTAAGAAAGTCGGATCCATATTTTAGGATAAACAAACTCAAATTCAACTCAACATTATAATAACAGCTTTTAGGTTTCTGTCAACACATTTTTCTTACTTCGCTAAATATGCCACAATTCATTAGCCAGTTTATTGGCAAAAATTGCCAAGTAGCGGCGGCATTCAAATATCCGTCAGAATCAATTTGACCTTTCAAGCAGTTCTTTGAAGCTGATCAGCCCTTACGGCTGGCTGTCAGTTTCTTGGATCTTCCCATTCCAACTAAATCCGTTGTTTGAAGTCCAAGCTCCAAACAAACTGAGTCCAAATTGACGACGGTCGACTTGTTCTTCGTTTGAAGTAACTGTTTATCCTAGTATTGCATCGCATCTTCTAAGGACCAAAACAAATAAAAAATCACTCATTGCCATTTCAGGAATTGAGGGATGATGACCTACGAGCTACGACGCGGTGACAAGTAATTTGAAATAACATCGCTTGCAGGTCAGTGCTGCGTACTACCTCCCCCGAATACCTACTCTTAAGTTGAATTTTTCCATAATTTTATGCTTTAAACAACATCTCAACTCACTGTTATCTCCAAAATCAATAAATTCTCTCCAAATATTTCGACCATCACCCTCCGCCCTTCATCTGTTCAATCAATGTGCGCTGATAACCCAATTGACATGAATGACAAGTTCTTGAGAAAATTCCTCTTCCTCATCCCACAGTTTATTTCAATTGGATTTGTTGTCCTCCTTTTGGATGGTAGATGTTTGGTTGAATGTTGGGAATTGTAGTCTGAAAGAAAACTGTTGCCGATTTTTATTTGCCTCTTCTCCATGTTCCTGCGGTTGTGTAATTTGAGAATCAATTGCTTCCAGCATTAAAAAAATAAAATAAAAAAAAAAAAATCGAATTAATTTGAAAACCGAGGAAGTTCTTGTCTAGTTGTGGAAGGAGCATTGTATACTTCTTAAGTTTCTGAGCAGCGAGAAATCAACGGCCGACAACTAATTAGGGTAATTTCTCCCTTAGCGTACTTCCCCAGGCTGTAGACGTTTCTTCATTCCTTCGTGTCTTCTCTTCTCTTGACAAGTTTTCCTTTCCCGTCCCTGAGTCGATCGATAATTTGAGCAATTTACGCTTTAAGCATTTATGAGCGCCAAAACCTCGAAACATTTGTCGCACACCTTTCCGCGTAGGGTGGTGAAATATCAGCCCCTCCTGACTCCGTCACTGATTTGAATGCCTTAACACGCCCTCCCTGTCGGCTGTGAAGGCGATGGTTGGGCTATACGATTTTAACCCGAGTTCATCTGCTTAAGTAAAATAATAGGAACGATGGTTTTGGTCCAGGAGTTACCTTCCGTCTGTGAATGTCGTTGTTCCAGATTTTTTCTGTTCTTTCTTCAAAAAGCGTGAACGTGCGAAAACAACCATGATAAGTATGAGAATGAGTACGAGAACCTCTCATGTTTCAACCTGGTTAACTTTTAAATGACGATGTGTCACACATTCAACTTCCACACTCGTTCTTACACTTACATGCGTTCACCCGGCTGACTCAGTATTCATTGTTTGCACACAATTCTTAACAAACAACGACTGGGAATGGTTGTGGTTTGTGTGTTGCTTGGTTGGTTCCCTTTTCAGATGCGGGGACAAAATAAGTTTATATCCATGCGGAAGAATAATATGCAGACTCAGTTGGACCATAAACCAAGGGACAAGGAATTCGTTCCAACAGCCTGTGCGATTGTCTACCCTATTGGGTTGAGGAAGGAGAAAAAGTTTGACATAAAAAAAGAGGAGCCATCGCTTCCGGTTTACAGTCCAGAAAATCGTAGTCGTCGTTGCCGTCATTACAGGCATCATTTCGATGACTTTGGGACACAAAAATCGCTTCAGTGGACAACTACCGTCTCTCCCATCTGATATACAATATTTGTGCGCAAAATGGGACCAAAAATTAAAAAAAAAGAGATACAAAAATGAAATGGAAAACGTCATCATCATCATCCGCCGCAGAGATTTATGGCTATGTTTTTGTCCTTTCTGCGCGAAACTGCTATTGCTACTCTGCGGTGTTCTTTGTGCGAATTTATTGGAGCAGTTTTGTTGCGGATGATGAATTTGTGCGATCGGTACGATTGGTTTTGGGTTGGTTGACTTTAATGGGCTTAGGAGCTTGGGGTTAGGGCTGTAAAAGCCATATCAGCGCGCTAATGTACTTCGGAAGTGTTGCTTTGCCTGTAAATTGCAGTTATTTATCATTTTTGTGGCGTCGATATGAGATGTTTAATATTGGTTGCAAAGGGGATGACACAAAAAGAGGTTTCATTTCATGCTTCAATTTTTATAATAGGGCTCGTAACGAAGGGACAAATTGAAAAATATTGAATTTCATGGGATTTTCTGATAGCTCTGTCTAAGTATTAATTGTCCTTTTTTCCAGAGGAACCTCAATTGAACGGAGTTCAATGTACATATTTAGCGTTTTTCAAGGACTATCGTCACTTCATAATATAAATGTTGCATTCTCACTCACTCATTTACGTTCGAAGTAGCTTATTTTGCATTTTATTTTTTTAGTTTTTAGTTTCAATCAAATTAACCATTTGACTTCTATTGAGCCATTGTTTCTTAAATATCCGGGATAAGCGTGGAGTTGACATTCAAACAAAAAGAGACCACCACCTTATGGTAGCTTATGTCCGTCCGCAACCCGAAAAAGAGAAAACACACCCTTAGAGGAGCAAGGTATGACATAGATCATGTAGTGCGAATACAACCTAGAAACAATGCCTCCATTCCACCAAATATAGAGGAGGCGGAAAATATTATCGCGAGATAACAGAGAAGCCACAGTTGTACCATGCTGTCCGCTGTCGAGAAGAGGAAACAACTTGAAGTATATATACCCTCGCTGAGAGTAGAAATGAGCTTGAGTTGAAGAATTGTATGAAAATGACGGAAGTTGTCGGGTCAAAGTAATTATTGAACAATAATGATTGAAGAGACCAGTTCTGGTTGAAAAAGTTAGAGAAGCTGCAAGAAGATGCGACAGCAAAATCGTTCACTGAGTCAGCAAAGAGCTGAGAGGTGGTCACAGCTTTATATTATTACCACGTTTATATGACCGGATTGAGGGATCGGATTTAAAAAGGATCCAGTTTCGATCCAGGTTTTCGCTGTAACCTTCTCTTGTGTGCGGAGTTGTGTATGCAAGCCAAACACCCTTATCGATATGTTTTTTTTTTCTCTCACTGTCAAACTTCGACCCGCGTTTACATGCAAAAACTCAACTCGAGAACAGAAAATTTTGTGATCGGATCGAGTCAATCCTGTTTCAATCCAATTTGAGTTTACATGACACTCTACCCGAATTGAATCCGGATTCATTCCGCCATATAAACGTGGTATATGTACATATATGCTGTTGAGTGATTTATAATCCTGTACTTTGTTCCATTGTTATAATAAGGCTTTTCTTTAGTTTTTGTTTAGCACTCATAATAAGTGGTGGGTTTTATTTTGCATTAGCGATTTCTCTATTTTTCCAATAAATTATGGGCCAAGATATGCGGTATTTTTTTTTTCAATCGCGAAGTACTGTTGCATGGATAAAATAACTTGAAAAACGCTTTTCTGAAAAGTTTTTTTTTTGCAAAGTTTTGTTTTGAAATTAGAAAGAGTGCTAGCATAGGAAACTCACCCACATTCAGCCACTTCTGCACATAAGCAATTGCACAACTGCTAGAGAAATATGGGTGAAACTCGAGACAGTTCATATTGTAAAATCAAAGGAGAACATTCATATGCTTCAACAGAGTTTTTATATGTTCTTGATGGATTCTTCTGTTGATGTGGCAAAATGTATTTTTTGATGACTTTACCAGAGAACTACGGTCACTTTTACAGCAAACGCTAAATAACATAACTTTGAGGTTAGTTAGTTAGCATAAGACTCCAAATATAGAGGAGGCGGAAAATATTATCGCGAGATAACAGAGAAGCCACAGTTGTACCATGCTGTCCGCTGTCGAGAAGAGGAAACAACTTGAAGTATATATACCCTCGCTGAGAGTAGAAATGAGCTTGAGTTGAAGAATTGTATGAAAATGACGGAAGTTGTCGGGTCAAAATAATTATTGAACAATAATGATTGAAGAGACCAGTTCTGGTTGAAAAAGTTAGAGAAGCTGCAAGAAGATGCGACAGCAAAATCGTTCACTGAGTCAGCAAAGAGCTGAGAGGTGGTCACAGCTTTATATTATTACCACGTTTATATGACCGGATTGAGGGATCGGATTTAAAAAGGATCCAGTTTCGATCCAGGTTTTCGCTGTAACCTTCTCTTGTGTGCGGAGTTGTGTATGCAAGCCAAACACCCTTATCGATATGTTTTTTTTTTCTCTCACTGTCAAACTGAATCTTTCGACCCGCGTTTACATCCAAAAACTCAACTCGATAACAGAAAATTTTGTGATCGGATCGAGTCAATCCTGTTTCAATCCAATTTGAGTTTACATGACACTCTACCCGAATTGAATCCGGATTCATTCCGCCATATAAACGTGGTATATGTACATATATGCTGTTGAGTGATTTATAATCCTGTACTTTGTTCCATTGTTATAATAAGGCTTTTCTTTAGTTTTTGTTTAGCACTCATAATAAGTGGTGGGTTTTATTTTGCATTAGCGATTTCTCTATTTTTCCAATAAATTATGGGCCAAGATATGCGGTATTTTTTTTTTCAATCGCGAAGTACTGTTGCATGGATAAAATAACTTGAAAAACGCTTTTCTGAAAAGTTTTTTTTTTGCAAAGTTTTGTTTTGAAATTAGAAAGAGTGCTAGCATAGGAAACTCACCCACATTCAGCCACTTCTGCACATAAGCAATTGCACAACTGCTAGAGAAATATGGGTGAAACTCGAGACAGTTCATATTGTAAAATCAAAGGAGAACATTCATATGCTTCAACAGAGTTTTTATATGTTCTTGATGGATTCTTCTGTTGATGTGGCAAAATGTATTTTTTGATGACTTTACCAGAGAACTACGGTCACTTTTACAGCAAACGCTAAATAACATAACTTTGAGGTTAGTTAGTTAGCATAAGACTGGCGGTGTAGCAGATGGCGGTAATCGGCATCGGTACCGATGGCGAGGAAATTTGGCATATTTCCGAGAAATTACAAGAGAAGGGGCGGCAGCAGTTTAGTAAGGGTCATTCCACGAAGGATCGACCGACGTTCTGAACGACCCCCCTCCGATTTGGCTGAAAAGTGATAGAAATATTCGTTGGAGTGGTAGGAATCATAAGGCAAAAAAGTTTTGCAGAATTCGATATAGTTTGTGTGTAACGGAACTTCAAAAATTGGCAAAAAATCGAAATTTAAACGTTCTTCTATATTTAAAAAAAATCATAACTTTGGTTCTACTCATCAGAATTCGATAAAATATACCTTGTTGCATTCAGGAAAATGTGAATTTTCAAAGATTATGAATAATTTTTATTTTCAAGGACGAAGGCTTTGCTTTTTTTATATATTTTTTATAATCGTCCTCTATCTCTATGTCAAATTTCAAGTTGAGATCTCTATGGGTTCGGCCGAAATAATGTTTTATAGAAAGGTTAAATATTCTGAAAATAAATATTTCCATATTAAAAAAAGTCACACCGGGGCCTTTGTATCCCAAGGCCTTAAGAACTAAGAAAATCATTATTTATTTTCTTCTAAGAGCATATACATATTCTTCCAATGAAAAGGAAAAATATTTTCCTTTAATAACTCCTGGTGAAACGGATGAAATATGATGGAGTTTTCTTGTTTCCGGCACAGTTCTTAAATTAGAAAATCTTGATTCCATCAATAATTTTTCTTCATTATACTCCTGTGTGGATACGTAGGAGAAATCCATATTTCTTATATTTTCAGTTGCCCAGTTATATAACTGTAAGGGAGTTGTTAAATGTTCCCTATACGGTCTTTGAAGGCTAGCTCTGGCAACCAGTCTTTTTACTGTGCCACCAAGTCCATCGCATGCACTCTTACCATGTGAGGTGGCAAAGAAATTCCATTCAGCATTCAATCCAAAATCCTGTTCATGCAATGTTAAATTAAAAAAATTCTTTTTGTTTTTGTACTGCGCAGCAGATCCATCGGAAAAATAGGTAATATTTTTTAAAATGTTGGCATTTTTTGTACAGGAACTCTAATGTGGGAGACAGACTGCTGGTATTGATACCATGGTATAGCAATACTACGTTCTATACCACATGTCTGTCACTGCAATACTACGTAAAAAGCTAGTATACCATGAAATATACCTGGTATTCAGATTCGCAATTTTTTGCTGGTATACCACCATCTTACTGATTGCAGCGCCAATTTCTCTCTATTGGCTAGTCTTCGTAGCTTCTTTGACAATTCTTAGGTATGCACTTTCGCTTTCAAGTATTTAAATCTTCTTTTTGTTCATCATTTGGCACAAAAGTGAATTATTTTTATTCATCCTGTCTTGAATTTTCTATTTTTATTTGTTATGACAGACAACACAAACGTCAAAGTATACTACTTAACGAAAAAGTCATCGAATACTACGAAATGCAGTGTGTCAGGGGTCGTAGTATTCACTATGCCATGGTATTCGTACTATGGTATCAATACCAGCAGTCTGTCTCCACTATAAGAGACGGCGCTGAAATAGGTGTACTGCGATAGTGTCATGCTTTAAGCAGTCACTGATTACAACAAAACTTTCGTTTTTAATTTCATGCATCTCGTTCCGATAATATATTGCGAAAGGGTAAATCGTCGCCTGTTCGTTAGTCCAGTGGTATCCCTGCACTGCATCTTGCACAACAAAACCATAATTTTCAGAAAAGTCCATTAAAACAAGTATGTCCGTTTTCGTTAAGAGAGTTTTGACTTCTTTAGTGTACATGTTTTGCTGGTCAGTTATAAAAACGTGACGAATGAAAACACTAAGCCGTTTCAAAAAGCTCTGAATGAAATCCTCAGAGTTTTCAATTCTGACTTCCAATTTTGATCGGTCTGTGTGGGTCCACTGATAGTATGTTACGTCTTCTATAAAGTGATTACTAAATGCAGTGTCAAAGATTCTTCTTAATTTAGAATAGTTTGGGCAATGAAGGCACTTGCCCAAGTAACAATTTATATGAGGAGGGTTACATATTACCAAAGCTAAACAGGCTCTGCTGTCATTGAGATGCTTATCTTCGTTTTCTGTCAGCCTCGATATGTTGCTACCCTCAAACATGAGTTTGATATTTTGATGGATGGTGCAAACCATTGAAAAACCAATCTTAATATTATTATGAACTTCCTTGAACTTACAATATATCTCTCTAAGGTTAGCCAAAACCAGGCGTTTTTGAATATGTTGTTTCTAATTTTCAATCTAACAAAAGAGCAAAAGGTCTTATTTTTGAACCTGAGAAAATAAATTTTTGTTACCTTTATAGATACGTAGTCTTTTTTTCCTGGCATTAAACGGCTGATATCGTCTTCACAGTAAAAAGTTTCTACCAATTGCTTAATATCAGCATTTAAGCTTCTCCCATAAGTTGATGGAACGCTTTGATCTTCTTAAATTTTTCTAGATTTTTAAATCATATAACTCGTCGATCCTGGAAACTCTTCTATAATTTTTTCGACGCTCCATTCTCTTGAAAGTAAGGACAACAAAACAAGTTTGGTGTCTTTGCTTGTAGTTTTTTGGAAATTTTCTTTTATTTTCCAAACAAAATATTCTTCCTCTCTGGAATAATCTTCATCGAATTCAATAGTAACAAAGAAAACTTTCTCTGCGGTTTTTAAAATAGCCTTTTTCAATTTTGACTGAACATATTTTAAGTCACTAAGTTTTCTCTTGTCGAATAGATCTTCTCCAATATACTGTATGCATTCATTAATCAAATTGAATGCAATGTCTTTATCAAAATACATTTCGTCACCTTCAATTTGATCTTCAACATCCAGCAATGATGGCGTTGTATCAGAATTTCGGATCTGACTCAATTTTTTTCTGCACGAAGAGCAAATTACCAACTTTGTGTCCAATTTTGGCTGAACCGTAACCATCCATGGTCGTACAGGCCGCAAATCACGAGCACTGGGTTGGTGAGGTAGTAAATCCAGAGGATTACAGCACGTTTTCCACACAAAAGTACTCATTATCAATTTATTAATCAACTCTTTTTACGATATAATTCTGGAAAAAGTCCCGAGCTCACGACTGATTGACATCAAGTGAGTGCAAAACTTTTTTCCCTTATGATTCCTAACACTCCAACGAATATTTCTACCACTTTTCAGCCAAATCGGAGGGGGGTCGTTCAGAACGTCGGTCAATCCTTCGTGGAATGACCCCTTATGATTCCTACCACTCCAACGAATTTTTCTACCACTTTTCAGCCAAATCGGAGGGGGGTCGTTCAGAGCTCTCCATATAGCCTCGGCAATTTATCGTGGAATGACCCGTAAGTTAAATTCTTCATGTATAAGAAAAGCGGACACTGGAAGTGAGATTGTCCAGAGAGATTAACAAAAGGTATTCCAAGTTCCAAGAGAGTTAAAACTTTTATTTGTGAAACAGCAGCAGCGGAATAAATTGGCAAAGAAGATGAATTGTTTTTAGACTCCGCTGCAAGCGACCATATTATGTGTGAGAGAGAGGGGCTTGTTAATTATATATCGTTCAATAGGAAATGGTACCAAGAGCAGTGCCGTTGAAAAGGTGACATAAATGTGTTCTCTTTCATGGACGTAATGTATGTTCCAGACATATGTACATGTGTAACATCAACTGCGGCCAAGCTAGCTGTCACGATCGGGAGTCTACGATCAACCACCAAAGAGACCAGTTCTTGTTAATAGAAGCAGCTAATAAAGTTTTAGCTTAATTTACTTATATTCTTCCGTTCTGTTTTCTTTTCGGTTTCGCTTTTTGCTGTTCTCTCTCTCTCTTTCGTTCTTTTTAAGTCAGAAGTGGGATACGAAACTCGATCATAGCTCTGAAACAGAGCTTTTTTCCCCTTTTCCGTTGCTACGAAAACCAACTGCTTCAAAAGAAGGACCACGGAGCGTTATCGCCACCGGTTATTTGATCGCTCGCTCAAATAAACAACTTTCCGCTGGATTGGTGTACTGAAGTCAGGTGGCTGTGGCGCGACGATCATTTTTTGTACGTTGATATACATAGTAACTCCACACTAAAAAGGGCGGGAAAACTTGCGAAACCGTGGATTTTTTGACGGTTTGGTCTCAATGTCTTTTCTTCTATGATCGGTTGAAGGCGTTTCGGAAGAATTTTTTCGAATAACTTAGACAGTATTGGTAACAAGGTAATCGGACGATTGAAGTAACTTCACTTAGTACTTTGCCGGGTTTTGGTACCATAATTACTTCCGCGACTTTCCACATTCGTGGGACATAACTTTCCACATTCGTGGGACATAACTTAGTCTGCTGCATTTCTCCTGTAATAATATCAAATCCCGGACCTTTTTCGAGTTGATCTTTTTTTTATTTCTTTCGCTATTCTCTTAGAGTTTACTGGTGGTATTAATCTATCGTCTTCGCACATTTCTCTGTCTGCTGAGAGTAGTCTTTATCTTGGTATGGCTGAAAGACATTTTCAAGATATTCAGCGAATAAATCTACTTTTTGTTTGTTTTTTTGGCCAGTTTCCACTTCCGTTCTTAACTGGCGGAATATATGGCTTGGACTTTTAATTTTCTTTGTAGCCTTCCATAGTGAGTATTCTGTACTAGCATCGTTTGTCAGATTGATAAAGTATCTTTCTACCGACGAATTTTTCAATTATCTAATCCCTTTTCTAAACTTATTAGTTAAATTATTGGGTCTTGTTTTATCACTTGGCGCTCTCAATAGTTGCCAGCGTTTACGAGCTTTTCTCTTTTCAGATATACATTTCTTTTTACTTTACTCTTAGATTCAGTTGTTGAAGTCCAAGCAGAATTCCGTATATCTAAGGTGAAGGTCTGTACTTCATTATCTAATTGCTCAATTGTGTCTATTGTTGAGAATAGTTCAATGCATTCTTAAAGTAATTGTCTGAAATAACTCCAGTCAGTCAGTTTGATTGGGTTATTCTCCTTCATTATAATCTTATTTCCAAGAGTAAGCAGCGCAGATAAGTGACCTGATCTGAGTCAAGATCTGGCTCTTCTTCTACTTTGGTAGTATTTAAGGAGATATTCTTAGATATAAAGAAGTCGACAACATCCGGGATTTTATTTAGCTAGGTTTTCCGTTTTTTTTTTCTAATTTGCGCGCGCCAAAAGGAATATGAATACCCTTATAATGTTGCAGGGTACGGGCATTTAGGAAAAAGGGGAAGAGAAACAGAGAAGAAGCCTATTTAAATTTTTGACGGTTGTAGTGATGGGGAAATACAAAGCCTGGTAGATCATTCCACATTCGTGTCGTTCGGCTTATAAACGAATCCTGTATTTGATGGTACGACCGAGGTTAGGCTTTATGGTGAACTGATGTGCATTGGAAGCATGTCGCGTATTGCGGGTGAAATTTTGAAAGGGAGGAATGCAACTGGCTATTTTGCTGAGAGACACGAGACATTTCTCCGATGTTCAAGTGAATGTATGGAATTCACAATGTCTCTATCACTTATAAGTCTTAACTCGCAATTCTCTACTCTATCTAGAATGTGCAGAACAGTCTTGGGTGATATTTAGCGTAGATTTTTTTTAATAAATTCAAGAAGTTTTCTTCCTCTTGCATTTGTTAATTTTGATTCCCAAAATTTGTTTTTAGCATTGAAATCTCCTCCTACTATGAACTTATTTCCGAACATTCGGAAGATGTTGTTGAAATCTGCAACTAGGAGATCAATATCCAATAGATCTCGTTCTCATCTGCAAAACTCCGGCCTCGTAACTCGTTTTTCATTGGAAAAAAGGAAAAAAGTCTCTCGGGACCAAGTCGGTGGTATATCGTTGAAAAACCTGTGTCTCTTAAGGCCTGTCACGAAACATGCGCGTTATCCTGCAAAAACAATACTCCTTGCCTGAGTTTCCCATGTCGCTTCCATACGACCGCTGCACGTGCCTGAGTTAATAAATTTGCTTAACGTTGACCATTCATCGAATCAGCAAAAGACATTCGCTGTCCCAAAGAACAGTCGCCATAAGCTTCGAATCCGATTTTTCCGCCTTGAATTTCTTCGGCAGTCTCTCCCCTTTTTCAATCCACTGCGTAGACTTCAAAAAATCTTTGCAGCACTCCAGTCGTCGTTGCTTGTGAGAATTTTCGATACCCAGAGCGCACAATTTTTTTTTTTCATGTTTAATGGTGTGTAACTCGTCCGCTATCTGCCACGTCTTTATTCTTCGGTCGGCCAGAAACAATTTTTCAACTTTTCCGACGTTTTCTTCAGTGACCACTGGCACAGGACAACCTGGGCGGCGGTCGTTTTCACAGCTCTCTCGCCCTTGTTGAAATAAACGAGCCCATTTTATTGAACATGGTATATGAAGGCCTATAATCACAAAGAGTCGATGGCATGTCTTCGAAAATTTCTTCAAGGGAACGCGTTGCTCAAAATTGCGAGAATCTCCGATTGCGGCTGACATGATGATGTTTACCTACCACAGATAATTATTATTGAAACGAGCTGATATTTATACTACTAAAGAGTGCCGCAGTTTGGGCTATATCACTAATGAGACGATGACTCATTGTTGAGTATCTCAGGCAGCGAACTTATCAGCCGCCCCTCGTATGTACGATTTAAAAAAGTCAATAGTGTGCACGTGAAATTTGAAGAAGTTAATCGAAACTAATTTTTGGAACTGGATTTTAATCACACAAAACAGTGTATACTCCCAGTGCATATCAATAGCAGCCTCTGGGAGCACGATTTCTATATTTTATGTGATACTCTGGTCAACTTGCTTAAGTTAAATGCCAAACGCGAATATTTTTGATAAGGAAACTTAGTCGTAGTAACCCAGTAGAAGGAAGGTGTTGTTTATGGCTCATAGTGTCTATGAAGATTTTTCACCTACCCACAAAAAGAAATAAAAAATAAAAAATAGGAAGTTATTGCTTGTTGGCAACCTAAATGGAAGAATTGGGGGAGAGCAGGGTGTTTTCATGGATAAAAAAAAAGGATATCAAAAGATCATACGACCAATAGAAATAGGAGAACTTTGTTGAATTTAGCAAATGAATATAGTTTAGTGGTTTTGAATGGAACAACAAAAGGCGAGGAAAGAAGTGAATATACGAGTACGTTGGTACGAGAAAATTTAAATACTGTGATAGACTACTGCTTGATTTGAACAGTTCATAGGACATCTAAGCTTCGCAGACCACATGCCGCATTCCTGTAAGTTACGTATTGATGTGGAGGAACTGAGTCAAGATTCAACGGAAATAGAGAGCGCAACGAAACTACGATGGAAGAGTAGCGAGAAATACCAGCATACATAATCTGAACAGAGAGCTTCAAATATTGCAGAACATGGGAAGGATGCTCACAGTCGAAGATATGCAACAAATCATCCGAAGAGTAGCCTTAAAATCAACTTTAAAGAAAAAAGTCCATCACGCAAAAAAGAATGGTTCGAGAAGCGTCGACGGAGAACCTTTGCCTTCTTGAAATTATTTAGAAGATACTCGTATAATATTGATTTTTTCGGCAACTGTACTCTGAAGAGAACCAAAATTTTAAAGTTCATTGTGTAGAAAAGAAAAAGCAATTTTACGAAGTGAAAATACAAGTAATCGCAGTTAAAACTCAAAGGAGTTTTGGGAGGCTGTTCGTGTTATAAGGGGTTTAAAACCAAGAATAGGTTTAGATACATATTCCACTCTTAAACGTAGAAACGACGGCACTCCCTTTACTGTACTGTGATCCCAAAATTGACGATCAAATTACTCCTGGAGCTTCAGAATGTTCTGGAAAATCTTGAGGAAAAGGAGGTCCTCGGTGAAGACGAAATACCCCATGCGTTCTACAAATATTACAGCCAATTACCTTCTCAAACTTTTAAGTGAGACGGATGGAAGTGATAGCGTTTCTGCGTGCTTTGAAACTGCATTAATATTCCCGATTTTTAAAAAGGGGTTAGAAATATGGCGGATAATTACAAGGGAATATTATTTTAAAAACCATTAGAAAGATATTTGGATCTATTTTGTTCAATCGGCTCACAGAGTGGATAAATACACATATTAAGCAAATTTGAAGCTGGCTTCTGGAGAGGCTACTCAACCGATTTTGGATATATACCGCGAACAGAAAAAAAAGTCTATGCTTATTTCGTGGACTTTAAAGCAGCATTCGACAGAGTAAATAGAGTAAGGTCTTTTCTACAAATTATCGGGCATGGGTGAACCATCCACTTAAAGCAATCAATCGTTGATGCAACGTCTCGGTATGGAATGGAACAGATATGTCTGAGAGTTTCTTGGTTACTACGGGAGTACGACAGGGATATACCTTAAGTACACTATTATCCGCCTTATTTTTTGATGACGTCGAAGACTATATGAATGGAGGAGTGGAGGTTAACAATGTCAAACTAAAAGGCCTAATGTTTGCGGACGATATCGTGCTGCTAGCGGATACACCAAATGATGACGAAACTCGAGGAGTACTGCCAAATGTGGAATCTTGTGGTCTATCAAAGCAAATCGCGAGTCATGGTTTTTGAAAAGGGAAGAGAAAGTCATCCGCAATAGGAAGTATGGAGATTTGAGGGAGAGCCGGTTGAGGATCTAAAGGAATATAAATATCTCGGAGTAACTCTATATCCCAAAACAACATGGGTTTGCATCTCAAGCGGATACCCAAGGAGGACGATATCGATATCGACGATAAAAAATGCCATAAACTCAACGTAGGAACATTTTACGGCAAACAAACACATCAGTATATCTACAAAATATCGCATTTTCGAGGCAACTTCACAATCTGTTACGTTCCTAGGAGTATATAATTATTGGGTCGAGCGTCTTTTACGCTTCTTTCTCAAGTGGATACCTCACTTTCCGTTGTCTACCCCTAACTATATGCTACATACAGAAACAGGACTACCTGCGTTGTTCATTAAGACCCTCAAAATGCACTTCGATTACGTGATAAGTGTCTTTAATATGGAAGCAAGTCACATACAGAGGATTGTAGCGGAATACTCGAAGACTAGAAGTGCGTCCTGTTTTGGAAAATGGAAAGAGAAAGCGGATAGAATGAATTGTCCTCTTAGCCTAGACCGCGCAAAATACGAAAATTTAAGAAGGGACCTGTATACCATCCTAACCAGCCTAGATATCAAGATCCATTATTCTTTTGTAGAGAAAGCCCAAGCCTCTGTTCATAGAGAAGTGTACTTCAATCTTGCATATGACCTGATATAAATTAAATGGGTAAAAAATACGGAACAGAAGTGATAACAACGATTTTCAAATCACGTGGAGAATTATTGCCACTGAATTTCGTTCCACATCAACCGGATTTGTCAATCTCTGCAATCTAGAGGATCGCGAAAGTGTACTGCACTTCATAGGATTTATTCAATTTTAAAGAGATTAGGAGACTACACTTAGAACAAAATAAACTCTCACAAGAAGAAGTAAATAGCTGGTTGAACTGCACAGATTGGTTATCGCTTTAAAAATACATCAAAGCTGTATCTCATTATCGAAGACAAATAATAGAAGAAGCCTTTTAAATTATATTAAAGCCCTTAGTTTGAATTTTTATGTACATTTATGTATAATGAATTAAGAAGAAGCTGTAGGTTTATTGTAATATTTATAATTGTCAATCTGGCAGACGGTTTTTGCCATGTCGTAAAAGATCTAATAATAATAATACAACAAATGTTGAACAGTTGTTAAATATGCAGTGTATTATGCTAGACAGTGCCTTACACACCGAAGCAGAATGGTTCTGCTGGGCGCGAAATAAGAACCATAGCGGAAGCAGCTAGGTCCATGATTCATGCCAAAAATTCAAGCTCCAAGTACTGGGCAGAGGCGGTAAGTACCGCTGTGTTCATGTTTTATATAAAACAGGTACGACCACAGTACAAGATAAAATCCAAATGAGCTTTATTTCGGTTCGAATCCTGATATAAGATAGTTGCCCGTGTTTGGTTTTGGTACTCGTCCAGAGGTGTTTGTGCATATACTAGATGGGAAGGAGAGAAACTTGGATGATAAATCCAAAAAGAGAATCTTCGTTGGATATGAAGACGGCTTAAGGGCCTATAGGGTGTAGATACCAGAGCGGAGCAAGGTTGAAGCATCTCGAAATGTACTTTTCAGCAATTTTGGCACTTCGTCGAGGATCAAGGACTTGCAGAGATTCATTATATTTCGAAGAGGGGGGACAGGATGGCGGGGCTGATTGTGATTTTTTGTTTTTCTTTGTTTATAATTTGCGCGCGCCAAAGAGGATATGAATACTCTTATACTACACGGGCATTGTGAAGAAGAGAGAGAGAGAGAGAGAAAGAGAGAGAGAGAGAGAGAGAGAGAGAAAGAAAGATCGTTGAGTGTAGTGGTTTAAAACTCAGATGTTATTAAGTTTCTGTAAACTCCAAGGGTAGCGTCCAGATAACTGGGGAGCTTGTTTGCTTTGCTTTTGTCATTGCTCATGATTCACAGTATTTTTTTCCGTCCACCTGATGTCATCATCACTACTGCCAGTTTATGCCTTGGCAGTAGAGTTAACTTAGCTTTCGCAATTGATCGACTTTTTTATTTATTTCAGGCGAAATAAACAGATGATTCTTGACATCAGGATTTGAACCGTGAACCAACAGCGTGACAAGCGATGATGTTACCACTATACCACGGCTGTTGGTGAAGATTTTCTGGAACATCTAACTGATGAGGGTACGGGACTGTCTGGCGGTGGTAATATTATTGCTTCAGATACTATTCATGATGTGTACAGTGACTCCGTTGGTTGTTGAAATGACAATGTTGAGTCTTCACACAATCGAAGTTATTCAACCCCAGAGATACGACCTGAAGATACAAGGAGTAGTATCAGAAAGAGGAACGCAAATAAAAAAACAGGTAATGCGAATTTTGCTCCTTTGGAAAGTTTTGCTTTTGTTGTAGAAACAGATCCTCCGATAAGTTATGAAGCTGCCAGAAGCTGTTAAGATTCTAAACACTGGAGGGCAGCAATGGATGTAGAATTTTCGTCGCTCGAAAGGAATGAAACCTGGGTTTTGGTGCCACTATCGAAAGTTGATTAACACCGAATAAGTTTACCAGAAAAAGAATGCTACCGAAAATCAGGATATGCGGTTCAAGACGAGACTTGAGGCTTTAGCCAGCATTTAGTCCGGTCGCAAAATTCTTGTCAGTAAGAATCATACTTAAAGTAAGAATCATCCGGAAAATTGGAGCATCATGCAATTCGATGTAAAGACACCATTTTTGAATGAGAGTATTGAAGAGGAAATTTACATGCAGTAATAAAAAGGCTAAAGACAGGTTTGTACTGCCTCAAACATCCCTCTCGCTGTTGGAACCAGACGTTTACAAAGCTGTTACATAATTTCAACCAAAAGCCTAGAGATGCTGAAAGCTGAAAGCTTTGTGAGCCATCGCAACAACAAGATTGATATTGACGATGGTCAATGGTCTCTTGGGAGCTACAGACGAGAATGACATCGTAAACCTGTGCGATTATTTGAAAAAAAGAACTTGGAAATAAAAGTTTTTCCGACGAAGCATTTTCTGGGACTGGAAATTAAACGTCTCCAAGGTTATTGTATCCATTTAAGTCAGTCACAGTATTTGATGGTGGCAACGCGTCCAGATTTGTAGTTTGCTGTTGGGTGCATTAGCCGTTACTTAGAGAATCTATATAAAATTTATGTGAACATGGTGAATCGAATTCTTAGATACTGTGTCATGATGTATTTTTTGAAAATAAATTAAATTCAACTTTTAATTGTAATTAAATCCAACTTTTAATTGTATGCGGACTATGGTGGAGACGTAAGAACTTGGCGCTCCACAAGTGGCTTGATATTTGTCATGAGTTCAAATTGCAAAGCATGGGCACCGCAGCGCCAAAAATGCGTTGCCCTTTCTACAACAGAATCCGAATATATTACAGCAGCTGAGGCAGTCAAAGAATTGGTTTGGATTAAGCAACTACTTGGTGATATCCTTCAAAATCAATCCAGTTTTGCACGTCAACAACCATGGTGTCATACGGTTAATCAGAAATCCTGAATTTGACGAGAGGACTAAGCACATCGATGTGCATTTTCATTTCATCCGTGAAAAATTCGCTGAATGTTTATTTGATTTGAAATATGTGCTTACTGATCATCAACTTAGTGATATCTTTACAAAGCCGTTAGCTAAGGATAGATTTTTCCGTCTTAGATACCTTCTGAATATTGTTCATTTAAAAGATAACGAATTAAAGCAACTTTTTTAAAAATATTAAACAAACTAAATTTTTATATATTATAAAAGTGGGAGTGTTAAATACATAGCGCTTGTCGTAGAAGGCGACTAAGGGGAAAATCACATCTAGGCAATTTTAAAATATCCAGGTGAGCCTAGCGACACATATAACATCTTAAAATTGCCCCGCAAGTGCAATACATGACTGGAGATCACTGATGTTGTAAAAGTGAGATCAAACATAAATCAAAAATCAGGAGCATGCACGTGTCAAAACCAAGGCAAACCCCACAGGCGGACGAGGGATACAGTAAAGTGGGAGGGTTATGATCTTTCTACTCCAGATCATAACTTCGCTGTAAGGAAAAGAAGAAGGTAAAAGTGGGAGTATTGGGTAATTTATAATACTGTACACACATAGCCTGCGTTTCATACATATTGTTATATAGAACTCATAAGAAGCGATTGGTTTAATTTTGCTTTGGTCCAGCAATATATGGTCAGGTGAGTATGTCCGCAGAGCCATTTCACTGTCCCTTTATGCACATTCCAGCAGATATTTAAGAGAACCATTTTCTTCGCAATCGATATCAGTTATATTTCCGTTGTTTTCAAAGTCACCTACGAAAGCATTTATAAAGACGACATATGCAGAGCTTCGACATCTCTACCGCCTGTCTATGCAGGATAACGGCAAAAATACATGCTGCTTAATCAAGGCAGATAAAAACACCACAAAGAAATTTGAGGTCAAAGAAATGTCAAGACGTGCGACTGCTTTGACAGCATCCTTGAAAATATATGCAAATTTGTCAAAAGTATGTTGCAACTCCCATTCGTTAAGGACATTGATATAAATATTGAGGCAACTGCTTGACAACATATCAATTTTTCTCAATTCGGAGGGTTGTATGTGTGTATGTCCCGATAATAGTTTTTCGCGAATATCTCTCTAAACGTCAAGACTTTTATTGTTCTAGATACAATTTTATACAAAAAACTTCTTAACCACATCCTTCGTATAATTGATGATTTTGCCAGAAATGCACAAAATTAAAAGTTATTTTCTTATGCAGGTAATTCCACCTTAGGCAATCCAAATTTTGGAGATGATAAGCAAGGAATATGGATGAAAACCATTTTGTAGAAAATGATATCTTGTTCAACAATGGTCTCAATATTTTTGTTACTTGTCGAGACCATTCTCCTAAATCTCGATGAATCCCTTGCCGCTTCTGTTCATTGCCATTGAATGGATTTCCAACCAATCTTAATCTCTACTATATCACCCATTACATCCCCTAAAACTTCAATCAATCCGCCCGTCGGATTGCTTTCCTAGCACAAATAAGCCTTTTTAACGATTTACGAGTGAATATTACGCGTCCTGCCTTCGAAAGTACCCAAAAGTGTGTTCTTTATTTACTCACTCGTCTTCCGTACGTGTGCGTGTGCGGTGGCACTTGAAATTAGCCTATTCGCAATTTCTCCACGTTCTTTATTTATTTGCAGTATGGGTGGGGCCGCATTTTTATTGTTGTTCTACTTTAAAATTCCAACTTTCCAATTTCGGAAAAAAAAACGAACAGGCACCGCTTACAGGATTTAGCGCGGCGCTTAACTTCGTTTGTTTACGTTTGTCTCTAACGGTATTTCTACCAATTACCAATATTAATGGGGTAATTTTGCTGGTGAACTGAATTACACGAGAATCGAAGGAGGTGAATGGAGGACTAAAACGAAGCTATGGATACCATTCTGTGTTTGATTTTTAAACCTCTTTGACGAAGGCTCAATCGTTTTGGATTTCTACTATATTCGGAAATCGCGAGCGAAAAAGTTTGTCTTGTGCGAAAAACTGAAAGCCTAATAAATTGAAATGAAAATCCGTTTGGTAAATTGATTGTATTGTGCTTTTTTTTTTTCTAGCGCACACTGGAGGATTACATCATTCACAGTAAAAAGTCATAACAATTCGCTAGTATTGAAAGTACATGGATGAGTGGTGTAAGGAAGACATCCTCATGAAGGTGAATCTGCTAAGAGAAGTAAAAAATAAATATACTCTGCCAATATTGGTAGACAAGAATTCCAGATGTTACACCCTTCTGCAGCAATAATTTTGTAAAGTGAAAAACTGGAGCGAATCGTTACCCGCGGGTAGAGAAGGCAGTGATACCTTCAGACAATGATGAAGAAAAGGATATTCGTATCTAGATATAGATTACATCAAATTTTGTTCATGTTCAATGTTTGAAGACGATGTAAAGCAGCATTTGGAATAGTGATGGTGGTAGACGAGGACTTAGGTGCAGATGGCTGAAATGTGTTTAAGTGCTTTGGAAATAGTAATGAATATTGAGGGGACAACATAACGATGGGCATTAGCTTTAGTAGTGCTGTGTTTTTGAGTTGTTTTTGGTATGTTCTTTAGTGAACGAGGAGTGGCTGGAGTTTTGAAGTGTTTTTTGACAGCATCGATTTTTCCTGTCCTTGACGAGAAGTTTTGGTGCAAATATGTAGGTATCGGAAATGAAAGTTTTTCATCTTCAAAAGCTTTGCAGTTAAACAGGAGAATGTCCCTCCATATTTTCATATTCTTTACACTTGGTGCTTTGGTTCCGTGTTTATGGTCCGCAATTAAGCCCTTTATATGTACAAGTTAAAACAGTACTTTCTTTAATGAACAAATACAATGGTTCTCAGTTTTTATGTTAAAAGCGAACATTGTAAATCATCACTCAACGAAATTATGAAGTTGTTTTCTAATGTCATTGATCATTGAAACTGAAATAGTCCATTAGTGGGCGCCGTGGCTCAGTGGCTAAGTTCGTGAAATATTCAGTGGGAACTTTAGGTTTCAGTCTCAGAAAATATCAAAAATATTTTCACTGTCCCATCTCTCGAACGTCTGACATACATCCGAGAGTAAAATTGTCATGAGAATCTTCTCAAATATGTATTGAGACGCGATATATTGTATCGCGTAATTGTTTCAAATGATATACATATATACTGGGCCTTTTGCTTAATCCATTCGCTCGGTCTCATGATTTCTCATTGTGCATTTTTCTTCGCCCAAAACAATATTTCATACAGAAAGTACAAAATGTAATTTTCTCAAAAAGGCAAATAAATAAAGAAAATTGAAAGGAAACATAGATTACAATTTTGAGAGCCCATTCAGAGGAGTGTGGGCAAATTTGGGTCCAACACCGCTAAGTATGTTACTTATGTTGTTTGTTATGCTCGTCATACTGAACACTTTTACTTACAGGTAATTATTGGTTTGCTGAACGCTTTCGATCTCGAGATTTTGACCACACTTCACATTACTGTATGTATAATTGTGACAGTTTAAGATGCGAAGCACTTAAAACACCTGTGGTTAAAGTTGTAGGGCTCGGAGGGGAGGTTGTTTCACGGCTTTGAGTGTACTTGGTTTTAAGGTGGATGGGAAGAGATAGTTGAGATAATAAGTCGAAGGCACAATAAAAAAGTCATCAACTTTTGTATGTAAGCAGCTTTTGAAACAATCAATTTAACAGTCCACAATTTCGAAATAAAAACCTCATGTTATCTCTTAAGTTTGCAAAGATTTTTAAATAAAATAAGTACCTGTTTTGAACATTTACCATATAAAAACAAATTTGGATTGTAATCAGAGACCTTTGTCTTGTGGACATCTCTAAAGAGAGAATAAATAACTTTTATGTAGAAAACATAATAATTTTTCTGTGTTCTACACACAAGTAATCTCAATGGTACCCATTTACATATATATATAAAAAAAATGTGGTTTAATTTTATATTTGAAACCAAGGACATTTAAGGGCATTCGAGGTCACCACGCAACTTTTTCCTCTGAACCTTACAGCATTGAGCACAATTGTTTTCCTCATATCTCTGACCGTTTTCGAGGAAAACTGGGTAACATGTAGCATAATAATAACTACGCTCCCTAAAAGTATGATGCAACAAATTCCGAAGTGTCTTTTCATTTGAGGTTCGAGTCTGAAATTAGTCACCACAGCTCGGATATATCCCGGATAAAAGAGAACAAGAGAGAATTATAACTGCACGAAATGATTGTCATCTTGGAATTATTACACCAGAATTTTTCTTGTTCCAGTGGTCGAAGAATTTGCTAGAAGTTTCTGGCTATCAGAAACTTCTGCTATATAAGGACAGATGGCGATCAAAAAGGTGCAGTAGTTTATAAACTGTGGAGAAGAGATTAGAAAAGTGATAATGGGCGAAGTTGTAATTTTGTGATAAATTGAAAGTTGAGATTTAACAAGAAGAAGTTTGGATTTGTGAATTAAGTAATTGAAAGGAGATAAAGTGATTTGAGAGGACAGAGACCTTGTAAGAAAAGAATTGCGAAGAATAGTACAGTGTGAACCTGAATTGTTCTATAGACGAGAAAATAAAGAAATAATTTCACAGAATATTGTTTTATCTACTCGAGCCGTAGCTCGCATATTACAATATGAACAAATACAAAAACATGACCTAATCGATTTTGAAGCACCTTTACATACAAGCATTCTAGAATGCCCTCTAATCATTCAACCGTGGAAGATTTGGACAACGCCAAACAAATTTTAAACTAAACCTTCACACAAAAATTAAGTAAAATCGGGGTTTGTTGACAGATGCCACATATGTACGTGCATATCCATATGCAATATGTTAACTTTAAATTAAGTGGAGAAAAAGTTAAGATCATAGGGAAAACGGCTTGTATTATCCCAATTCTTTTTTTTTTTTTTTCTTTAATCGAAGAGTGGGCGCCGTGGCTCAGTGGTTAAGTGAGCGATCACTGAGCAGAAGACTTAAGGTTCGGATGCCGAAAACTGCGAATCATTTTTTTCACGGTCATACATATATCTTACGAACGTCTGACAAACATCCGAAAGTAAAATTGTCGTGAGAAGCTACAAAATTGCTCTTCGGAAACGGGATAAAACTATAGGTCTCCGCATTCGTGTGCCCCATAGCAAGAACGAGAGCGAGAAGTTAGGCCAGGCTTTGTTCATTTTTATTTATTTATTTATTTTTTTTTTTTTTAATTTCCTTATTATTATTTTTATTTTATTTTTGTTATAACCTTTAATTTAATTTTATTTTTTTTTTAATCCTTTTTTTTATTTTTTTCTTTTTGTAAAGAGAAACTGTATTTAAGATGTCATAAAGTTTAATATAACATCCGTTTTTTCAGTAATTTTTGTACAACTGTTGGCTGCTGTATCCAAACTTTTCCGCTACGCGAATTTAGTAACTGGGTTCACCTCTCCAGAGAATTTTAAAAATGTGTATCACCTTCCTGGTTAATTTGTTAACTTTGTCTCTTTTCCTTTTCTCATGAAACTAGCAAATCCTTAATCTTCTAGAGTGAACGTGCATAAACCTTTGAGTGATTTCTCTACATTGGCTTCTTTTGCGCCGTCATACAAATAATTCTGTAAGTCTAAGTGTATGTATTGGAATACATTATCTTTGCATTACATTCAAATATCATTACTAACTACATAATAACAATTAAACACTGCACAGAATACACTGTAAAGAACTATCTTGAATTCAACATTTTCGTGAGTGCAGTACAAGACTCATGCCAGAGAATTTGCTGACACGCTGAGTTTGCTCTAAAGGAATCTCCAACCAATTTCATATAAACTGCTCTACTATGCCTGTCGACAAAAAGTGTTTGCAAACGAAAATCGCCAACGATATAAGCGAGCACGGAATCTACACACACATCCACAGTTCGGAAGGGCGTGAAACACACGGCGGCTACTACGATAGAGGTAGTCGAACAGCGCATGTGTTTAGTTCTGACGGGGTATGCGGCAATTCATAGCATTTTATAATAGTATGTATAGGAAAGTATGTATCTCAAAAACAATTTATCTCATGCAAAAATTCAGTGTATCTAAAAGTGGTACTTTCAGATGATTTTTCGATTTTTAAGTAAAAACAGTAATTTTTGTTGGAAAGAGGTAAATTTGGCATGAACATAACGAAATTTAAAATTTTACTAAATAGACTAAATATCAAAGCAGCGTTGCCAGGTCTTAAGATGATGAAGTAGCCAGATTTTTAATTATTTGTAAAACAAAATCGCCCAATTTACAAAGAGTAAATTAGTTTTTAAGGTGAACATTTGTACATTTGTAATGTTACAATACAAAAATAAAATAGTAGAAATGTTACAAAACATCTAATATAAAGGTTTATTATGAACACAATAATAATTAAAAAACAAAGAACGTTACGTTATAAGACATATATTTTGTTGATAAATAAAAAAAAATATAATAAAAGTCATGGGTTTGGTTAGAACTCCCCAGCGGGGAGAAAACTGCCTGAAAACAGACTCAGCTAATTATCACGAAAGTAAGACAGTCAAAATAAACGAAGGTACTGTTTTATTCAAGAAAATAGTATCCTATTCGAAGAGAGATTCGTAAACTCCTAAAGTGAAAAAATGATATGCTAAGAATGGAAGAAAACTGTTAGTGAAAAAAATCAATTGACCCAAGTAATTAAATACATGGAGCCTTTTAAAGAATGAAATCTACAATACGAAAAACCATCAAAAGAGCCAATTGATATGGAGCAAATAGAATATCCTACGGATGAGGAAGAGTCGATTAAAGAAACCACATGCACAAAAAGCAATGACCGTAAAAAGAGGAAATTAAACGCGTCGCTAACACCGACCAAAAGTAAGAACGTGGGTACCAAAATAACCAGAAAAGAAACGTACAAATTACCACCTCCACCTTCAATAATGGTGGATAATATCCCGGATTATGATAAATTTTGCAGAGTTAAAGCGATCATATCAGAAAATATTTTAATACAAAATTATTGAATAAAAATACCAGAAAAATCAAAGTAACTGATGTGCAGTGCTATGAAACAGTTTTTGAAATTGAATCAATTCTAAGAAAACGAATTTATCATATCAATATAAGATTTATATGTATTTCTGAAATGGTACTAATGTGTTCTATAAAGCAACTCATATTTACATATTTCGTTATTAAGAAAAAACAAAAAGAAAAAAAAAAAACACAGCACTATCATAATGCAACAAGTTTCTGGGTAACTGCTGGTGGTACCTTCGCTCACTCTTCAACCAAAACTTCTTTTAACCCTCGAATAGCTCAATGGGGTTAAGGTCAGGGCTTTGTGGCGGTGTTTTCAGAACTTTAGGACAATTATATAGAAGCCACAAACGTACGCCCAAGGCAGTATGCTTCGGATCGTTATCTTGGTAGAAACAATAAGACTTGCTAACACCAAGTTTTTCGGCAGATGACACCAAATTATTATTTTAAAAAGTTCAAATACACTTCCTTGTTCATTGTTTTGTCAATAAAAACAAGATCACCAACGCCATTGTAGCTCATTGCATCCCACACCATAACACGTTTACCACCATGTTTCCCGGTGCTGTTTATATTTTTTGATTGTAGCTCCGTATTTGAACTTCTCCATACTCGTTGTTGTTTAGTGTCGCTAGTGAACAAGTTGAATTTACTTTCATTTAGAAAAATCACGTTTTTCCAAAACTCAAGATCCTTAGATATTTCTGTAGTTGTAAGCATATTGCAGTCTTTTAATTCTATTAGTATCACTTATTTCTACATATCCTTAAAGCAAATCTTTGGTTTTTCACGTATTTTCTTATTGTAGACGAATCAACCGTTTTCCAACTAAATTGGCATAATTTAGATCGGAGTTCTGTAGATGTTTGCTTTGGTACCTGCCTTAGATCCCTTATTAAGAATTTATCATCACTATTTGATATTTTATTTTGGGCGTCTAGATCGTTGTTTATCTTGCACAGAACCGTCATTACAGTATCGTTTACAAATGTAATGTATGGTGGCCAGATTTGAGTTTGCTATTTCAGTTATTTTACTAAAAGTCTTACCCATTTCACGGTGATATATTACGAGTTAACGCACATTTACACATATCTGTATTTTTACTCGTTTTAACCATTTTGTGTACCGCACGTGCTTTATCTCCAAGGACCATTTAACAAATGAAATGGGTATGTAAGATAATGCATAGCCTAAAAATTGCATAACGGTACATTTTGTTCGCTGTTATGCGTGTTGTTCTTTCTTAGTAAGAAAAAAATTTCAAAAACTTTTATAGTGTTGCATATTTTTGATTTTTTTTTTGGTGTAAACATGATTTTTTTTTATGTTATTTTATAGAACATATTCGTACCATTTCAGAAATACATTTAAATCTTATATTGATATGATAAACTCGTTTTTATTCGAACATTTTCTTAGAATTGATTCAGTTTCAAAATTTGTTCACAGCACTAGAGCACTAAATGTATGGAAGTGCAACTGATACTCGTACGAAAGCAAACAGTCAAGACCTATAAGAGTCTAAAAACTTACACCATTCCTGTAAGCCACAAAGTATAAAAGACGACCTAATAAATCAACTATTCCATATAGTAGGTGCAGTTAACAGACTTAAATCGAAAAGTAAGGAAGAGTTAGACATGTTCATGCTGTCGTTAAGGCCTGAAGTAAATATAGACAACACTTATGAAATAAAAAAGATTATGTACTATAAGGTGCAAATAGAGCCAATAAGTAAAAATAACTCGACCGACAATGTAAAAATTGTCAATCTTTTGGACACACTCAAAAATACTGTGGTAAGGACCCAAGGTGTGTCAAAAGCACAGGAAAGCACCACACAAAAGATTGTAACAAATCTACAAGTGAGCCACCAAAATTAATTCACTGTGAACAGGCACAACCAGTTAATTATAGCGGTTGCACTGTAGCGAAAGAAATACAGAGGATATGAAAAAGTCAATCAAAAGGTAACCCCATATAAACGAGAGGGAGTATACCAATAATCATGTTAATTCAGTTAAAAACCCAAAGGAGCCAACTACTCAAAAAAAAAAAAAAAAGATCTACACGACTTATGCAGAAGTTGTTCACCCTTTGAGCAATTCAACTATTCAGAGCCACAAGAAATTAATTTAAAACAAATCCTGCAAAAAACAGAAAATTTTATTACCACTCGTAACACTAGAATGCAACTGCTTGAGAACAACGCTAAAAGAGTTGCCACTAAAGCAAAAAAGTAAATGTATAGATCATTAAGAATAATGGCATGGAATGCAAATGGACTGTTCCAACATCAACAAGAGCTACAGGCAGTCCTGGGAATAGATAAAATACAGACGTCTGTCTTGTTTCTGAAACTCACTTCACCAAGAAATCGTTCGTTAAATTTAAAGGGTATAAATTCCATCACACCATCCACCCGGATAATTCGTCTGTTATTATAAAAGAAAGCATTCAGTATTATGAGGACGCAAAAACTCAATCAAATAAAATACAATCTACAGCTGTAATTATAAGGACAAAAAACTACTCTTTAGTTGTTGCTAGCATTTACTGCCCTCCTAAATACTCGCTAAAAAAATCGGGTACTGTGAATTCCTTAATCAATAAGGACGAAAATTTATCATCGGTAGAGACTTCAACGCCAAAAATACGTATTGGGGTTCGAGGCTAACGAAAACTAAGGGAAGGAAATTATTTAATGCAATGAGTGAGACGGGATGCGAGGCCTTGTCTACAGGAAAGCCTACTTATTGGCCGACTGATCCGGGAAAAATCCCCGACCTTATAGATTTCTTCATAGTTAAGAATATTTCAAGTCACTTTCTGCAGATTGAAGAAAGTCTAGATTTAAGCACGGATCCTTTTGACCCTGAGTGAGATCATCATTCGGAACTGGGTAAGCTTCAAGTCAAGTCTCGTAGAAATGATAACAACACCTACATCAATTCATACTGCAAAGCAACTCGACTCAGACCTTGAGCAATAATAATAATAATAAAATATTAAAAAAAAAAAAAAAATTTTTGATTCGAATATCCTGTCAAAATTAGAGTACTAATTGCTCAAAAAGAAGAGCGAGGAAAAAATAGCACCAAACAAGATAAAAATAGGTTAAATAACCTGACCCAGCAAACAAAACGAGCCATTAAGGAGCTTAAAGATTCGTTTGTTAATTCTTGCTTACAAAACCTGAGCAGCAGTAAAAATACGGAGTACCCAGTCTGGAAAGCTAAAAAAAAATAAAAAAAAGACTTATCATGCATAACCCTGAGACCACCCCATTAAACCTTTTGAATTAGTGCAGCAATCACAATTATTATTAATTAACCGAATCTAAAAAACATAACAATTGTAATTTAAAAACTATGAATTAAAGTTAGCGTCATTGCTTTAACTGTTATTTTTGAAACTTTTATTAATTTAAGTCAAAACAAAATTGCTTATCAGTCCTGAAAATAGATATATATATATAGTGTTTTTTTAATACAAAAAAAAAAACAATTCAAAGCATTAAAAATCATGCGGGAATGATAACGGATGGTGTAATACACTATCTCTCTGGATGTGGCGTTGTGAACTTTTTGATTCAAATACAATAACATCTTTCTACTCAGAGAGTATAGTCGCCACTTGTATAGTATGTGTATAATAAGACTTAGCCATCAAGTTAAATATGTTGTTTTTTTTAGGAAATGCCCCCAAAATGTAGGCGTGGCTCTGTATAATATATGGATGAATTGAAAAAAATCGAAACATTTATATATTTTGTAAAAAAAATATTTTCCAGATAAAAAATATTGAAAAAAAAACAACATTTTTTTGTTATTATTCCTCTATGTTACAAACTATGTTTTAATAATATACAGAAAAGTTACAATCCGTCTGGAACTGACGTATGCCCTATATCTCATATTCTAACTCATACCTAATAAAGTGGGCGTGATCTTGTGAACCTTTTTGGTTCATATGCCATGAAGTCTAAAACATAATTTGTGGCTAAGACTTTTCTTAGAAGGAAGAGGGCGTGGCGGTCGCCATTTGTAGCCGAAGGTCAAGGATTCCCGTGAAATATTCATAATAAGACTTAATATCACTGTAAAAAGCTTTGAGAAAGCAAAAAAAAAAATTTTTTGAAATAAAGGAATACCTCAAGTTACGACCACCTCAAGATTAAACAACCCTCATTTAGGACCAACATTTTTATGCACCTATTTCTCGTGATATGATCGACTACCCCTGAGGTACAACCAACATTATAAAACAAAAAAAAAACTCATTCTTTGTGTATCTCCAACATTATTGCCGTATCTGGCGTCATCCTTCACAGACACCAGGTTATCTTTTTTGTCCTATATAACCGTTAATTTGTATGGTTAGTCGTGTGAGCATTATCCTCTTCGCTTCCATGGATAAGATTTTTCAATATTGTTTTTAGTTCAGTAGTGCACATTTTTGTTGAGGATAAACAGTGACTGCTGAGTGAGTCGCACAAATTTTAAATCCATTCTGTGAGTTTTGCTTTATCCGGAAAAAGGTTATAAAACACACACATTTGATGTGAAATTAGACATTTTACAACGCATAGACCGGGTGAGAAACAAATTGCGCGGACACTGAATTTATCCACTGTCTCAATATTAGCAAGAAATAGACGAAAAATTAAGGACTATGTGAAGAGTGCCGGATCTATGCAATCGACCACAATCAATCAAAAACGCGGAAAAATTATTGAAGATATGGGTAAATATCTTGTTATTTCGGTGCATAATAAAGTTCAGTAAAATATTCCGCTAAGTCAGACATTTCTTTCGTTTAAATCTAAGCGCATTTTTGAAGATTTAAAAGAACGATATGTGGAGAATTCAGAAGGAGAACAACCGTCTTTTACAGCGAGTAATAGATGGTTCAGTAGATACAGGATCCGCTTTTAAATTTCCTGATGAATTTGCTAAATTGATTGAAGAAGGTGATTATGTTCCACAGCAAATATTGAAGATTTATTTTATTTTTATTTATTTAAAAGACTCTCCCTGGCCATAAGGTATCCAAAGATCAGTTCACTTTATTGCTGGGTGGGAACGCATCTGGAGAATTTAAGCTAAAGCCTCTAATTGTGTACAAGTTTGAAAATCCGCGGTCATTTAAGGGAAAAAATAATGCTCTACTACCCGTAATACGGTGTTCTAATAAGAGAGCCTGAGTTACTGGTGTGAAGGACTACTTAAAGCGAAACAATTTGGCAATGAAATGTGTTTTGGTCTTGGATAATGCTCCTGGTCATCCACGATCGATTGGCGACATTTTTCCTGAGTTTACCATAAAGCGATTTTTCTTTCCCTTGTTACTACAACCGATGGATCAAACTGTCATTGCAACTTTTAAATGCTATTACACTCGCAGATTAATGACACACGCCATAGCCACAACTGATACCGATGCACGCTCCAGAGTTCTGGAAAAATGTCAATGTATGGCACGCAACAGATATTGTCGGAGAATCTTGATTTGAATATATTTTTATTATCCCTGCGGTCCATTGCGATAACACTATGAGTAGGGATTACGGAACCATATAGGGAGCGGAAGTGAACCGTATTCTCCTCCTTCTTGTCTTCTTTGATACTCTCCGGGGCCTTAACAGTAGCTTTGACCTATTAGGTTTCAGGGTTGGCCAAACAGTGATGTATCGACCTACGATGCACTTTTTGCTCTTTGTGAATCAGTTATTTGATAGATGACATTGATCATCAGCTGCATAGTTTCCCGGGATATCGCAATGACCAGGTACCCAGCAAAGAATGATTTTATTATGACAACAACTCTCATTAAGACCTCTTTGCGCCACATCGACATAAAACTGAAACTTAGGTGAAATATGCTTAAGAATTATGTTTTACTTAAAGTTAGATACTAAAGCTTAGTTAATTGATGCTTAATGAATAACCGTTGTAAGCTTTGCTTACTGAAACTCTTATTTGTTTGAAATTTATGTTGATAATGATAGATTTGAGAGAAAAAATTCGTAGTTGCTCAAAACGAAAGTCAAAAATATAATCTGAACAGTATAAATTATAAATATTAAACAAATAAATTGAATTGAAAGTGATATTTATAATCCAGACATCAATTTCATGATCTTAATATACGAGTACCTATAGGTACATCATGTTACATCGGTACGGGATGTTGATGAAAGAATTAAAATAAGGTGTACGACTGGCTTGCACCTATGTATGTGTTGGTCATCTGCAAAAATTCCGATTTGAAAAATATATAATATATTTTTTTCTTAAATCTGTTAAAATTCAAATTATTTTTCTCAAAATCCGTTAAAATTAAAAAAAATACCGTTAATTTTGGGGTTGGAATAAAAATTCCGATTTCGCCTCGAATTGTGACCCCATAGACCCCAGATTTGAAGAAAATCCGTCCAGCTGTTTAGGCTGAAGTAGTGCGTACATGTCAAGATTGATCAAAATCTCTTCCAAGTAAAAAGGCATGTTCACAGAATTTATTAAATTTCCTACATTATCCAATTATACATAAGTATTTACAGATAATTGCTGTAATCGAATTTTGCTATTTAAGTTGAGTTTCACATTAGAAGATTCATGTTGCATATAACAGCAAATAATTTATAACGTCGAGTTTAAGTTACAACGCTAGTAAAAGTGACGCAAACGGGCCTAACTGTTTAAATTTTAAAATTATATCATATATAGAAATAAAACTGATCTAAATAAAATTGAGTTAACAAGATGAAATAAGTCATTTAATCACGGGTGGACCATCTGCTGAATTTTTCTTAAAAGGTGCTCAAACGCTCAAAACACAGTATCATATCGGTGCGAAATGAATCGATTTATGCTTGAAAAACGTTGGGAAATATTAAAAACTAATTTCCAAAGGGAGTGTTACCGAAACAGTACGAATTTTGAAAATAAATTTGGGTCTAAATAATGCACCTGCTGTACGCAAATTTGGGAAGAAAGTTCGTGAGATTGGCATGCTAGTTGATAACACAAGTTATCTTCGTGTTCGTTCTGTGCGTTCAATCGAGAATATTGCTGCTGTTTCCGAAAGTGTGAGCCTAAACTCTAGAACCTTACGTATTATGGAAATGAAGATGGCACAAACGTTACGGTAAACGTAGAGGCATGATAACCGATTTTTATTTTTGTTTTTTTTTTTGCCGGAAACCGAGGAAATAAACATGGACGATCTCTGGTTCCAGTGGAGTGGCGCTACGTTCCATACAAGCCGTTCAACAATCGATCTTCTATAATTGTGTGATCAGCCATTTTTTTTGTTACCCTCCGCGGAACTGCTATTTGGGGTTCAAAATATCAAAATAACTGGGGAAGATTCTGGACGCAAAATAACAATGAAAAGTTCACGTAAAGAAGAAAACAAGATGAACTAAACATTTGTTACAGTAAAATATATTGGCATATTGGAAGATACTCCTTCCCGTCTTTCAATGTGTGTATAATAAACTTCTGCTGTACAAGCATATTCTAAAACCTGTATGAACTTACGGGCTCCAACTTTGAGGATGCAGACGCACGTCAAATTTACAAAGTATACAATTTTTTCAAAATAAAGTACTACGTAACATCGTTAATGCTCCATGAAATCTAGGAATAGTATTGGTAGACGTTGAAGTCAAAGAAGCCATAAGAAGGCATACGACTAGGATTCGCAACGATGACAAAGTACAATAGAATTTATTTAATTACTGAATAATGATAATTTAGTTAGAAGACTGAAAAGGCAGAAACTTTTCTATTTAATTAACTCATAATTCAACCAAAAAAAGAAAAATGTTATGTTACTAATATTGCTAAAATAATATTTAACATACTTAACATATTGTAATATGCGACTACGACTCGAGTAGATAAAACGACATTCTGTGAAATTTACTTCTTTATTTTCTAGTCTATAGAACAATTCAAGTTCACACTATACTATTCTTCGCAAATTCTTTTCTTACAATGTCTCTTTCCTCTCTAATCACTTTATCTCATTTCAATTACTTAATTCACAAATCCAAACTAATTACTTCTTCTTGTTAACTCTCAACTTTCATTTTATCACAAAATTTCTGATAGCCAGAAACTTTTAGCAAATTCTTCGACCACTGGAACAAGAAGAATTCTGATGTAATAATTCCAAGATGCCAATCATTTCTTGCAGTTATAATTCTTTCCTATCCGTGATATTATCCGTCTCTTTCGTAGACATGAACTGTGGAGACTTAGCCGCAGACACGAACCTCGAATGAAAAGACACTTTGGAATGGGCTGGAGGAGCGTAGTTATTATTCTACATTATTGTAGCATAATTTTAGGGGATGTTACAGTATAAATTTTAAACTAACAAAGACAAATTGCTGACTAATCTAATGACTAGGTGCAATGATTTTCACTTTCCAGCGCAAAAAAAAGAAAAATATTAATACAACAATGAGATGGGTAGAGATAATATTTAATACAAGAAATATACATTTTCATACAACTAACATTTGGTGGCTACTTCACGGACGACTTTAAAATTTATATTGATAAGAAAAAGTTTCGGAAATTACGTTAAGTGTTTGTCTACTAAGGCGTTCATGCAAAATAGTGATGCATACTTTTTAACCCCAGTATCGATAGACATTTTGTCTTAGGAGAACATTCCTCTTTGCATCAAAAATAATTCTTTATCTTATACGTTTGAAATACAATATTTTCCTTAATTTGTTTTCGTTGATCGCTTGGTTGGTTTCCAGGGATTATGAGCTGTACATTTTTCTAAGGGATCCCGGGATCCCGGGATCCCGTTTCAGAAACCCTCATTGTAAAGAGCAATCAAATCCAAGTGTAATAACAACTTCTGAATGTCCGCATTTTGCCTATGGCACTTGAACGATCCTAATAACAAACATTGTAGTATGTACATACATTATAAACCAGGAGCACCAGACTTCCACTGGCTGAGTTTGAAATAGATTATTTACATCCAATATACTTACGTCATATATTAAGGTACACAAAAAGTAGCACTTTCATTAGGTAGAGAACAATCAGAGCTGACCGAAATATGATGTGTACCCCAAACCTTCCGCCATCTCCAATCAGACTACTAACATAATAATGAGCTTTTGGTGATTTTTACTCACATCATCGATTGAACAGGTGCGTACTCGTAGACTGCATTAGAGCCGTTCCACAAAATGAGTAGGTTAAATTATTAATTGGTGATGTAATACCCCACGCATCGTTTTTTTTTTTTTTATCTGTGAGAAGTTAGATAAACCGAAAAATCGGCGATAGTAATCGTAGACTGGTGAAATAAAGGTTTAAAGACTAACAGGTGAAAAAACTTTCTGCAAGATGGGTGCCGCGTTTGCTCACAATCGACAACAAACGCATTCGTTTGACAACTTCAAAGGTGTGTTTGGCGATGTTCCAGAGTTTTTGCGCCATTTCGTAACCGTGGATGAAACCTGGATTCATCACAACACACCAGAAACCAAGGAACAGTCAAAACTTGTGAATCGAAGCCTTGTTGTCATCAAACAAGGTTATGGCGACTGTTTTTTGGGATGCGTGCGGTGTTATTCACATCGATTACCTTGAAAAGGGTAAAACGATCACCGGTGCATATTACGCAGAGCTGGTGGATCGATTCCAAGCTGATTTGAAGCAAAAACCGCCGCATTTGGCGAAGAAAAAAGTTATTTTTCACCAGGACAACGCACCGGCGCACAAGTCCGCAGTCGCAATGTCAAAATTGCATGAGTTAGGCTACGAACTCCTCCCTCATCCAGCATGGTCCCCAGATTTAGCCCCCTGCGACTATTTCTTGTTTCCAAACATGAAGAAATGGCTCGGAGGTAAGAGATTTGGGTCGAATGAAGAGGTCATCGCTGAAACAAACGCTTATTTTGAGGGGCTCGAGAAATCGTATTATTTGGAGGGCATCAACAAATTGGAGAAACGTTGGATGGAGTGTATACAGCTAAATGGAGACTATGTTGAAAAATAAAATGTTTTTATACCGAAAAGAGTGTTATTATAATTATTTCACTTTTCAGGAACTTATTGACCCAACCTCGATGTCATTTTTGGTATCATTTATTTATGTATTGACGCTGTAAAAATATTTTTGTACATGGAATTGAGATTGGGATGCTTAGAGTTCTATGCGAAATCTCCTTAGTAGCATTTTGGTACCTACCCATTTTGCCATAAGAAACAGCATGTATTTAAAATAAAAAATTTTCAACAGCTTAGAGTAATTGTATTGTAGTAACCATTATTGTTTTCTCTAGAAATCAACTAGTTTTTACGAGAGTTCGAAAATCAACTAAGCCTTGATTATAAATTCGCTTGGCCTAAGCCAAAGATTCTACTTACATTGTATTTGTATCTACATTATAGGTCAGCAATATCAACTCCAATTTAAGAATCCTTAAATCTCTTAATTTACCCACGAGCAGTATTTGCCTGCTTAATACTAACGATTAATCATACTGTTGTCCAGAGAAACTCTCATCTTTCATCATTTGCCATGTTAAAAGCCGGTCAGCTGTTAAGTCAACTTGTTTCGTTTTCCACCCACATACCGTTCCTTTCCGGCAAATGGACTTCTGGGCGAATTTTTTTTTCTAATAAAACTCACGTGACAATTAACTGTCCACTAATTAGAGAAGCTACAGTTATTTATGATATTTGCGGGAGACTTTTATTGCTGCCGCCGCCAGTTGGCACAGCTCACTCACTCTCCATGTGGGCGGTCCATGAAATTCCTGGTTCCATATACCTATACAAAATGCGTGTGACTTGGCAATTATCAAAATGAACTAAGGTTCCGTTTTTTTTTTTTCATACTCTTTTGCCATTTTTTTTCGGTTCCTTCTGATGGCAATAAATTAAATTTATTTGCAGGAAAAATTTTCTCGTGGAAATATGCAAAAAAGAAGCAAATCTATAATCAAAAAGGACTTTATTGCCTTTTTTATGATCAAATTATGGGTTTTTGCGTGTCGCTTCATATGGAAAGCATTGAATTTTCCATCGCAGAGGAAATTTAGACATAAAATTTTATTTTCACCCATAGAGGGAGGGATGATGGGTTTGTTCCTAGGAAGTGCTGAAAGTGAATTATGAACGAATATTTGTGTGAAAGTGAAGTCGAGGGTTGATTTAAGAAAGCAATACACCACGATTAACATTTGATCCTTTGACATTCAGAATTGTGTTAATAGTGTTCTTGAAAGAGATTTGCGTTTTAATTTGAATTCGTCAGGCACGTGCGTGCGTGCGAATGCGGGATGTAACAAATATGTTTGCATTGAGTGGAACATCCGTTTTGCCTTGAACTTGATGCCATATCAGGGACAAAACATTTCGGTCATTTCAAGGTCTCTTTATGCCCTAAAATAAAAACATATTTGTTTGTCCACCTCGTGGGAACGTGTGTCAATATACGAGTCCTTATTTACTCAGGAGTAAGCTCTAAATAGTTACATACATATGTAGATTTGGCGGAGTGGATAGAATCACAGAAATGTTGACCACTTGGTTTTGAATGGATTAAGAAAAGAGTAGGCGAATACATATACGAGTACCTACAGTAGTTGGCAAAATTATTTCCACAATTCAATCTTCATTCATACAAAACGAATTAAATGGGCATTACTTTTACAGTTTTTAGAATTTGTATTCCAAGTTTAGAACTTTTTAAGCTTCTTACATGCTACAGTGCATTTCATAATGATAAGGTCAGCTAGAAAAATGCAATATTTTGTATCTGTGTAATTTTTTTTGGGGAATACTGTATTCGGTTTTGATAACAGTACCAGCATGAGCGAAAACAATGCTATTTTATTATTTTGTGTTATCCGACTGAAAAGAAACTGCAAGAAAACAGTTTGAAGTGAACTTTTCTGCGCTTCAAAATTATAAGGTCAGTGAAAAAATTAATTAAATATTTATTTGTTTAATAATTATTAAAAATTAATAATTTATTTGTTTCCGTTTTTTCTGATAAGTTCAAAAATTCGATTTTCCATTGAATTTACTAAATTGGTAAGCTTTGTAAGGCTCACGTCTTTCCAGGCCTGTAGAATAGCTTCTTTTAGCTGCTCAACTGTTTGGAATTGGCGGTTTTGTCTATACACGCCTCGAACCAAGATGCCCCAAAGATTTTCTATAGGATTTGAGTCAGGAGAACACGCTGGCCAGTCTAGAACTCTAATGTTGTGGTCGGAAAACTACGATCTTGTACTGCGGCTGGTGTGTATTCTCGCATTATCCTGCTGAAAAACGAATTGAATATCAGGATGGCCCTCTATATATGGAAGCAAATGTTCTGAGAGAACATCCTGATATTCAAGACTGTTCATAAGCATGGTAGGAAGTGCTAGGGACACACTTCATAGCACTGCAAACCCTCCCCACACCATCAGAGATCCACCACCAAAATTTTTTTTCGAGAAAAACTGCGGCTACTTCCTAAAATCCCTCCAATATCTGGTCCATGCAAGTTAAATTTTTTTTTCACAGAAAAAATTATCTGAAATGAAGGTAACTCGTTTTTTGTCTCTAAAGCAGAGAATAGGTTTCGCCCTACCTTGGACCAATTTGTAGGCATGTTGTCCTTTGCAAACTCCAAACATTTTGTTATATGGACTTTGTTTAATCGCGGGACCGACTTCATTTTTTGTCGGGCAATATGGGAAACTGAAGATATCGCTCACAAATTGTCGACTTTGACGCATTCAGGCAGAGTTCGCGTTAAACATTGGTGCAACTCTCCACAGAAATTGAAATTGACACCGAGATTCTACGAATGTGAATAAAAACAAAAAAAATAAAAAAATAAAATAAAAATAAATAAAAAAAAACTCACCTTATTCCGTTTTTTCTACACTGACCTTATAATTTTGAAACGTTAAAAATTCACTTCAAGCGGTTTTCCAGTCCTTTCTCTTGAAATGATCGACACAGAATGAGAAAAGTACATTGTTTTTGCTGTTTTTGTTAATATATTTTTTTTTTTTTTCCTGAGGGTTGGTGAAAAATCTTTCATAGACACTATGAGGATAGCAAGCGCGTGCTCAGAGTAGTGTCAGATTCTTACTAACTAAAAAAACAACACCCCGCGATTTAATTTGTTATATATTGCAACTGAGAAGGACCTTATCAAGCAATTTTTCTATCAAGAAAAAAACTCGTTTGGCAGGTTACTTTCCACTGAAAGATCCTGCATGTTCCGCAATTTAGGCGCGGTTGATTCCTATCTCGTCAAGTCGAAAGGTTTCGTCCTTTGTAGTCGGCGCAATAAATTGCTTTCATCCAAAATTTGTAGAATTGTATTGTTGACATGCTTTCTCGCGAAGCTTCTAATTCCAGCTTCAATTGTCGGAATTCCGAGATCCCTGTGGATATCATCGTTTCTAGTATACCACAGTGCGTGGACAATTTCTCTTAGCACTTTATTTTGAAAAGTTTGTAAAATATTGGCGTTTGTTTCCTTGGTACAGCCCCAAAGTTGTATACCCTAAGTCCACATCGGCTTTAGCACTTGCTTGTATAAAAACAGTTTGTTCTCAGTACTGAGCTGGGAGTGTTTTCCGAGCAACCAGTTCATTTCTCTATATTTGATTTCGAGTTCTTTACGTTTCATTTTCACGTGAGAATTCCATTTCAGTTTTGCGTCGAGTGTCATTCCAAGGTATTTGGCCTCGTTTGCAAAAGATATTCGGGCCAAGTTTAGGAAAATTGGCAAGACATTAGTTTTCTTATAAGTGAAATTCACGTGAACAGATTTAGATTCGTTGAGGGCGATCCGCCAGTCCCTCGTCCATGCATTTACTTTATCCAGTGCGTTTTGCAGTTTTGCAATCGTTTCTTCGATTGTTTTACCTACCGCTAAGATAGCGGTGTCATCGGCAAACGTAGCCAGGATAGATATATATGACAGATAGAGAAGTGGCCCAAGAACGCTTCCTTGCGGTACACCGGCCGAAATTTCTTTGAGCTCCGAGTATTCATTTCCATGTCTAACACAGAAGAGTCTATTCCCGAGATATGATTCTAGAATGTCGTATAGGCATATAGGGAGAACTTGTCGTAATTTGCTATTCAAGCCATCATGCCACACCTTATCAAAGGCTTGCGAGACGTCAAGAAATACGCTTGAGCATATCTTTTTCTCTTCAACTGCTTTCTCGATTACGTCAGTAATTCCATGCACCTGGTCAATTTTCGAATGCTTACTTCTGAACCCAATCCATTAGTTAGGCACCTGTTTAAATCTGAGCGCAGCATTTACAATATGAAGAAGCTTAATCAATGCTTTTCTAGGTAAAGCTTTGAGAATTTCTCCGCTGACCAAGTCATAACCAGGAGCTTTCTTAGGTTTTAGATTTCCGATCTCATGTTTGAGTTCCCTTAGCGTTGCACTTGTAAGTGCTAAATCGTCAGATGGTAAATCCGGCCTATTGGTATCTTCCAGGTGGGCCGCAAAAACGTCCGCTTTTTCTCTATCTTCCCTTGCGCATTCATTGTGATTTAATTTAATTGGCGGCGCGGGGACTTTGGGTCTTTTGGTGCCTTTTACAGTTTTCCAAAGTGAATAATTGGAATCTTTTTTCGCTGTTAAACTTTCAAGATAAGAGCCTATCGCACGATTCTTAAAATCCTTTACAGTCTTCTTCAACGAATTGCACAGGTGATTCAAGAGTGCTTTATGTTGCGGAGCACGACTCTGTTGCCATTTCTTATGCGCTTTTATTATTTCCTTGACCAATTCTTTTATTTCCGTAGGATATCGTAGACCGTATTTGTCCGGAGTTTTCCTTGGATTGGGAGTATTATTCCAAGAGGCGAGCTGTACGATCTTAACGAAGCGATCAACTTCAACCTCAAGTTCATATTGTGTCGTAAGTGGAACGCTCAGTTCAACATTATCTTCAATTTCGTTCCTAAAGCCTTCCCAGTTAGTTGTTCTACCGGTTAATCTCGCTGGCTCTAGGGTATAGACTAGTTTTTCGCTCAATGTCAAAACAACTGGGGAATTGTCAGATGACAGATCAAAGCTCTCTTCAACTTTAATGTACCGTATATGCACCGTTATCAATGCACAATACAGTATCGCAAAAAAAAAAAAAAAAATACTGCATTTTTTAGTTGACCTTATCATTTTGAAACGCACTGTATTATGTAACTAAGAAGAAGAAGAAGAAGAAAAAAAAATGTCTAAATTATTGAGATGTGCATTTATAGAGGCAAAATTGGTAGGACGCGTGCACTTTGTTGTTCCAGGAAAGTAACGGTTAGTGTTTTCTTCGGTTGAATAAAGCAAATTACTGAATTAAGCTTTTGCGATGACTTTAGTTTAGGTTTTGTTCCTGTGAAATGTTCGGAAATTGTTAGTATTATAATGCCCAGAGCAGTTGAACTATCAAATGGGAGGTAGGGATGAATGAGCCAGGAATGACTGCAATCGCATCTCCATCGCCAAAACCGAAAGACTTTCTTAAATGCCTAGGAATACTTTAGACCTTCTGATCTGGTTACTATAATCGTCCAAAGCTTGAGTGTATATAGGGAAGTCCATAGACTTAATTCACTATATAAAAACTTCATTCATTACATTCACCTACCGGCACTGACCAATGGGATTTGGCTATGGAAATGGTAGGTACTGATTTCGAAAAAATTCTAAGTGAGCATTAGAGTGGCACATGTCCCTTTAAAATAATGTGATCTTTTAAATTTTGTAAACTATGTTAATTATATAAAGACCAACATTCAGCTTATTTTAATAATTTTAAAGGGGGGTCGCCACAGGATAATTTTGGTTTAAATGTTCGTAGGGCGTCGCGGATCTAAAAAGTTTGAAAACGCTGTTTTAGGCTACTCGTAGGCATTTGTTACATTTTCAGTAGTAATCAAGTTAAAGTAACGAATCCGCTTCTCGCGGATTCTACCTTTTAAGTATCTATCTGACTATAAGTTGAAGTAACTGATTTTCGAATAATATATAAAAATAGTAATCAATCAATAGATTTTTTTTTTTAATTTTTAATATTCTTATTCACTTAGAAAAATGTTCTTCGAACTTAGTAAAAAGAAATGGAATAGGAAAGAGTTAAAGAGTGGATAGATAAAAAGACAGTGATATATCGATGTGCGTTAATTTAAACTTTTTCCAAATTACAGATTTTTGGAAATACTAAGAAAGGCAAAATATTCAACATTCATGTTGAATAGTTAGAAAACAATCTACTACGGTAATCGGTGCGCGGAAAAGCAGTCTCGAAAGTACATACATATGCAGAAGAGGCTATAAGTTTATTGCTATTAAACAGACAGACAGGCGGGACACAACTAAATATTTCGTCCGAACATTTGTGGTCACTCTGTTTCCATGGCTAATTTCTCTAAAATTCGATGACTTAATGCTGTCAGTACCTACTTGTGTCTAAACACAATCCCTTCAGGTTGTGTCTTGAAGCAGAAAGAAAGATCTAGGTTTCCCTTGATGTGGGCAACACTTTTTTGTAGAATTTGAGCTATATTTGCTATTTTTCCTTGAGCAGTCGAATCCACGTTTAATAAATGCTTCTCTATTCTTAAAAATAGCAATGAATAATGGAAAAAGCTAAGAAAACTTCTTAATATCATATTTTTAAATTTACACATCCAAAAAACATAACAAATTTATACAAAACATTTTTTTTTATTATCTTTATTAAACTTACATACTAGACAAAAATAAAAAAAAAAAAAAACTATTCTACGAACTAAACTTACATATTAATATTTACCAAGAAAATATAAATTATAAAATAGGAAAAAAACTTGGCCAAGAGGCGTCGGTCAACTCTCGGAAGCAACAATTCATGTTGATGAGCCCGGCCTCTCCCAGAAACCCCCTAACTAACCTCGCTAACTTAAACTAACTTAAAACTAAGAGGATGTTACCGAAAGTAACGCATCGTCCTGGGAAGGCGTATTGACCCTTTCCCCTTCGAATAGCCACCATAACGTGGTGTACTGTTTTGCAGCATCCGTTTTGTCCCTCTCCGCAATTGCTTAACTAAAACGGAGGAGCTCAGGAGCATTGTCGCTATACCCGCCGCGGTTAAGCCATTTATCTCTCGCGCTGCGGTGGCGGTGGTACAATACCGCGATACCATCCCTCATATGTACCAGTCCTTTTGAGTCGATATGGATAAATGCCTCCGGCGGTATGAAGCCAGACGGGAGCGTACTCTCGAGGTACATTTCATTGGAGTAATAAGCCCCAAAGATCAGGCTATTGTCGCTGGTCATCGCCCTTGCAACGTGCCTTCGAATCATTTTAATAAAGAAATTGTCAATCCTGTTCAATTGAGCCCCATTGTATAGGGCCTTGTTGGGATAGTATTTTATATAGTTGGATTCAGATGTTCGGAACAACCGGAGACAAGTCCTAAGGCATTGTCTCTCCAAAACCCGAATCTTTTCCATATAACTAGGCGCTATATTGAACCACAATGGACAACCATAAGCGATGATTGGCCTTATCAGGGCCAAGTGGCATATGACCTTCACCCTGGAGGCGAGTTGACCGTTGTGAAATAGTCTCCTTGTCAGAGCAAAAGCCCTCTTGGCCCCGGCAAGTCAAGCATCCACATGTTTAGCAAAATATATATACTGGTCGAGCCAGATACTATCTAACTACGCTTCTCACCGCCAATGCCAGTCCGTTTTGTCCAATAATGGCCAATTTTTTCCAGTTTTTTCTGGTATCCCTAGAGGCACCAGACAATGGAGTTCCAAACAGGGTTGTTTCCGACTTCTGAAAGTTGATTTTCAGCTTCCAGTCGTCGCAATATCCCCTAATTTGATCGAAGTCATGCTGAAAAAGGATGTTGATGACCTCGATTTTAGGACCTGATCTGTATGCCACTAAATCGTCAGCATACGCTATAGAGTAATTGAGTGAACTCACCAGATCACTCGTGTAGGTGTTAAACAGTATCTGCGAATTCACCGCCCCCTGCTGTAAACCGTTTTTAATGTCGAAGACTCTGCTCGAAATCACGTTGCCACAGTTGACAACGAACTTCTTTCCCATAAGCATATTATAAATTACATATAGCAAGGGTTTGTGCATACCCAGCATAGTCAACTTATAGAAAAGACCTTCTAACCGTACAGTGTCGAAGGCCTTTTCAAAGTCAACTATGCAAGCACCCGGGCACTGGTTCTTGCATTTGTTCCACTGTATGTCGGATACCAGTTTCGACGTGAAACCAAACTGGTTGTCCAGAATAACGTTATTGTCCTCGACCCACTTCAACAGGGCTCTATTGACAACTTTCTCAAAGACCTTGCTAACATTCGAAAGCAAACTAATTGACCGAAGATTAGCAGGTTCGTCCTATCTTTATACCTTTTTGGGATAGGGTGCACCACCTCTATTTTCCAGTGCGCCGGATAATATGCATTATTCAGCGCATTGTTAAACAGAAAATATCTACAGCCTCTAGAGGTAGATGTCTCAATATGACGTTTGGGATACTATCCACTCCCGCCGACTTTTTATTCTTAAGTGAATCGAAGATGCAGAGAAGATTATCTTTCGACACGAACAAGTGAGATGTGTCTCGTCTTTCGGCGATGACGACGTTCGCATGGTTTTCATCATTCATATGTGCAGCTGTTTAAGCCTCGAGAGCAGTCTACTTTTCTGTCGGTACAGTGCGCCGATTGTAGGGTTTCTGTATTTTTCTGCCTGGTCGTCATCGGAACGTCCCACCCGAGGAATAGTTCGTTTGATGGCATCGTTCAATTGCAACAAATACTGATCGATGTCATCATTTGTCAAGTTACTGTTTGTCGGGGGATCGATCCCACTCGAACGTATATCCCTCTTTAACAATCTGGAGAAGTGCGACCAGTGTGCCCTTCGGTAATCGAAGGAACACATTGCATCGAAGTCCTCAAGCAGTGTTTGCTCGTTCGGGATCCTTATTGTGGCGGCTAGTCCGTAGTGGTCACTATCGTACTCGAACGCTCACAAACAGTTCCGCGTGATTCGAGTTAGGGCCAAGTTCAGAAAAGAGCCACTTCTCGGAAAAGAAGGGATATCCATCGCGTACAACTCAAGTTTGTACTCAATTATATCGCATATTTGGCATTAAGATCTCCGGCCAAGAAGTATTAATTTTCATCTGAATGGAGCTGAAGTCTACGAAAAAGTGTCTCGAGCTCTGCCATAAATTGAGAGGGTGAAGGTGCTTCAGGTGCGTAAAGCGTCTCCTAGTATGGAGAGGAATGCATATAATGCATGCTTCCACCAACTGGAACCTATGCACGTCATCGCTATATACAACCCTGTGGCGCAAGCCTTTACGAATCAAGATTTCAACCCCACGTCCTTGTGTGGAATGAGGCCGGACTCTTCTAACTACATGATAGTTCTTATATCCCAATTTGTGTTTCTGGTTCAGCTTAGTATCGCTAACCAAAAGCACATCCGGGTTTTCGGTTCCCAGCAGGTTTGAAAGGCTGGTTCTTCTCTCGATTCTGACCAGTGAATTAACATTCACATCAAGGATCTTTAAGTTTTCCTCATCCAGCGTAGCTATCATGATTTATGGAACGCCAGACCCACCAAACAGCTCCGAATAGATGACGTCTATTCGAGCCGCCTGTTCATTCAGTTGCTTCTGGAAATTGTCGACCTTTCCGTGCAAAGACAGAAGGATCGCTTTCAAGTCCAGATCCGCCTCCGGTGCCTTTTGGGCTACCTTTAGCGTATTTGCTGTTATTGTGGTTTAACCTGGTCCAGCTGCCATTTGGGCAAAGGACACGTTGGGTGCCACAAAATTAGAGAACGCGCGACTCTTTTGGCGCTTCTCTTCTTCGATATACTGTTTGCTGGCCTGAACTCGCTTTTTCAGCTCCTGGTACCTTGGACTATCCCTGAAGTTGGCGGGATGCCCAGAGTTACTGCAGAGTACACAAGAGAGGACACTCCTGTCTTCAACTCTCTCCTTGCCAAGAGGACATTCTCCATGTTTGTGGTCCTTGTTGCACTTTACACATCTAAACTGCATGTTGCAGTTAGCTGTGGCGTGCCCGAACCTTTGGCAGCGCATACACTGAAGTATGCGACCTGACCACTTTATTTTCTCCCATTTTACAGGTAATGAATATCCCGCAACTCTCCGCTTCACACTCATATAATTTCAGTGTTTAAAACATCAAACACAATCTGATAAATAAGTAACTTTATATTAATGACACACTAAAAATATTTTACTTTGGTATGAAAAGAAAGTACGAGTTACTTTGACATAAACATACACTATATATTGATGGAACATCCGCCGAATACTCGTTGAGTATTTCTGGTTTTTAATCGTTTTTTTGTGTCAGAATACTTTTTGAGTAGTTAAATAAATTTGATTTTTAAAAATGAAAGTTCCTGCTTGTTACCCTATTTAGACGCGGTTAATCTTTATCGTGCTAAGTCGAAAGGTTTGGTAGTTTGTAGACCGCGCAATAAATTTCTCTCGTCCAGAATTTGTAGAACAGTATTATTGACATGTCCGTTTAATCGGATTGTTTGCTTTCGAGCGAAGTTGTTGGTTTCATCTTCGACTGTAGGAATTCCGAGGTTTCTGTGGATATCGTCGTTTCTTATGTACCACGGTGCATGGTCAATTTCTCTCAGCATTTCATTTTCGAAAGTTTGTAATATATTGGCACTAGTTCTCCTGGTACAACCCCAGAGTTGAATACCATATGTCCACACCGACTTCAGCATTTGCTTGTTTAAGAGCATCTTATTCTCAATGTTAGGTTTGGAGTATTCTCCAAGTAACCAGTACATTTATCTGTATTTGTTTTCGAGTTCCATTTCAGCTTTGCATCGAACGTCATTCCGAGGTAAGTAGCCTTGTTGACTAAGGGAATATGAATCGAGTTTATTACAGGACAAGCAAGTTGTTCGGTTTCTCATAAGTGAAATTCACATGAACACGCCCAAATGGCGTGTAGGCACTGCGACCAGAGAGATTTATTGTGCCAGAGACCACTATTTAAATCAGCAGTACCTCAAATTTCCTTATGAAAGCTATAATTACGGCTGCGAAGGAGTTCCTTAGGTCCAATGGAGATATTATCTCCTTAAGAACGAAGCTTCTCCTACTTCTACACAGAGCTACACACTCACATAGTATGAATTCTGCAGTTTCGTCCTCTTCTAGGCAGAAGCGGCAGGTAATATCCTCTAAAATTCTTATTTTATATAGGTGGTAGAGTAATTGGCAGTGACCAGTAAGGAAGCTCACAAGCCTTCTTATGTCATTTCTGCTATATTTTAGGGTATTGAAATGCACATGTTGCGTTCCCAATTGTTTAGGGTTAGTTTGAATGCAGAATCAGATATTCCGCAAAAACGTTCAGGTCCAATGAACAACTCAGAGGAACCTTTTTCTGGCCAGCAGATCTGCAGTTTCATTGCCTTCAACGCCTACATGACTCGGTACCCACCACAATTTCACTTTATTGTATCGGGCCAGGTTTTGTAAACTGTCGAAGCAGCTTAGAACTGATTTTTAACTGATCAGGTGGGAGATCAATGCTTTAAGCTCCTCTTGGCTGTCGGTAAGTATAGCGGCACCTTTGATTCCTGATTGCAAGTTTATATTTGCAAAAGTCTCAATAGAGTAAAACTCCGCCTGGAAAACACAAGGACTCTTTCCAAGTGATTTCGTAATTTTGTAATTGGGTCCATACACACCGCCGCCAACTCCTGAATCCATTTTTGATAAATCGGTATACCAAACGATTCCTTTTGGATCAAGAAACGGTCCGCCATTATTCCATATATCACGGTTTGGGATCTCAATCTCAAACCTTCTACCAAAGTAGAGTGATTTGGGCGTAAAGTCAGAAACCGTGCTGAGTATATCTAGCTCGGGGAAGTCGGTTAATAGATCCATGAGATCCACATGATCCCATGTACTCTTAACACCCGACTTTCGAAGATTAACTCCACTGCGAATTGCCACTTGTTTTATGAAAATGTGTAAATGTAAGTCCGATTATAACTTCAATGGCTGTTGTGGGACAAGTGTGCACATACCTGTAATTCCGAGAAAAGTTTGTTAAGTTTGCTGATGGTTGTGACCTCCTTGGTTTTCGTTCACCAGACAACGGAGGCGTAAGGATGGGTTTTATCACCGTGGTATATAACCAGAATATGACCTTTGGAGAAATGAATGGTTGTGCGATTTATAGTCACTGAACCGAAAGAAATAGTTAGGTACATTCTGTTATTCCAAAGAACAAATGGCGAATGCACCAATGATGGAAGCAAAAAATATAACAATTAGAGTGGGGGTTATTATTTATCAATATCCTTAATTAAAGAATTTGCGTATACACTTTAATGCAAAAAGCAATTTCAATCAGATAATTGGACATATAATATCATCTATCTCTGAATGATTGAACGCAAATACCCACTATTTAATTAAGCTTACAAATTTGGACTCCATTTTTCCGCATCTGCAATCACCAGGCAATGTATTAAATAAGCGGGGCGCGAACACTGATTAAAAATGCAAAAGTGTGACTTAAAAATTCTTGAAACACTTACAAATTGTCGGTTATTGAATCTCAAAGAGTGGGTTTGGTGAACTCTTACATGATTGTAACTAGTGCCTTTAAAAAACTTTTTTAAAACATTATAAACTGTACAGTACAAATGTATTACGGGAAAAGTTGCAAGTCTAATAAGCAACTGATTTAATTTATAGGAGTGTGTACCACCCCAACAACAAATTCCATATTGAACCTTTTATTGCACTTGACCTACAGGCAAGTTTTAAAATAGATTGAGGACAGTAAAGATCAAGGTGGTAGACCTGCCTTACAACTTTATTAAAATATAGTTTTAAATGGGATGTATGTTCGATCCAGCTAAGTTTTTTATCAAATGTAATACCTAGGCATTTAAAATAATCAACACATTCAATGTCAAAACAGTCAGCACTACAACACAAATCAAACCTAAACATAGGCGAACAAAGTTGCAACCTAGAGCAACAAAGGTAATCCTTTAGGGACAATTCCTCTCAATTATGTATGCACGTCAGTGATTTTATTCTCAAACTCCTAAACACAAACTGGTGGTTAGGTATAAAAATTTATTCCACAGTAACCTGCTGTAAGCACTTGAATAATATCACCTTAACAATTTTGGATATAATTGGGTGAAGCGAAATGTACACGTCACTCGGCGGTTTTCCTGCTTTTAGTACAATTATGACTTCCGCAACTTTACATTGACTCGGGACATATTCAATGTTAGCGCAGCATTTATAATATTGAGAAGCTTACAGCAGTGGTGGAAATGAACCCAGATTGACTACCATTTGGTAGCCAGTTTCATGAAGCCCCGGGTTAAAGATTGCAAAGTGATCCTGGGAGAGGCGATCGCCCGGTAACACCGTCTACTCCTGACAGAATTTTTTATGGAGATGGGGAAGAAAACAAATAACCAAACAAAGGTGGCTTAGAAAATCAATTGGTACAAGCTGGAAAAGGCGAAGTTTTTATTACTAACATGACAAATTACCTCTTTACCATCATCGATGAGGTCGGCGATGAGGAGTGCAGAGCACAAGATATGTGGGATTTCCTACAGCGATCTTGCTCGGAGAGAGCCAAATCACTGCTTGGAATGTCAAAAGGCCCCTGCCAACATGCCAAAGAAACAGATGAAGCTAAAGTAGTGATACGGGAAAAGAAAACGGCTTTCAAGGCTTTTCTACTAATAGAGATGAAAAAGCTCGCCTTGAAGTGATAGGTACAAGGCTTCGCGAAGAAGAAGTGCGCCCAATTTCAAGCAAAAAGTATGGAAGGCCTCTATTGAGAGTTGCAGGAAATATCGTCTTCGGCGTCTGATAGGAACCAGACTATCCAGGAACTTCGACAAAACAACTTGAAAAATGGAACAGCTATCTTCAAAATAGCCGCCCAGAGAAGAAGAAATGCTCAGGAAATTCGTTTCCCAAGGATCCGTTTAACAATGCTCAAGGCCAGCTTCTTGTGGAAGACGACACAATTCTCTACAGATGGCGACGGTATTGTGAAAGACTTCTGAACGAACAGTTTCCCCGGGTATACTTCCCAAGAGCCGCTCCTAACCATGACGAAATATTCGACATTACATTACTGTCGAAGAAGTTAGGAATGCCGTCAAATACTCCAAAAAAAGAAAAACGATTGGGCCAGACGAGATACCCTCTGAGTTCTGGAAAAAGATGGGAGACATCGGGTCCAGATGTCCTAATCAGTGGAGGGAAGTTTATCTTCTTCCTTTCCACAAAGGGAAAGGCGATACGCGAAACTGCGGTAACTACCGTTCTGTCAAGCTGATGTCACACACCATGAAAATCGTTGAGCGGGTATTAAATGGCCAACTGCGGAAAATAATACGGCTATCTGATGATCAGTGCGGGTTTGTCTCGGGTAAATCAACAACAGATGCAATCCAAAGTATAAGGATCATTATGGAAAAACATCGTGATTCCTTGAAGGACTTGCATATGGTGTTGGTTGATTTTGAAAAAACCTTTGATAGACAACCAAGAGATCTCTTATGGGTGGCGCTAAGACAACGAGGAGTTCCAGAAACCTAAGTGCGCATGATCATGGACATGTATTCGTATGAGGCAGCAAGGACAAAAGTAAGAGGAGTCACCGAAGAGTTCCCAATCAAAGTCGGTGTACACCAGGGCAGCGTCCTCAGTCCTTTGCTATTTATTGCAGTCCTTGATTATCTGCTTGAAGGCAAAGTGACGAACCCCAAAGTGCATCAGTTATTCTTTGCTGACGATGCAGCTATCATAAGCGAAGATCAAATGGCCCCTCAACGAGCACTTGATGTATGGGTGGATGTTTTGGAGGGAAATGGGTACCGTATTTGTTCAAAAAAAGACTGTGCTGCCCATTCTCCGATCCACACCGGCCCATTCCAGACATTTACTTGAATAGAAAAGTGCTCCCAAGTGCGAAAAGTTAAAATATCTGGGATCTATGATCAATAGCGAAGCAACTTGTGATGATGACATCAATCATCGCGTAAGCGTAGGGTGGATGAAGTGGCGGGAAAACTCCGCAATCTTCTGTGATTGAAAAATGGCCCCTAAGCTGAAAGGAAGGCTATACACCGCAGTTGTACGTCCGGCGCTCATATACGGTATAGAAGTATGAGGGCAAATTAACGGCAGCTGAGATGAAGATGCTTCGCATGACAGCAGGAGTAACAAAGCTTGATAGAATAAGAAGTTCAATGATTCGAGGAAGCATTCATGTAAAAGAACCCATCACAAGCAAGATAGAGCACGACCGGCTCAGTTGGTATTGTCAAGTTCAAAGGAGAGATCATTCGAACCCCGTCAAAAAGGCAATATCAATCAACGTTCCTACGCAATCGCACAAAAAAGGAGGACCAAAAAACAACTGGATCACACAAATGTAAAAACACCGACATTCGATCGGCCTCAGTGACGAAGTGATCCGAAACCGGGAAGCCTGCCGGTACTTCTTGAGGTCAAACCGGCAAACCCCACAGGCGGACCAATAGGGATACAGTAAAGTGGGAGGGTTGTGATCCTTCTACTCCGGATCATAACTTCGCAGTAAGAAGAAGAATAAGAAAAAGAAGAAGCTGAATTAATGCTTTTCTAGGCAACATTTCTAGAACTTCTTTTTTTTAGTACCATTAGCGTTGCACTTGTTATTGTGTGCTAGGTGCTATTTCCGATGCACTAATATTATGAATAAATGCTTGACCATCGAACGGCTTTATGAGTGAAACACAACGATGCGTTGGTGCTACCGTTCTCCTGTTACGTTGAGAGTGCTTCAAGGGATGCGTTGAATGACATACTCAAATTTATCACTTTGTTGTCTCACAAATTTGCTGAAATAAACAAAAAACTTTGATGCGAACTGTCAGAACGCACACAAAAGTTCAACACAGTCGAACTTTTTCAAGAGAGCATGCGTTTGCTACGTAATAATACGTAGCTCTTATTTTCTCTCATTCGTAAAAAACGTAGAACGGTAGCACGACGCAGCATTGTGACTGGTGCTATTGTATTAATTTGGTTGAACATTAAACGTCATTCGACGGTAGCACCAACGCATCATTGTGTTTCATTCATAAAAAACGTCATTCGACGGTAGCACCAACGCATAATTGTGTTTCAGGCATTAGGAACGAAATTGAAGATAATGTTGAACTGAGCGTTCCACTTACGACACAATATGAACTTGAGGATGAAGTTGATCGCTTCGTTGAGATCGTACAGCTCGCCTCTTGGAATAATACTTCCAATCCAAGGAAAACTCTGGACAAATACGGTCTACGATATCCTACGGAAATAAAAGAACTGGTCAAGGAAAAAAGAAAAGCACGTAAGAAATGGCAACAGAGTCGTGCTCCGCAAGATAAAGCACACTTGAATCACCTGTGCAATTCGTTGAAGAAGACTATAAAGGATTTTAAGAATCGTGCGATAGGCTCTTATCTTGAAAGTTATCAGCGAAAAAAGATTCCAATTATTCACTTTGGAAAGCTGTAAAAGGCACCAAAAGACCCATGATCCCCGCGCCGCCAATTAAATTAAATCAAGTCAAGGGAAGATAAAGAAAAAGCGGACGTTTTTGCGGCCCACCTGGAAGACACCGTTAAACCGTACGATGGCCAAGTGTCTTACGACAATATCAATAGGCCGGATTTACCATTTGACGATTTAGCACTTACAAGTGCAACGCTAAGGGAACTCAAACATGAGATCGGAAATCTAAAACCTAAGAAAGCTCCTGGTTATGACTTGATCACCGGAGAAATTTTCAAAGCCTTACCTAGAAAAGCATTAAATAAGCTTTTGCATATTGTAAATGCTGCGCTCAGATTTAAACACGTGCCTAACCAATGGATTGGGTTCAGAAGTAAGCATTCGAAAATTGACCAGGTGCATGGAATTACTGACGTAATCGAGAAAGCACTTGAAGAGAAAAAGATATGCTCAAGCGTATTTCTTGACGTCTCGCAAGCCTTTGATAAGGTGTGGCATGATGGCTTGAATAGCAAATTACGACAAGTTCTTCCTATATGCCTATACGACATTCTAGAATCATATCTCGGGAATAGACTCTTCCGTGTTAGACATGGAAATGAATACTCGGAGCTCAAAGAAATTTCGGCCGGTGTACCGCAAGGAAGCGTTCTTGGGCCACTTCTCTATCTGTCATATATATCTATCCTGGCTACGTTTGCCGATGACACCGCTATCTTAGCGGTAGGTAAAACAATCGAAGAAACGACTGCAAAACTGCAAAACGCACTGGATAAAGTAAATGCATGGACGAGGGACTGGCGGATCGCCCTCAACGAATCTAAATCTGTTCACGTGAATTTCACTTATAAGAAAACTAATGTCTTGCCAATTTATACCTTTTGCAAACGAGGCCAAATACCTTGGAATGACACTCTATGCAAAACTGAAATGGAATTCGCTTGTGAAAATGAAACGTAAAGAACTCGAAATCAAATCAAATAGAGAAATGAACTGGTTGCTCGGAAAACACTCCCAGCTCAGTACTGAGAACAAACTGTTTTTATACAAGCAAGTGCTAAAGCCGATGTGGACTTAGGGTATACAACTTTGGGGCTGTACCAAGGAAACAAACGCCAATATTTTACAAACTTTTCAAAATAAAGTGCTAAGAGAAATTGTCCACGCACTGTGGTATACTAGAAACGATGATATCCACAGGGATCTCGGAATTCCGACAATTGAAGCTGGAATTAGAAGCTTCGCGAGAAAGCATAGAAGCCGACTAATCGGACATGTCAACAATACAATCCTACAAATTCTGGATGAAAGCAATTTATTGCGCCGACTACAAAAGACGAAACCTTTCGACTTGGCGACATAGGAATCAACCGCGCCTAGATTGATGAACATGCAGGATCTTTCAGTGGAAAGTAACCTGCCAAACGATTTTTTTAATGATAGAAAAATTGCTTGATAAGGTCCTTCTTAGTTACAATATATAACAAATTAAATTGCAGGGTGGTGTGTTTTTAGTCAGTAAGAATCTGACACTACTATGAGCACGCGCTTGCTATCCTCATAGCGTCTATGGAAGATTTTTCACCAACCCTCGGGGAAAAAAAAAAAATTTTTGTTTACTTATTCTTTCGAGAAATTCCTGACGAAATCGAATCTCTGGCATTTAGATCCCCTATTAGCATCATGTTACTCTTATTTGCGCTAAAAATAGAGTCATACAAGGCATTGAATTCATTCGTCAATTTTTCGGATTGATACAAATCGGGTGTATATACAAATCCACAAATATGATTCTTCACCACATATAATGTTCCTCCACTAGCTCCCCAGTTTACTGGTGGAACGAAGAGATCCAAGAATTAAGCAAGAAGATTGTACACCCGTGCCAGGCCAACTGATGATTCAGATGAACTGCGTTACAAATCTGCTCGAATTGAGTTTTAAAGAGTCATCCAAAGAAGTAAAAGAAACTGTTTCTTAGAAATTTGTAGCGAAGCGGAAAAGCAATATCGGGAAGAATATTGAAAGGAGGCTCCAAGAAATATTGTGCTATGATAATCCTCAACATTAAAGACGAGTTCAATAGTGCTAATTGGAACTACATCTTATTAGCACTCAGGAATATGAGGGTACCATCCTACCTAATAAGAATTGTGACAGACTACTTTAGACACCGAATACTCCTATATAACACCGATAGACAGCGCGACTGGTGGGGTACCACAGAGATCCCTGGTGGGCCTACTACTGTGGAACATCATGAATATCGGCGTATTGCGGCTCTCAATACCCGAGGAGTCGAAAATGGTTGGTTTTGCTGATGACATCACAATTGTGGTTACAGCCAAACTGTTAGAAGAGGTCGAGCAGATTGGCAATGCAACCATAACCGACAATGGCCTACCTCTGTTGGATTGCCGTTAACGGAACAAAAGTCGAAGGCGGTCCTTATTACCAGCAGGAAAATGATCGAGACAGTATCGTTCACAGTCGGCGACCACGCCATTAATTTGAAACTGCACATCAAATACCTTGGAGTCATGCTAGATGCAAGACTAACATTCAACGAACACCTGTCGAATGTTAGTAATAAAGCAGCAAATGCGAGCGGTGCTTTACACATATTATGCCAAACACGAGAGGACCAAGACACAGTCGTAGGCTGTTACTAGCAAGAGTAAGTAACGTCCATTATTCTGTATGCTGGGCGAGAGCTATGAGGATTAAGTCATACAGCAGTAAAATTGCACAAGCTGCCAAGTGAGTGAACTGAGAGTGTGCTGTGCCTACCGCACTACTTTGAGGGGTGCAGTTTGCGGTGTGGCGAAACTGATTCCAGTCGATATATTAGCTCGAAGCATAACAAAGTGGCAAGAGTGCTGGAATACCTCGAAGAAAAGCAGATGGACATACTGACTCTTATCTGAAGCCAGGTTTCTCTAGGTTGCTCATCATTTAAATTTGTTTGGTCACTCTATATTGTCTTCCATAATGTTTACAATAAATCGAGCCATCGCTCTGTATTTTCTTTTTCTTGGGAAGTAAAAATATTTATTTTTTTTGGGGCACATAAAAGCCCCCTAATAAAAATATATTTTTACGGCCATCATGAAGAAGTCATGTGCAATAAAAATTATGAGAATTAGCTATGAAAAATAGCCGTTATTGTTATTTCTATATAATTGTTTTAGACATTCTCATTGATACAGGTAGTTGAAATACTATGCTTAAATGAACTACAGCGAACTTCTTCAAAACAGCAGGTGTGTAATAGAAATAATAAAATTAGCAATTCATACCCTCTTCTGATATCTTGCTATATAAAATTATTCCATATAATGGCATAAGGGTGGCATTTACAGTTCTTACTTCTTATATTCTAACGCTGTTTTCGCTATAAACAATCACGGAACACCAACATTTTTGTGTGAGCCTCGGCTACTTGATGTTTAATACTTTGCTCAGTGGTTAAGTGTGTGAATCAATGGTTCAGTGCGCGATCGCCGAGGTTTGGTCTAAGAAAACACAAGAAGCAAATGTTCTTGCGGTCCTGCCTCCCGCTAATGTCTGACAAACATCCGAGAATAAAATTGTCATGGGGTGCTGCTCTAAATCGAAAAAATTGTGATTCGGAAACGGCATAAAACTGAAGGTTCAAACCATCCAACAGGCGCATAGCACGAGTGGCTGCGAGAAACCAGGCTAGACACTGTATGGTATGGGCGCTGTTAAGGACAAAAGAATTATTTATATTTTATTTTACTTTGTAATACTAAAAATTCCGCATTAAATAACAGAAACATTATTAGCTACGCCCTTTATAAATGCTCACAGATAGAACCATACCTTTTGTTGTTATGCTTTATGGCAAAATCCGACATTTGTATTATGTTTTTTTTTTATTTATTCATTTAATTTTTTATTATTGTAATGTTTGTTTTGTGAGTTTTTTAGAGAAAACTAAGTTTTTCAATCCAGTTCAATTTGGTTTTCAAAGAGGCAAATCAACGGAAGATGCGCTCTTACGGTTTTGCTCCCAAATAATGTCACACCTTGATGGGAAAAAATTTACGGCTGGTTTATTTATTGACATTACCAAAGCATTCGACATGGTCAACCATAATTTCTTATTGAGGAAACTGGAAAAAGCTGGATTTCGTGGTTTCATGCTCCACTGGTTTAGGTCGTATCTTGAAAACAGGTCGCAAAGAGTGAAGATAGATAATATAAGGAGCGATATAATGTTCTTTAACCTCGGTGTTCCTCAAGGTTCCGTTTTAGGTCCAATTCTGTTTTTGGTCTATATCAATTCACTCTTTGCTCTTAGTTTTAAGGGTTCACCAACAGCTTTTGCTGATGACATTGGTTTCACTTATGGCTTAAACAGTCCTTTAGACCTAGTTTTGATGTTAATTTGGATCTAAGTTTATTGAGACACTGGTTTGCTGAACATAATTTAGTAATAAGCTCAAAAACTAAGATAATGTTCTTCGGCTTATCTTCTGCATACAACTTGGAAGCAAATGTGTACTTCCACGCACCTGAATGTCTTAAATATAAACTGTCTAATTGCTATTGTTCGTCTGGTTTTTCCTCTCCCTCTTTTTGTCATAATCTAACCTGTAGTGATAAGTGTTTCCAAGTAGAGAGTGTTGACGAATTTAAATATTTGGGGCTTACCCTCGATTCTAGGATGAGTTTTGCGAATCACGCTGATACTTTGAAAAAGTATTTCCGATGCACCCTTCGACATTTTTATTATCTGCGTAACTTATGGTCAACCAAGCTTTTAAGGATAATTTACTATGGAATTTTCCATTCCAAGTTGCAATATGGAATTGCTTGTTGGGGGGGTGTGTATCGAAATAAAATACAACCACTGTTAATTTTGCAGAAATATGTCCTAAGAAAAATTTGTCGAAAATCTGGTAGACATTCTAGCTTTCCTTTGTTCTGTGCCCTGAAAATTCTTCCTGTTCGTCATTTGTATTGTTTTAAGAAGTCTGGCAATCTTAATTTTCGTTTATTTTCTTGTTATAATCTTCGTGGAAACCTTTCAAACTTTTTATCTGTACCCTATTTCCGCATATCGAAATTTTTTTTCAATTTTGTCTTATCGGTTATTTAATGAACTCCCTGAGTCAATCAGGACAATAACAATACCTGGAATGTTTTTAAAAAGCGTAAAATTGTGGCTCTTCAGCTTTGATTATGTTGCGTTAGAATCTCGTATTTCTGATGTTTTGGTCTAATCTTCGTCTTCATTATTTCCATTCTCATTTTGCATTTTTTACAATTACTATAATTTTTATTTTTTTTTCTTTTTGTTCGAATTAAATTACTTTATTTATTTATTATGTTTCTTGAAATGTTTAAAGTTTATTTTTTATTTTCTTTTACTTTGAATTTTTAAAGGGTCACCCCACCCACAAATGTTGTTTGTATTACTTTAACTAATTGAAGTGGCATTCAACTCTATTTTTTACTTGTATATAAATACAGAATGTCACCAACCTTTCTTATATTTTGTTGCTACTTGAACTGTTTTACATTGATTAAATTATTTGCTTGTTTAATGAATTTACATATAAGAAAAAAATACATCATACATAATACATACATACAAATACATAATTATTTATTTATTTATTTATTTACTTATTTATTTATTTTCTTATATATGATTTATTTATTTTCTTATATACACTTAAATCGCCTTCGGTGTTATCTAAAATATATTTCAAGATACCGAATTTAGTCTGACGCCAAATGCGTTTAAAAGGATTATATTTGTACATTATGAGTACCTTTTAAATCTCATTCTTAGATTCACATTGCATACCACAGGTGCAAAATAAAATTCTGTCGTTATCTTCAATAATAATAATATTCAGAAATTTTTTTTTAATTCAGTGGCATTAACACTACCAATGAAATCATTTAGCTCTGTCTATATATACATACATAAACCCAACTCAAATAAAATGTTGTAGATAAAATCCCAAAGCACCCATGTGGCGTATGACTAAGTAAAAACATATATTTCCTCATCCCTACTAACTAATTAAGCATATGGATATCAGAGAGCCCTATTATCGTAGAAAAACCAATACGTTAAGATAAAGGAAAGATGGAAAGCATCTCGTAATTTCTCCCTGTTTTTGAGATGAAAGACTCATTTAATAATGATGTCACGTAGTGGCCTTGGAAATACTAGACAAAAATTTAACCCAATATTCTATTTTTTGCTACCGTTGTTCTTCGGTTTACAAGACATTCTATCATCGATCAACGTTTTTGTTCGTTGCTTTTTTTTTTTTCATCGGAAGATATAATTTTATAAATTATTGTGGGAGCAGCAAATTTACATTTTATAACCTTTTCTCTTCATAGTAGGCAATCGTAGATGGAGACATTCTTTCGTTGTTTATTGTTTACATATTTAGGTCGTGTACTCGAAATACATCAAAGAAAATTGCTACAGGATGGTAAACAGTACTTACTATAGGCAATGGAAAATGTTGCAATTGTTGCTGGAGCAAATTATTTTGACAATCAAATAAACGCGATATAACCTTATAATGTGTTTAAAGCTGTAACACGATAAATTCTTTACTCCTACTAACAATTCAACTTTAAATGATGAAGTAAAAATATATATATATATTATAAGTTCGGGATATCAACGCAATAATGATCAAACCAGCAATTTTAGGTAAATTGACGTTTACATTTAATCCACATTTAAGCAAATCTTAAATTCTATAGTAGTACTACGAAGCTTCCAGGCTTTGAATGTTTCAAAAGGTTTCTTTAAGCTTCTAGGTACAGTGAAGAATTAAATATTTTCGTAATGAAATTTGGTCTAAATGAAAATATATATACATACCTATATTTACATATACAGTAATATAGTAGGATTTGTACTATTCTCGAGACCCGAGCAATTTAGCCTTTCTTTCGACTTTGTGCTTCTATTTGCAAGTTTTTTATTATTATTATTTTTATTACAATCTCGATAATATTGTCGCGAAAGAAAAAAATACAGTTTTGAAAAGCAAACTCAAGCAATAAGCAGCATGCCAATATATTATATTTATTGTTTTTAACATCCAGTAAACTATGTAAACGAAAAAGGAATGTCAATCGTACTGCTTCATATTTGTAAGCTACCACTGGATATGTTTTCTAAACCCACTTTGAAACATTTTATTAAATCTGATAATTAAATATGAACATTTCTGATAATATTCTTGTTACCAAATATTTTCATAAAAGGTGAAAATTAAAGTTGAAGTATTTGTTAAGCCCGAGTCGGGCGAATTTGGTTATTTACCAATCCCATTTCAAAATATAGACTTGATTTTTCTATTTCAGGGCACAACGACCATATTTCACGCACTATCGTAACTAGGGTTGTTCCGTCATAGCAGTCGACAGGGCCGCAAATATGCAAATTATTAAACGAAGCTTCGTTGACCGGATTGTACTCAAACAGCATTCGGAGTGAGTAAGGGATGATGAGGACTGTTAAGTCCAAATAGCACAGCAAGCTAAAGGATATTTTGTGTTAGCCATTGACTGGGTTAATTTGATCTGTCGTAAGATCCAGGTCATGTGCTATTCTCAGAATCGTCCTTGCAGCTAGGCGCGTAATTTCGGAAGCGGGAATGAAAACTCTAAGGAATTGTTAAAGTCTAAAGCTCGTACAGTAGTGTAAGTGTTCACTATTAGCTTTATTAGTTCATAGTTCCATATGAGTGTCAGATTGCGGTAAAATTTAACACGGGTTAGATACGGTTATATATATGTACATATGTGCATCTGCTTGTCCCCTTAATCCGCCTTACACATCGAATATTGTACTATTCTCGAGAATCCGCCTTATAATATATAAAATATATATTTTTCGAGACTGAAACTTTGAGTCTACGGCTCAGTGATAATGCACTTAACTACGGTACCCATTCGTAAACATTCTTATGTATTAAAAATAAAAAAAATTATTTCAATAATTTTAGGTTTTCTTCGCCCTACGGTCCGAGCTAAAGGCAAATGGCCCCATTCGGCCCACTTTTTAGTGTTCCGTACCAAAATGGTATAAAGAGGAAAATATAAAAGGTCTCCTCTTTTAAGTCTAAATAAGTTGGAAGACGTGGGGTTAAAAATCACCCAACCATATCTAACCCCAAACACATATCTACATGTCTGGGTTATCCTAAGGCCAACATTTTATCAAAATTCATTAAGCAGTTCTTAAGTTCTTCTTGAGATATATGAGAAGACACTTCATCCGATTTAGATAGTAATTTTTAATAGTAACAACTACTATTCCAATCTTAACTTACCAGCCGGATTTCACCAAAATCTTTTTAGATATTTTTAAGTTATGCGGCCAATAAAGATGATTTAAATATATCTGAAGACCCAATCCCAAAATACTAACCCATATCCCATACGATTTGCGAAACTAAACCCAGGAAAAATAACATCAGGAAAAATATACAAGTCAAATTTTATGAAAATTTCTTTAGTGGTTTTCGACAATGTTACCGCGGCTGTTAAAATTTTTGCATTAATTAACCTTATAAAAGTATCATTTTGAGGAAAAACCGGGAGATTACACGACCATCAAATGACTCATGCAGTAACTGAATTGTTTCCCGGGCTGTATGGCATGTGGCACCGTCTTGTTGAAACCACAAATCGTTCACATCCTTATCTCAACAACACTCTCACGAACTGCTTCGATGTTTTGTATTGAACGACTTGTTGAAGGACGGCCAGAGTGTCTAAGATTATTAATGATCTAATCACCCTGAATTTTTGAATTAATCTCTTCACAGTTGATGAAGTTAAATCACTATTCCGATCATATTTTGTACGAAAATTGCAAACCTTCATTATTTTTAAAATATTACTCAACAATGAAAACGCGTTGTAGCACAACATTTTGAATAACCCTGACCTGTCAGGTGTCACACGCTGTCTTTTTTTTCGGCTGGCAACACTTTACCCCGCAAATTCAAATCTTGCGTGAATTTTGGGACACCCTTTATATCCGCACTGGTCAAAATTGTGTCCAATTGCAGTAAAATTATTCACATAATTTTGATAGGATTTTACTTAAACTATTGAATTTTGAACACCAAACAAGAAAAAAAAAGGAATGATTTTCAATAGGTGATAATTTAATTTTCAAAACTAAATTTCCTCCAGATAAGGAAAGCTAGGGTAGAAGTAGGATTCTAAGCATTTTTATTAGTTGTAAAGACAGACCTTTTAAATAGTAAAATTTGCTCACGCAACATACTCACGTAAGTGACTTCTAAACGCGTGTAAACAACGCCATAAGTTAATTGTAGTCAAAACGTAATCCGTAAGTCGGGAGAGATTTGAAGATGTACAAACACGTTCTCACTCTCTCACAGACTTCTTACAGTTTATCAATAGTATGAATAATTTATCATTAATCGATACCATTAATGTTGTTTAGTTCTAAACTAATATCAGTATCAGAACATATGTGGCCGTGGTGTAGTGGTAACATCATCGCTTGTCACGCTGTTGATTCACGGTTCGAATCCTGATGTCAAGAATCATCTATTTATTTCACATGAAATAAATAAAAAAGTCGATCACTTGCGAAAGCTAAGATAACTCTACTGTGAAGGCATAACACTGGCAGTAGGGTGGTCATATGGCCAAAATGCAACTTGATCGTGATGATGACATCAGGAGGACGGAAAAAATACTGCGAATCATAAGCAACGACAATAATAGCGAAAAACAAAACAAAATACTCCCCAGTTATCTGGACAGCCACCCTTGGAGTTTACAGAAACTTAATACCACCTGAGTTTCAAACCACACCACTCTGTCTTTCTCTCTGTCTCTTCCTTTCCACAAAAACGCACATATTCTAAAAATTAGTATAAGGGTATTCATATCCCCTTTAACACGTGCAAATTATAAAAAAAAAACCCACGTGTTCTAAAAATTAGTATAAGGGTATTCATATCCCCTTAAACACGTGCAAATTATAAAAAAAAAAAAAAAAAAATATGTAAGTATCGTATCGGAATATGAGTGTGAAACTTTTTCTAACTTACTCGTAAAGCAATAATTCGAAAAAAAATTCTAGCGGTTTGATACAAGTCGAATCTCATAGGATTAGTAGAGGTTGTAACGGCTGCGGGAGCACAGATGGCGCTAATAAAAAAAAGTAAAAGCTCCTCTCGGACATTTTAAGAGTTAAAAATAAGATATAAAAAAAACAAGACAGATTATCATTAGATGATCGAATGTATGTAGACACGAGAAGATGTGAAGTTAAGCCATTTTGTAAAAAATTAAATTTTGTGAAGTAAAAATGGATTAGAGTCCATCTATGAAATCTAAGAAAATAAAAAGTTGTTAACTTAAATTTTTAAATTAACAACATTGGTGATTACCCCGCATGTCGAAGTGGCAGCAACAATAAAAAAACATCATTACCATCCGTCCTCAATTCATCAAAACGCCGTTCGTTTGCAGCTCACCACCATTGATTCCGTCGCACAGCGATCAGCATTCGACAACACCAACTGAGCACCACTACCGTCATCACAAATCATCGCAGTCACACCATCACGCTTCAGCAGCCGTTAACACGCCTCAGCAACCAACAAATACGAAGATTCCAACACCAGCAACCAACGAATACGAAGATTTCAATACCAGCAACCAGCAAATACGAAACATTCCAATAAGTATTGTAGGGTAGATTAGCATTACATATATTTTTTATGTTGTTTCTTTACTTTAGCAGTCTTATATATTTTCTTTTGCATATATAGGTATGTATTTCCTTTGCATATTTACCTAGTAGGGACAAAAATAGGCGTACCCATAGGCGTAACATTTGTAGCAGTTTCATTATACAAATATTTAAAATTTTGCTTACACTTTCCTCTGGAATGAAGTGAGAAAGTGAGTCGCATCTCTGTCGTAGCGCTTCATAAGTGCGGTGTGAACAAAGGTTCGATTTTCAAGACACTGCAGCCTAATCTTTGCTTATCGGTGTATAGAATTCTTCAGGGATACGGGCGACATTAAAAGCCGCCTGCGATCTGGTCCTCCTCGCACGGTAAGAACGCCACAAGTCATCAAAATCTTTAAGGCTCAAAAAGGTCCCTAAAAGCAAAAAACACTGGTACCCGAGATGAATGTAACACAAAAGTCAATGATTCACATATCAAGATAGGCTTGAAATGGGAGCCTTTAAACGCCATACCAGAAAAATGCTGACTATTACAAAAATTGGGTCCAAAAATCAAAGCGACTCTTTACCGATGAGAAAATCTTCACGGTGCAGAAGAAATTAAACAAATAAAGTGATAGGGTATATGCATGGTCATTTAGGGAAGTGTTCGAGCCAGTCTCAAGGGTCCGTAAAGGACACACCTGAAAGTTTCATTAAATTATCTTTCGAGGTCTTTGTTTCATAGCAATAAATGTGTGTAACAGTACTATTGTCCTTACTAGGTACATATAAATATTTCCTTTAAATTATTGTAAGTCAAACTCCTTTCTTTCAATTTTGCGCCGCGGTAAAATAATTCGGCATGGAAGACCAACAGCCTCAAGAGGCACATCACCGCCCAATCCAGCTAGTACCGCTGTCGGTATCTACAGAATTAGCCCACCCGCACGCGCCCGCGACCGACGATGTCGAGCCGCCTTGCGATGTCATGCGGTTGCTATTAAACTTCCTGAATTTTGGACAAAAATTCCCACATGTCCAATATGGAAGAACTATTAGAAGTAGCCGACGATATTTATGAAATGTGTCAACAGCAATATATGTCCAGGTTCTCCATTTCGACCCATTCCGACAAAACAATTAGCGAACTTACCTGCCTTAATCAAAATCTCCAAACAGAAATCAGTGAAATAAAATCAATGCTTTCAAACCACAATTTTAATAGTCCCCGTACTCGAAATACAGACAGACCACATTATCTCTCTTTAGAATTCGAACTACAGAGGTAAAATAATGCGACTTTACGGAGGCTAAGGTTGCACGACTTCGACTCGTGGAAGTAAATTCGAGTAACAGGGGTCCTGTTCTTTAGAATTCTGGTTATACAAATAAAGGAAATATAATGCGATTCTCTCATAAACTGAGCCATAAGCTTACTCAGTTTTCCGCTAAAAAATTGAATAAGGCTTTTTACTTAATAAAGAACTTCTATAAATTGACCATATCTCAGTTACGGTTTAAACGACTTTATTCAAAATTTTGGACATATGACCAAACAAGTTTTTTTAAACTTTTTTCCCTATTTTTAGAAAATTCAAACCTTATCGAATTCGCACATAAGTAAGTACGTGCGACCAACACTGTAATTTACTCGTAGGCCAATATAAAGGGTTCTGCAAGTGCATTGCTCATGTAAGCTCAACTTTTTTTCAACTCATCAAAGCATTTCTTCCTAACATTTCTGTAACAGCTACGCAGTTTCTGAAAGTTTGTCTTGAAAATAAGACAGACTTTTCAGTCGAACATTTAGAAACATACTTTCCTGGTACATATCGCATCAGTATATATACATACAGTACGCGAAATAATTATAAGGGACAAGCAAACATTTTGAAAAATAATTAAACATTTTGTTCAATTTTGAAGAACTTCGTTTCCTTTGAATTAAGCACGTAAACAAAGCAAAAAACATGATTGATTTTATGTGTGTATTTAATAGACGAACAAAATATATACATTAAAATTGAATTCTAGGGTAATTTAAAAAAATAAAATAAAAATAAAAATATTTTAATACTTCGTTCTGCCTCCTTTTTGTGCCAGAACAGACAACAGGCGACAAGGCATTGAATTAATTAGAGCTTGAAGAGTAGATAAATAAATTTTTAGCCACTTTTCTTGTATGGCGGTTTTCAGCTGCACAAGGGATTCGAACTGCCGTCCAACTGCATAAACCTGCTTCACTAATATTCCTCATAGGTTTTCTATGGGGTTTAAATCAGGACTTATGGCAGGCCACCCAAGAGTAGGGATGTTATGCAACTCTAAAAAGTTTTTAGTGTATGCCGAAGTATGTATGGCTTCGTTGTCCTGCTGGAAAATCCAGTTTTCGACCCATAGATTTTCACCAAAATCGAAAGGACACTGTCCAGCAATTCAACATATTTCTCCGAATTCATTTTATGCAAAACAAAACAGATTGGAGTCTTTCCTTTGCATTCAAAAGCAGCCCACACCATGAGAGAGCCCCCTTGAAAATTTCTTGAGTATCGAGTTTCGCGCTCTCGGCGAATATCCCTCCAATATTTCTGTCCTCCGTCAGGAGCATCAAGATTCAATTTTTTTTCGTTGCTAAAGATGACAGATTGCCATTGGGTGTCCCAGAATTTATATTTTTCGGCAAAGTTTAATCTAGCTTCCTTATGTCGTGGGAGGAGCTTAGGTGTCGGCAACCGTTTTTGACATAAAATTAATTCATCCTGTTTTAAAATTTGTTGAACTCTTCTTGTTGTTATTGGAAGAGATAACTGGAGCCTTATTTGGGAAAGGCTGATTTGTTCGTTAACGGCTAAGCGTTTAATTTGCCTCTTAACCCATTCACCGACTTTTGGTATACGACCAGATCTCTTTTGCTTTCCATAATTTTCAGGATCTTTTAAAAAATTATGTACAGTGTCCTTATTTGTTTGCACTTTTGATGCTATATGGCGAATGGTTAACCCCTTCGCTTTCAGGCTTAAAATCTTCATTCTCTCTTCCACTGACAGTGCTGTTCCTCTTCACATTTTCTTTTTGGGAAATAAAAAAAATGGAACATTTGATAAAAAATTAAGCAACTTATATAATTTATTCAAATACACACCGATTTAATAAATTTTGAGCAGTTGTTTTTAAAATTGTTTTTAACCACTTTTAATTAACAGCGAAACTCCTGTCTGTTATATTTATTTCGCACAGCATAACCAACAATACAGAGAAGAAGGGAACAAAATGACGAAAAACAAGGAACAAGACAGTTGAAAATACAGTTAGTTTATACCTAACGAAGTGCACTTTTCAATACACCGACAGAAAATTAGTGCTTCTTTTTATGAAATATTGTAAATAAAACTGCTTGTCCCTTATAATTATTTCGCGAACTGTAGGTACATATTTACATATATCAATAAGTCAGTTAAATCTTACCTTACGGGATGATTAAATCTGTCCACTCCTGAAAAAAAAAAAGTTTAATTGTTATTGACAGCATTTTGATGAAACGTTGCACATTCATTAAATCAAAAACTATGATGAATATACAATGTATGCATGTACATATATTTAATATATGTTATGTCCCAAGTGCTTAATGCAGACATCATATATAATTCCCACAAAGTACAAGTGTCAAAGTGAAAATTTGTGTTACCATTATCATTTATACCAGGCAGTGTTCATAATGCGTCCGATTAACCGTAAGCCAACGCTATTGTAACAATAAAAAGACAATATACTTCGCTGCGGTCGCTCCTGTAAAGACTTTCATACAATCTCGCATTAATCAAATCTATACTAATATTATAAAAAAAAAAAACAGAAATCGTTTGCTTTTGATGATCTGAAAAACTGAATTGGATGCATACCCTTATTAGGCGTCCTCTCAAATATAGTAATTAGTATGGCATAGAATTTCCTAATAGCTTCTAAACTGAGTACCTCCTCATTTTGAAATACGATGCTTTAATGCTTTCTTAAAAGATTTGCGGATATGGAGCTAGACTGTTTTCTGGTTTCAGCAACGATATGTATAAGTATTATATATGGGAGAGTTAGCAATTTGTTTAAGAAGCAACCAATAAGTAAACTGTTATATACACCACAATATATATATTAAATAATTAAATAAATTAAAGCACAAGACCGCGACTTGTCTCCGTTGTTTTCTATTTTGTTCCGTTCTCTAATGCTAACTTAATTCTAACTTGTATCTAATGATAATTATGATACATCATATATGATAATTACATTTGTTACTTACTTAATTGTGTTAAACAAATCTGATGTAAAAGTTAACTTAAAGCGTGTCACACAGTTGAATATACAATACTTCTTCACCTTTAAAAGAGTTGATTTTTCGTAAATATATCAATCATAAACAAATTTAATTTCAGTTCACTTAAACCAATTCAAAAAGTATATCAATATTAATTAAAAATTTATTTTTAATTCTTTTACTTCATTTTTAATCTATTCGTTCTTCTTTATTTTTCTACATTTTCGATCGACTCTTTTCAAAGTCTTTGACTAGCTACTAATTTCCTATACTCATTCTCTTTTATTTCCTTTTTATAAAGTGCAATAGATTTGTTAGCAAATATGACTTTTTTAACATGGACTTTTCTTTATTGATTAACATGCTCAGTTCGAAAAGTTTCGTTCACCTTAATATTAAAAATAAAATGGAACTTGAATTTTTTAGATACAAAACAGATTCTCCATCAATAAACTCAATGGTTTTACTCTCCTTTCCGTTAACATTAACATCTTTCTCTTTCTTATCATTTAACTGCTGTCCCTCAACTTTTTTCAATCGATCCACCTTTGTACTCGTATGCTATTTCTGATAAGATAATTTAATAGAGTTTTAAACGAAATTTGTAAGCTTCTGTAACATGTTTGAAATAAATTTATTATATAATTTTATCAACCTCAAATATGACGGCAACTGCTGCAGATTTTCTGGTTTAGGTGCAACTAAAACCGCTTTAAACTTCTCAGGATTTGGTTTCATGATTCCTTAGCACACTAATTTATCCAAATCCTAATCTACCTTAGCTCTTAAATCTTATAGTATGTGACGGTGTTAAAAAAATAGGAAGAGAATATTTAAAGAAGGTAGTAATTCTTTAATAAACATTTCGGCCTCATAGTTCATTATTGCGGTATTCGTATTCTGATCAAAAATATTTGAAAACTTCTGTTTGCAATATTCAATTTCCCACAAGCAGTTAACAGAATGTACTTCGCAGGCGTTTTCTAACCAACTTAGTCTAAGAGCTCCAACACACTTAGACCAATAATAGGTCCATTGCAATACCACGTAGATTTGGAAAGCGGCCTTTAGCCTCCTCATTGAACCATTTGCAGTTCTGATGAAGCGTAGGAGGTCCGTAACCTCTATTTTTTTTTTGTTCAAATCATTTAGGTCGTTGAAACGGAAGGCTCATAAGTGGAGTTTCCTTCTTTGAGAAAGAGCTGGGCAGGTGCAAAGAAGGTGAAGAGTAGTCTCCTCCTCCTCGTCGTCCATGCAGCTTCTGTAGAAATCATTTAAGAATACGCCAAGCCTTGTTACATGCTTGCCTATTAGATAGTGTTGATTTATGACACCAATTACAGCACTGATACGAAATCTATTGAGAGAAATCAAATTCTTAGGGCGTTTCAGATTCAGCTTGGGCCAAATCTGTTTTGTCACTAGACAAGTTGTACCACTTGTCCACCTAGAATTTGTCCTTTCAATAGCATCCAGTTTTAATTCAAGTTTCCATGTAGCAACCTTGAATTGAACTTTTGTCTGGAAGGATGGGTATTGTTGTTCCATGTCTGGTAAGTTCGTCTTACGATTTCGTAGAATGTTCCTATGCCCCGGCACCCAAATTAGGTGAATATTGAACTGCTCCGCTATCTCTATAAGAGACGATCGGCAGTCTAGAGCTGTTAAATGCGATTCGATAACCTTCAGACCAAAATTGTTTTGAAATTTTTTTTAAAATTTATATACAAACTGAAAACTTAAACCAATTCACCCGTTATCACGTGGAATTTCTCCGGATATACCCACTCTTTTTAATTTATAAACCAATATTTAAAAAATCTTTAAAACTGATAATAGATGAACATGCCCAGTGTCTAGTTCCAATTTGAATCTAATTCCATTAATTTGAACATGCATAAATAAAGGCTTCTACCATGGTTATCTACACTATGACCTTAAATTATGCAAATCATCTGTAACTCCAACCTCGTCCGATTCATCCACATGATTTTCCGCCAAATTACTATTTCTTAACTTTTATGCACGCAGAACAGTAATGACCTTGTTCAGATCAATTATAACAAATAACGATCCAGCACTCCATAGCAGAAGAGTAATGACCTTTATTCACTTTTTTATTATCGGTAACACACCGTTCTCGACTCGCTCTCACCCATTCTGTTCCCATATCAATTTTAAGAGCGAATATGGCTACTTGAAAAGATTTACCTCCAGCCACAGCCTTTTTGTCAGCACTTCCACCTTTCCGCTAATCATCTTTACCTTGGTCACTGTTAATTTTTTCATATTCTGAACTGATTGCTTGAGTTCATGTCCTTGACTTCATTCTGCGCCATCTCAAAAGTCAGAACTTTATTATTGATTTTATCCTAGGTCAACTAGCCCTCAATTAACAAAACAGTATGAAGTGAATCATTCCGCACACCACGTGCTAGTTTGTCCTTCAACACATCCTCCACTAAATCTCCAAAATCATACTCCTATGCAATTGACTTAATTGCAATAATATACATAATGTACTCAGAAATTGATTTATGTGCTTTTGATTTCAGAGAAATACTCTTACTTACTTACTTTAGATGACGCTACAGTCCGGGATGGACCTGGGCCTCAGCCAACAAGCATCTCCAGCTAGTTCGACTCGCTCGAAGATTTCCCGGGCCGGACTGTTGATGTTCATCCGCTCTATATGTCTTAGCCATCTCAGGCGATGGATTCGAACCCTTCCAACTAGGTCGATGTTGCTGTACAACCGGTTCAAATTACTCGAGGCATTTTTTTTTTTTTTTTTGACTGAGGGTCTTTGATAACGACCATGCTTCTGCGCTGTATAACAGGGTTGGGATGATGAGTGTCTTATAAAAAGTGAACTGAGAGCCTAAGTTTATAACTACCTCAAAATTGTAACCCTGTATTGTGACGTTCTGTCTAAGTCGCCGATGTTGACTGTCATTTTATGGTGACAGCTTATTTTTTGTTTTGCCCTCGTTAAACGCTAAACGGTAACTGCGTTTATTCAATCACGTCAATGTGGTTGGAGTACGCGAATAGGTGTATAGACTTTTTGAAAGATCGTACCCCTGATGTTAACTTGATAACTTTGTACAAGTATGAAGTTAAAGAAATTACATGACAGCTTGTAACTTTGCCGTAGTCGTTTCCTGACATCAAAAGCCTTGATGATGTTATTTTATTACCGACTGTGATGGAACAGCGTGCATTCTCCATCGTCATCCTGTACAGATGGATGAGTTTAGCATTATTGCCAAGACTAGAAATGGCTCTGTATAACTCGTCTCTATAGAGGCTACAATAGGAGAAAAGGTGGTGAGTATCGATTTTGATTTAATGGATTTTTTCTTAGATTTGCCGCAATGTGAATATCTGATCTGTGAATATCTTTTCTGACTTAAAACCGCACTGATATGGACTAATCAGATTATTGACAAAAAGGTTTAACGTGTTCACATAATATTAGCAGATAGGATCTTAAATGCGATGTAGAGGAGACTAATACCTCTGTAGTTGGCGCAGTTAAGAGGGTCTCCTTTCTTGAGGATCAGCAAATGATGCTGAGGTTCCATTCGTCGCATACTTTCATTCAACCATATCTTACAGATGAGTTAATGTATGTATGCTCTGTACCAAATCATTGTCAGGTGTTCTAAATAGCTCGGCAGTTGGATATTTGGCTCCAGTAGCCTTGTTGGATTTAAACTTAGATATTGCTATTTTCACTTCAATGTGGTCTTCACGCTCTGCAATCACATTTTTCTTAGATTTAAAATGATTTTGAAGTTTCTCGATTTTTCATAAATTTGAAGTGTGAATAACTAACAAACAAACAGCACACATAACTTACAAACGAACATCACACTTTTCAATAATTCAGTTAGGATTGTAATATAAATCCGTATTTACAATTCGTTAGGTGAAAATGCTTTAGAACATTCACGTTATCTTTAATACGAACTGTGGACACCTAATGAGACTGACGTCAGTTCGATACACGCCCTGATTTGAATATTCGCAGTGGTGATGTCTCAATACGTTCAATTGCCGCAAGATTTTGGTTCCCCTGCATCGACAACCATAAAAATATATTTCTCCAAAAAGAAACTTATTGTCCGTTAAATCTATTGATTGCTCAGCATTCTGCTGGACGAGTCTCAGTTCTCCCATAAAATACACCCCTTTCTTTGCGCTATCGTAACTCAATCCGTGGGGAATCATTGTCCATCCTGAAAATCGACTGCAGATTCAACATAAAACTGCCAAACAACCGTTGATCTATTGAAGGCGGCTTTATGACTTATACAGTGACATATTAAGCCGAAGACTCATCTAAAATGTTATTACCAATAATAAACAAATAAAAACGAGATAATACAATTCCAAGTGGCCCCGTCATGACATCTCATCTATGCCACAATTCATATTCATATTCGACCAATTCAGTCATTGACAAAGACGAGAGCGAAGATGACGAGAATGACGTCTCCAGCCAAGTGCCCTTGTCAGCCAGAAGCCAGAAGAGAAAAGGACAATTCAATTAAGCACATAAAGCAATCCTCCGCCGGAGCGAGGGAGAATATCTTCTGGGTTTTATTTCACGGATAGAATTGCTCCAATTCACGATTCCAAGAACACCACACAGAACACTGTACCATCAATATTGAAGGTCGAGAAATGAAAATTTCGAATTAAAAATGTAAAATTCCCCCGCATCGATGGATTTTGGGACCTGGCTTCCATCTCCACTGGATGGTAACAGAGCAATAACATAAAATATTTTATATCCACGGCCATAAAAATCACATTTGGAGCAAATGCCAAAACAGATGGAAATATTCTGTGGTGAGAGAAGGGAAGTGCAACAAGAAGCGAACGCTTAAGACTGCTAAGCTATCCATGTTTCAGAGACTTTCAACGTTTCTCTTAAATTGGGTGATAGATGACTGGTGATGATGACGACGCTGATGGTAATGGTGATGCTGGAAGTCATAGAATTTAGATGTGAATTTTATTTATCCTTTTTGGGCGTGTTTTGGCGGAAATTACCGAATTTAAATGATGTACTGTGGTGGCAAAAAGTGGATATAAGAGTGCATATATTTTGGGAAAGTTGTAGTTTCAAGTTTTGAGCATAGATTGAGTCTGCTTGAAGACTGAATTTATACGAGGCATAGGAAAAGGCTGCATGATGGTAAAAAAATTGACTTATGACTTTGAAAACATATGAATTATTAGGCTGAAATATCGTTTGAAAATAATTCTTCTACAGGATATTTTAAATTTTTCTTATTTTGAGTTTGCCAGTCAACTGAGATAAAATCATAGAAGAGCTATGCTTAATCTTAATGAAACAAAACACTTAATTCGAGAACGGATATGCAAGTTGCATTTCCTTAATGGTGGATTGAGAATGCAAGTGGTGTAAATAAATAATTTGTATGACTTGAATTTATCATAATTAGCATAAACAACAATTAGGATTGTTTTGATTTTAATTTTTCCAAAAAAAAAAAATAATGGGTAAGATTGCGAAAACAATATGTAGTATAACAAAAAGAACAATTTAAGTAAACCCAACTAGGAAAAAAACTACCGAAAGCGAAATCTGCAGCTTAGGTTCTGATTCTGGTAAAACAACAGTGCAATTTACCGACAATATCTTTTCTAAGAATATCAAGTTTTTTGTAACATAAAGCCCCAAAAAGTATTGTACCCTTCTCAAACTAGATGGCTTTCCCTACATGTGGTTGTTCAAAGAATAGTCCAGCAATTTTTATCTTTGGTTTAATATTTTTCTCGAACATTTTATGACGATATACGGTCAATAAATGAAGGGCACGACTAGTTCACATGTATTTGCTCAATATGTGCTATTCATTTGTAGATTGTTCTAATTTCAAACTTAGGACAAATTTGGTAAGACGTAACAAAATGGGCTTTATCATAAAATGCTTTAAAAAGCTAAATAACTATTTTGTACATACTCGTATGTCAATAACTTGAACCCTTGATTGAATATGAATTTTGAATAAAATCGTCCTAGCAATGTCTGAGAATTAGCCAATTTTCGCAAGTAAGGTAATAAGCAAAGTACCATTATTAGAACTTTTAGCACTACACTCAGTATGTAGTCTTATGTCAGACTTCCATTTCACTCTACTCGTATGTATAAATTTTCATCGAAATCGTTGGAGCCGTTTTCGAGAAAATTTTTTTTTTTAATTTGCCTTTAGGCCAATGAAATTTCGAATTTTGCCTATGGGCATTACCACACAGATTCGAGATATCGTTTGAATAAAATCCGTTCAGCCATTTAGGATTACGAGACCTACTTTTTGAGTTCACCTACTTTAGTAATATCAAGATTGATCAAACTCTCGAAATCAAAAATTATCACGAAAGCAATACTTTTCCGATAAATTGTTCTTATTTCCTCATTCCGATAAATTGTTCTTATTATAATTGACCTATTAAAAGTATATTTGAGTTATTGTTAAACTTTCCAAAATCTGTTTCCCAGTGGTTACAGTTTGTTTTTATGTATATGTCGGAAGTATTTGGAAATTCGAGTTATTAAAGTAAACACTCACGTACGAGTATGTCGCTGTATTTTCAGTTTTAATTTGATTTTATTAACATTTCTTTTGAATCCGAAGTAGCACCCTCCACTGGCCCTTCCCCTAGCTTTAACTCTAGTTGCAGGTATCCACTTAAATTCGATTTTTTTCAAAAAATTATTCTCAAGTTTGTAAGATTACTTTCTATTACAAATGTTTCATTTAAGAAAACAAATTCAAATTGATTAATATACATATTTAAAAAAATTAATATATAAACCTTTATTACCTAACCCTGAAACATTTTATGATAGAATTTTATAAATCTTTAACTTAGTTTTATTTTGACCATTTTTTTTTTTTTATTTTTACTATTATTATGGCAGACGGCATTACAACAGTTAATTGAATTATTTTGCTAAGTATATTGGAACTGAGTTCTATGAGCTATACTAGTCTCACTGACATCGGTACTTATGTTTTTCAAAAAGTCGTTGAACTTCTTTTGCAGTACCCCCTAACCTTAACGCCTTCACATTCTAAGTTATTCTTCCTATAGTATAGAATGTTTTATCTTTACTTTGTAGGGTCTCTCCTCGAATTCGGGAGCTTAAGTTGCTATTTTTACACCGACTTGTGGCTTCAATTTAAGTATTCGCCTCATTCTATCTTCTGCTGCTAGTGGATATCCTCTAAGCATAAAAACTTCAGATCCGTAAAGTTTTGTTTTGGATTTTAAAACTCGAACCACGTCCTCTTTGTCCTGCATCTCCACTATTATCCATAATACATTTGCGATTTTTCCGCCACCTCAAATTTCCAGTGCTGAAACAATTTTAGAGGCGTTATTTATCTGCAGTAAGACTAAACATAAAGTTTTCGCTTTCTCCGCAGCATTCGAACCATCCTGTGTTGGTAAATGTAGGTTTTTTTTTTTTTTTTTTGTTTCCAGTGGTGGAGATGGACTTTCAGGGACTGCAGTACTTCAACACTGACTGTTTCCATGCCTCATTTGGTCGGTACATTTTGAAGTTAGTTATCGAAAAGTTCTGCCATTATATCCTTTATACTCATAAGTGACCGGTATAGTTACCACTGCCGAGCTCTCATTGCCGTTTGACTATTTGTCGAGTGATAAGCAGGAGACCTTTCTGGAATGTTCCCTTTAGGTGGCGGGTACCTTTGTTGGGTTAGTTTAATCTTTACCTGATAGTAGCATTTTTTTTTGCCGATCATTTACAATTTTATAAATACACGTACTTACATATAAATATTACTATTAAGCTCAACAAGAATGTATGTAACTTATTCTATTTATACTGAAATAAGCACTTAAGCTTTCGCACGGAGACTTAGAACCCGAATAAACCTCTACGCCATCCACATTCTAATCGACTGGATAGTCAATATGCTACAGGAAAGACACATCAAAACGGAACTAAGAGGAACACATCTAGAAGTATGTGACTCTAGATGCACACCACCATGTGGTGCTGCAAGCGACAGGCAAATTCCTTCCAACTCTTAGAGAACAAATTGAAAGGGCCTTAAAGACGTTGGCTGTCTGGACCAGGAAATGTGACTTGCAATCCCAGAAAACTGAGTTGGTACTGTTTACAAACAGGAGGAAGATATCGCAATTCGAAACACCTTCTGTTGAAGGTATTCCCCTCAGAATTTCTGAAAGTGCCAAATACCTAGGACTAAAAAGCTAAATTGGAGTGTGAACATTAACGAAAAAATAAAGAAAGCCACGATAGTCTTCTACTCGTGCAGCAGGGTAATGGGGAACATTATCCACGGTTATAGTGATACCTTACTTATTTATGGCACCGTAGTATGGTGGCAGACCGCCAGCATAACCACCAACCTTAAAGCCATCGCAAAAGTACAAAGGCTAGCCTGCTTTGGAGTCACAATTGCAATGAGAAATACACCAACGGCAGAACTCGAGACTATTCTCAACCTACTCTCACTAGACCTTTTTATGCGAGAATCGGCAGCTATAAGTGAATTAAGAATCAGCCAACCAGCCTAGACGAATACGACGGGCCATAATACGATCCTACAAAGATATCTAGGGCAGTAGGTCAGACTCCCAAACCACAGTAGCGTTTTCTAAGCGTAGGTCCTACCAGTGACAATATCCGTCCATGAGACTGAAATAAGTGCAATACCACGAGATGATATCACCTTTTTCATCGACAGCCAGACAACAAGAAAAGCGAAGTCTGATATAGAAGTTCAATCGAAGCTTGAAGTTACGTGCAGTCGAGAAGAGCTAAAAGTTCTTGGAACAAAGCATGAGGTAAGACCCTGCTGGATTCCTAGGCACGAGGGCGTACCAGGAAATGAGAGGGCTGATTAATTATCAAGAAGAGGCTGAGCACTAAGCCTAGAGCAAACCGACCACTTGGTGAAAACCCCGACTTGAACACTTAGGTATGAAGCAGGGAAATAAGCATAGAGGCAAACAATAGATTATGTTCCTTGAATAAGAAGAAGCAATAGACTGATACAATAATGCAATACAACATCAGACGTACGATCTTCCAAAATTTTTGGTATTGGCAGAATGATTTTTGGTGGCTAACAGTTGAAGAGCAGGTGGACATCTGTGATGGCCTCTATGGGCTGTTACCGCTAAAATATTTATTATATATATTTAACCTACAAATCCTGAGATCCCAATCGAAACAAATTGGGACATAGTAGTTGTTAAAAAAAAACTTCCGTTTTTTATTCAATCTTTCTAAACAAGAAACTAACAATAAGTTTTCATATCCAACAGAACTAAAAATTATACAGAGCTAAGAGATACGCTATGATATTTTAAAAGAAGATTATAATATTCAATTAATGTTTGTGTAAATACCATTTTGGATCAAAGCGCATGATGCTTATTAATCCATGCCGAAAAGAATGCTAGATTATTCCTAAGTCCTGAGTGTGTTTTTGTTTTAAACGTTTAGAGTAGCGAGGGTTGAACAAGTTTAATGCCAAAACATTGGGATGTTTTGTTAGCCTTTTAGTGTAGCCGATGCATTGAGAGAGAACTTTGTCATTCGCAAGAGGAACTTCCGGGTCACGGTGGAGTTACAGTTCTTAGCATCCGAAAGTGCACCAGATTTGTTGCTAGGGATATTGGACTGAAGCCGTTGAACTTTATCTATGTTTAAGGCAGCAGAATAGGATCAGATCGGTTTTAGGACTAACTTGTACTGTAGAACTTCGCATTCCAGACTTAGTTGTGACGTATTACTTAAGAGCTCATTTTTGCAGCTTTCATTTTTGTTAGTATATTTTTAGTGCTTTTAAAAAGTATACAGAATGCATTTTCCATGTCAACCTTCTGTCAAGATGGAAGCCTAAGTAATTGACAACTGTCCGTTGGGGATTCGGGTGGTCATCTCTCGTTTTTCAAAGGAAATATGCCGATAGACATTTTTCGACGCCTTTAAGATGTTTTTCCAAGTTCTTCAAAGAGGTTTTAGGATATTTGCTGGAGCATAGGTATGCAGTGTCATCTGCAAAAGTCGAAATGAGAATATTGCCATAGGTAGGTATATAAGTCCGAAATGTAAATCAGGTAAAGAAAATGACTAAGAACACTATCTTGAGGGACTCCAGCATTGATGGGATTATTTTTCGTACAAAAGTTTTTCGAAAAATTCTGAGAGAAAATTTTTTTTACGAACCGTTGGTCAATAGGTAGGTTGACCTATTGAATGAGTATCTGGATTATTACTAGTATAGCTAAATATACGATTCTACCACAGATAATAAAGTTATATAAATATCGCATGCAGAGTAAAAAAGTATGTCACTTTTTCAGGCGAATGGGATTTTCTACTACGTCCCAGTTTGATCGAACTCGTTCGAATCGTGCATTAGACATGAAGTTCTTTCAAATTTAGTTGGAACAACAAATTGCTTGTTGCTTTTGCTGGCCTACAGAAGTGGATTATTAAATTATTTCATTTGAATACATAGACGGAAGTCACAGATTGGATTCACCAGTGTACTCTTGGGGTCTTGGTTTATAGTGAGGTCCCCCTGCCTCTCACTCTGGCGTAGTTGGTTCAATTTCGTGATTGTTTTGCATTTGTTTTCCTGACAAAATTTTAATTTTTTCATTTTTACTGGTAATTCTTTTTTGGATTTTCCAGGCACAATGTTTTCGCAAGAGAATAAGGAATTTGTTTACTATGCTCAAAGCATTGGTTTTGCTCATTAAACCAGTTCGAGAGGTTTGTTATTCTCATGCATTCCAAGGCCATTCTCTCCCTTATATTTCTAACATGCGGACGATCTCTAAAAATTGTATGGAATACTTTGAAATGGAGCTTACAAATACTGAAAAATTCATCAGTTGGTGCAAAAATGAAAAATTCTGACGGACATGTTATTTGTTCATCACTTTTTAAAAATAATTTCGAACAATTTGCACACTTGTTTTTAAAAGCATTTCAAACGCCAGATATTTGAATAGGTCCTTCTCCGTTTTGGTAGCGTCCTCCTCACAATATATACATATGTACACTACATCAAAAAATTGCACATATGTACACAGCATGAAATTGAGTACAATTTTTAATATTTTATAAGTTGGAACAAATGGCTCATACCTGCCTTTTGTTTGGTATTTTTTCCCGATTATTACTATCATGTAGAAGATATAAAACAAACCATAGAACACTTTTACACAGAAAAAATATTTTTATTTGAATTAAATTGATCCCTATCCACATCAAAGAAATTCACATACACCAAAAAATTCCACATACATGGCATGGTATTGTATGGTAACAGTAAATTATCAGCACAAAGCGGTAAAATTTTGTTGTGCGCTTTTACGATCAGGATATTCAGATCTTTCAATTCAGTTCGTAGCAGTCCTTTGGTGTTTCTTAAATTCGGTTAGATGGTGCTAAAATGTCTGCATCACACAAAAAGTTTCCAATCGACATAAAAAAAATGATCGTAAAGCTTAAAGGTGAAGGAAAAAGTTATGCTGAAATATCAGAGATTGTGAATAGACCGCGTGCAACCATCCAAAGCGTTATAAAAAATTACGAAAAAAATAAGAGCTTCGATATAGCACCGGGAAGAGGTCGTAAAAAAGTGTTCGACAGTTACTTAGAACGAAAAATTGAAAGAATAGTTAAGAACAACCCCAAAACCAGTGCTCCAAAAATAGCGGACGCTTGCCAAATATGATGGAGTAACGGTAAACGCACAAACCGTACGGAATTTTCTGCACACAAAGGAATACCATGGAAGAGTGGCAAGGAAAATACGGTACATATCCAAGGCCAATATAACTAAGCGTTTAGCGTACGCAAATGAATTTGTTAAGAAATCTGATGACTTTTGGGAAAAGGTTATATTTGTAGACGAAAGCAAATTTAACGTCTTTGGGTCTGACGGTCGTCGATTTGTGTGGCGGAAGGCTAATACAGCTTTGGAAGTAAAAAATTTAAAACCAACTCTCAATCATGGCGGGGGTTCTATTATGGTATGGGGAGCTATGGGAGCTAATGGCGTGGGTAATATGATTTTTGTAGAAACAACAATGGACAAAAACGTTTACATACAAATACTTAAAGATAATTTGAGAGCTATTGCAGATAAAATATCTTTATATGGCGACTTTTCATTGGTGCAGGACAACGACCCCAAGCATTCATCCAGGCTGGTGAAGGAATGGCTGCTATATAATGTAAAATCAGTGTTACCCCATCCACCACAATCCCCAGACCTAAATCCCATCGAGCATCTCTGGGACATTTTGGAGAAGAAACTCCGAGAACATCAGATAACAACCAAAAATCGCTTAAAAGAACTAATTTTGGAGGAGTGGGATAAGATATCGCCCGAAGTCACCAGAAAGCTTGTGTCTTCAATGAAAAGTCGGCTAAGAGATGTCATTAATGCCAAAGGATACCGTACTAAGTATTAAATGATGCAAATTAAAATAATTGTATGTGCAAAAAATAAATGTATGTGGAATTTTTTGGTGTATGTGCATTTCTTTGATGTGGATAGGGATCAATTTAATTCAAATAAAAATATTTTTTCTGTGTAAAAGTGTTCTATGGTTTGTTTTGTATCTTCTACATGATAGTAATAATCGGAAAAAAATACCAAACAAAAGCCATTTGTTCCAACTTATAAAATATTAAAAATTGCACTCAATTTCATGCGGTGTATGTGCAATTTGTTGATGTAGTGTATATGTACGATGTGCCTCCTCAATAAATATATACACCCAAACACACCACAGTGTAGCGATCCAGATAAACACCAGCGACACAATTAGTCATTCGTATACGAATATGTTCGTTTGAAAGATCGATTAAGACGTAAATCAAAATAAAGGGTTGCAGCAAAACGAAATATAAAAATAAATATGTGTACGAGCATATCGAAGTTCCAACACACTAGAGGATGGTTGATATCCACGACTATACAACTTAAAATGGTTTCATACCGAATTGATGCAACAACCCTTAGGTTTGAGAATTTTATTGTCGTTGAAAAAGTGGTCATTTTTTTTTTGTTATTCTACCTTTCAATGATATAAGACGCCCCAGTAGATATGTTTAGCATTATAATCTCCCGAATTGTTTTTGGTGGGCAGTAAGTAGGTGCTATTGTCAACTGTGCTATTCCTTGATAAATGTTTATTGAAGTTGAATGTAGATACTCTTTACAATATTCTTCGTTAACATGATGTTTTATTCTATTTACGCGTCATACCTCCCGGGTGCTTAGTATTGTAAAATTTGAATCCATAATAATTAATGTTTGCCTGCATAAGATGCGTTTCCGAAACAAATTTATATATCATTTGTTTGTTTACGAGAAATGTATTGACTTGAGTTTGTGCTGGCTTAGGCAGTTAGCATTCTAGTGACATATTTTCATTGAATTCATTGGTTGGACAAAATAGCTTGAAGCAGTAGTTTGGTTTTTCATAAGATATTGCATCATGTTGTGCATTGTATGCACAAAATTTATTCATGTTTTAAATAAAATTCTTTACCATAAATTCCAGCGAACTCGAAGGTGTCGACTTAGTTTCTTCCACTATAATTTTTAGGTGGATCTGAAGGAAGTTTCTTTTGTTCGGTTGCATGAAGCAGGAGTCAGGACATAGTAGAGTTAGAAGTCCTTACATTATTTAGATTAGCGTTCGTAGCTATTTTTAGCCGTCTGGTTTCAACCATGACAAGTGAAAAGTGAACTTCCCTGTAATTGCAGTATGGTTTCTCTGTTAGTTGCTGCATTTGGGGATATGTACAATACTGCATCTTTGCACTTGTCGCATAATTTTGAGTCATGAAGATCGCCGCATATTAGGGATCTGAATGGTGAATTTAAACTTAAATGTTCACTAACTCGCATAAAAATGTGTGTTAAAGGATGAAAAACTTAGAGCTGCAAAAACTGTATAGGAAGTATCATGGATACTATTAGAGTTCTGGAAAAAATTTAGTAAGGGCGCATACACTAGGTCAATAGGTAACTCACAATCATTAATTTCACACCATTTACTAGTGTTAAAAATTGTTTTGTCCTCAATTTTCAACAAAATCATTTGAGTCATATCTGTCAAACCGTTATGCGAATTTTTTACAAAAGCTTATGAAACCATCTGGTCACACATGTCTAACCCAACCAATGTGACCAAATGTTCTCCCGACTTCCACCCTTTTCTCTCGCAGTGATTTGGCATGCAATAATAATGATTTTCTTTCAATTGGCTACAAAGAGGATCAAATCCACTTATCCCATACAAATTTGTCTCACCTATAACATGAGATTTTAATCGGAATAACTCGGCACACCCTGTATCATAGTATTCGTAGGTATCTAGTTACATATGTACGTGTGACCAGAAAATTCATATTTCACTTAAAGAAAAAAGTAGAGCATTTACATTTATAAAAATTCCGATCGGCAATTTTTATATTCCTATCAATCTCCAAAATAAAGAAAAGATGGGATTTCTACGCATAAAAATTTAACTTAATTTATTCAATGCTGCATTTTCAAAGATCTTACTTTTGAAAGACACTCCATGGCCACAAGATGTTTCCGTTAAATTACCCCAATTCCAATCTCAGTGGTAAAAATTGGGAAAATTTTAAGACAGAAATAAAATGATAATAACTTTTTACATTTCTGCATATGTATGATAGTTAGGAATTAGTTTTGGAAATATGACCAGCGAAAAATTCCGAGGCTTATTAAGCATTCTAATTCGGTTTCCTAAATCTCTCTTTGAATGTATACGTCGAATTTAGATGTTAATGTCATTGAAAGATAATTAATAGACCTAAAAGACTGTAAACAGTTTATGATCATAGTTTTATAAGAAAAAATATTTATTTTTTTTCTTTACAAACTTCTCTCAGGAAAGTCGATTCTATAATGCTACAGCTCCCCGAAATGTCTGTAGCATATCTAATAACAACATCTTCTACGGATTTGGAAAACTTTTAAAAAAGGGGATCTTTTCTGAATTTCAAAACAAATTATTTATTTATTTATCGTATGGATACAAAAAAAGGAAATTACAAAACAGATATATAAACATTTTATAGATGCAGTGATTGTAGCCAGAAAATACCTTCTGATGACAGGCTAATGATGTCGTCTGTGTTACCCATATATGACAGCTCTGGGCAGTCGAGCAAGATGTGTTCCATGGTTTGAACGGGAGCACCACATAAGCAGGACGGGTCAGTAGTGTGACCCCATCTGGCTAAGGTATCGTTGCATCTCCCAATTTGAATGAATTGCATAAAAAAAAACATCTGCCAAGTGTCGATACAGCGCTTCCTGACCTTCGTTTTCAGGGTTCCGGTACTCACAAAGTAACAAAAGGTAAGAAGGAAACACTCATAGTGAGAGTCAGTTGTTTGTCCGTCTATTTGTCCGTCCATGCGACTGTTCCTCTGTCTGCCTGAACCCTTAGACATAGAAGTTTGCAATTCGGAAAGATTTCAAGTTTTTGAAAAAGTTCAAAACCAAAAATATTGTTGAGGTTAGAGTAAAAGTAAAAAAGAAAATTGTTTGTGTATAAATACAATATTATTACCAAATGAAAGATCACGATGCCCTGATTTCAAAAATATATAGTTGCATTATTTTTGATTTATCAAGTTTCAAGAAAAATCAAAAGAAATGCCAAAAAAGTTATGCCCCTCCTTATCTCTGTAAGAACCGAACAATCTTAAAAGATTAGTGTGCTGTCGGTTTTTGAAAAATTTAGTATGAATGTGAGCAATAGAAAAAAACTACCGTCTGCCATCCTTTTTTTTCGAACAGGCAAATATTTACTCTCAGGATAAAAACACGAATCGTTTGATACTCTTTTTCTAAAAATCTGCCCATCCGCGTTTAGTCACTAAGAAGTAAAATATGCATACATAATTACAATCACACGGTGGAACGGTTTTTAGATATAAAGGTCAGCTGTGAATGAGTACTTATTTACTAATAAAGAGTCCCGAACAAGCAGCAGATACTGGAGACCACAGACCATAAATATTAAGTTTGAAGGAAATCTGTCCAGGAATTTAGACTGCAGTAATTCCGGCAGATGCAGATAATGATCAGGATACCTAGCCCCTCACTACTGAAAAAAACGTAATTAACGAATAGTTTCTAGCGGTTGGAGGTAATTACAATAAAAGCTCAAGCGCCTATAGTTGATTTGTTTGTTTTATAGCGAATATTGGAGGTGTATGTATATTAAGTCAGCATAAAAGTACATTAAGTCAGCCTAAAAGCATATTAAGTGAGCATATAACCATCAAGATTATTTGTGGTAGAAGTTCACAGCATATGAACTTATAGTTGCACATAATACTTTATGTGAATAAAGCACTGAATAATACATAATAAGGTGGACTTCCGTCCATGAAAGACGTAGGCACGACTTCCCAAATAGCGGTGAGAGGAATGGAGAACAATGGATGGTGTTACTGATTTCTGCAGAATTCCATCACCAAATATAATTTGGCTTCAAAAGGTAATTTGAACCTATCTTAGGTCATTCGTGTTTCCAAAGTTTCCCCATAAATAGTATTAAATATTCCTGTAAACTTTACCAATAAGTACACGTACATAATTACTCACTTATAATTAAAGTTACACTCATCAATCCGATATGAAAACAGCCGCCAAACACCAACAACATCAATCAAACTTATTGAATAGAACGCCTACTGCTTCTCAACCACAAATCGCATCTCGATTCATTACGATTCCATCCAACACGTCCAAACAAAAAGTAACTAAGTACCGAACTAATATCTAGACAGCACATAAAAACCGACCAGAACAGAAGTTTTCAACTAAAGCACCCACAGGAAGTTATTACGAGTCCAACATACTAATTGCCGCAAACTTTGCTTACCGGCCATGTAACATATATACACCTCATGCCTACTAAAGGCACAGTACTACCACCACCGAACGTAGGGGTTTAAGAACAATTCAAAAGTAATAAATTCATTTTGAGGAAAAACGTGAATGAAGATGAATGAGACCTACATGACCACGAACAGGACAGTAGTTCGTGGACATGGCCACACGAACGTTGTAAAATTTGCCAGGAACACAGAAGAATACATAAATACACTGGTCACATCTCGAGATCGGTTTTGATGGAAAGATATATGGTATCGCCTGGATTCGTCAGAAAGACACGGGACATGTCTCAACATGGGTGAGGTCCGCAGTCACCCGCATTTAATTGCAACGTGCGCGTACCGCACTGATACATAGATGCATACGCACTAATCATTCGAAATTTTATCGACTGAGACGATGGAGTTGCGTGACTCAAATCCCTAAAATGAATGTGATACTATGGCAGAAGAGAATCAGCAGGGCTATCCTGTTTTGGACAAATGTGGGCTTAGCGCTATTCCCATTGGGACGTGGGCCAGCCCTGTGCTAATTCTTCATCTCTGGGTTTTGCTATTCTTTTATTCTGGACCGCACAATTCCTTATACCGGTCTACCACTCTAACGTAACAAGGGGGTGGGTGTATCGAAGTGAAGTTTGCTGTACCATAAAATTAATGCCGGTGACAATTTATTATTTTGGCAACACAATGGGATCCCGGTGCTGCATGTCCCTTGTCGAGAGGGAGGGACACAGAGACCAAAACACCAAATGTTAGAAGGATTTCCTTGTATTCTAGCTAAGGGAACAATAAATACATGTATGTGCCAAAAATGTTGAAAGAAAAACCGGGATAAAGAGTGAAGAAAAGAAAAACAATAAAATCTGAGCCATAAAGTGAATTTGGTTGTGGGTGTACACGTGAATATACAAGTATAAGGCTTGCTCTACGATGCGAGTTCGATATGACAGGAGTTTTGAAATAGGCGAACCTCTAGGGAGGGGACAGCGGAATTGGGTGATTTCTCCATAAAAGGGGCATTCTGATGACATATGCGGGCAGGTACAGTGGAACCGAAGTGAATGAAAGTCTAATGAATACGTTCTCTGATACCGGGACTATTTCGCCAAGTAGTGAAAAAGTCGGTCAATTTTGAGAACTAGTTCATTTACTCTAATTTAAAGAGGGAATACGTCCATATAATTTCAGAGATCATACAGATCAGGTCCTACAATCGACGTCATGAACATACTTTTGCAGTTTAACTTCGATCAAATTAAGGGATATTGCGACGACTGGAAGCTGAAAATCAACTTTCATAAGTCGGACACAACCCTGTTTGGAACTCTATTGTCTATTCTCTATTATCTGGTACCTCTAGGAATACCAGAAAAAAATAAAAAAAATTGGCCAATATTGGACAAAATGGACACCCATTGGCGGTGAGAAGCGTAGTTAGATATCTCGGGTTCTGGCTTGACCAGTATCTATATTTTGATAAAAATGTGGATGCTTGTCTTGCCGTGGCCATATATCACCTAGTTATATGGAAAAGAATCGGGTTTTGGAGAGACAAATTGTTAAGAAAACCTGAGTCCAACTATAATATTGTAATATGCAAGCTACGGCTCGAGTAGATAAAACGATATTCTGTGAAATTTATTTCTTTATTTTCTAGTCTATAGAACAATTCAAGTTCACACTATACTATTCTTCGCAAATTCTTTTCTTACAAGGTCTCTTTCCTCTCAAATCACTTTATCTCCTTTCAATTACTTAATTCACAAATCCAAACTAATTACTTTTTCTTGTTCACTCTCAACTTTCAATTTATCACCAAATTACAACTTCGCCCATTATCACTTTTCCAATCTCTTCGCCACGGTTCTAAACCAACTGTGTTTTTTTTGATCGCCATCTGTCCTTATATAGCAGAAGTTTCTGATAGCCAGAAACTTCTAGCAAATTCTTCGACCACTGGAACAAGAGAAATAATTCTTGCAGTTATAATTCCCTTTTATCCCTGATATTATTCGTCTCTTTCGTTGACATGAGCTGTGGAGACTTCGTCCCAGACACGAACCTCGAATGAAAGGACAGTTCGAACCAAAATTCTGCCAGAATGAAGTCACTTCGGAATTTGTTGCGTCATATTTTTAGGGGGCGTAGTTATTATTATGCTACACTGCCCCCCTCTTAGACATGTTCGTCCCGAACAAGTGCATCCTCATTTCGGCCATTGTATCGACTCAGTCGGTCCACATGAACCACTTTCATTTTGGCCCTCGGTCCTCGCTGGATGCGGTAGACAACATCGTTGATGCGGGTTACTATTCTGTAGGGACCTTCCCAGTTCCGCTGTAATTTAGGTGATTTCCCCTTTTGGCGATGGGGATTATACAGCCACACCAGATCTCCTTCCTGGAATCCTGACGTTGTTGCCTTGGCATCATACCTGGTCTTCATGCGGTCGCTCGTCATCTTAATCTGGCTTCTGGTCCTTTGGTGTATGTCCCTAAGCCTTTCCCTAAGGTCCGCCACGTACTCTTCTTCATTTCTGGGCTCATTGGTAGGAGATCCAAATTTCACCTCACTGGGTAAACGAGCTATTCCACCAAATAAGATTTCGAACGGCGTATGTCGAGTAGTGCTATGCACGGCACTTCTATAGGCCATCAAAAACAAAGGAATCTGCCGGTCCCAATCCCGTTGGTAGTCACCTACGACCTTCGAGAGATGTTCGTCCAAAGTCCTATTGAAACGCTCCACCATACCGTCCGACTGTGGATGAAGCGGGGTTGTCCTTGTCTTTTTTGATTCCGAGTAGTTGACACATCTCTTGGAAGATTCTTGACTCGAAGTTCCGCCCTTGGTCAGAATGCAATTCCAAGGGCACACCGAATCTGCTAACCCAATTGTAGACGATCTGCTCCGCCACGGTTCTGGCTTCCTGGTTAGGGATCGGAAACGCTTCCGGCCACTTACTGAAGTAGTCCATCACTACGAGGATATACCGATTACCATTGTCGGTTTCCGGAAAGGGTCCTGCGATGTCAATGGCGATTCGTTCAAAAGGTGCTCCCACGTTGTATTGGTGCATCTTACCTCGAGTTTTGATTCTCGGACCCTTGCTAGCTGCACACACGTCGCATTTTCTGCACCAGTCTTCGATATCTTCCTTCGCTTTTAACCAATAAAAACGTTCTCGTACCTTTTCTAGCGTCTTATTCACTCCCAAGTGGCCTCCGGTCGCCCCGCCATGCATTTCCTGTAACACCTCCTTGACCCTCGTCCGCGGTACGACAAGCTGCATTACAAACGACTTTCCGTCGGAGGATTCCCATTTTCTTCTCAGAACACCTTCTTGGACATGGAGGGAGTCCCACTGCGCAAAATATGCCTTTAAGGTCGGGCTTCTGTGAGAGATGTCCTGATGATCCGGTTTCTCCATGTTCTCCTTCCAGGCCAGAATCGGCTCGATATCCGGGTCTTCCTTCTGAGCGTTCCGGATCTCATCTACGCTCCAGCCGGCGATAGGTTCGGCTCTCATTCTTTGGATTGAAACCAGCTCCCGTTCTTCCTGACGCGCACAATGTTTACAATCCGTTCTGCATGGTCTCCGGGACAGTGCATCCGCATTAGAGTGGAGTTTTCCTTTACGATGCTGTATTTCGTAGTCGTAGATTTGCAGCCTTTCGATCCATCTTGCGACCTGACCCTCAGGACTCTTGAACTGTAATAGCCATTTTAAGGCTGCATGGTCTGTGCGAAGAACGAACTTCCTCCCGTAGAGGTATTTGTGAAAATGCTTCGTAGCCAAGATCAAAGCTAGAAGTTCCCGCCTTGTCACGCAGTAGTTCCTTTCTGGCTTAGAGAGCACCTTGCTGAAGTACGCAACCACCTTCTCTTGGCCGTCATGCACCTGGGAGAGTACGGCTCCTACCCCGACATTACTAGCATCTGCATCCACAACGAACGTTTCCCCGGGAGTGGGGTAAGCCAGTATCGGGGCATCGCATAGCCGTTGTTTAAGTGCCTTGAAGCTCTTCTCGCACTCAATTGACCATTTGAATTGTTTTCCCTTTTCCGTCAACTGGTGCAGGTTCTTTGCGATCCCGGCAAAATCCTTCACGAACCGTCTGTGGTAGGTGGCTAGGCCCAGGAAGCTCCTTAGTTGGTGTTTGTCTTTGGGGACTGGCCAGTTTTTCACCGCTTCGACCTTCTCCGGATCGGTTCTCACTCCTTTCGCTGAAATTATGTGTCCCAGGTACTTGACTTCCGCTCTAAACAGGGCGCACTTCTTGGGGTTGAGCTTCAGGTGGGCACTTCGAAGCCTTTGAAACACATCCCTTAGATTGTCTCGGTGTTGCGCAAACGTTTTTCCTACGACGATGACATCATCCAAGTATACCAAACAGGTTTTCCATGTTAACCCTTGCAGGACACATTCCATCAATCGCTCGAAAGTCGCCGGAGCATTGCACAGCCCGAATGGCATTACCGTGAATTGCCATAGCCCATTTCCTGCGGTGAAGGCGGTTTTCTCCCGGTCTTCTGGATGGATCTGTACCTGCCAGTAGCCACTCTTCAAGTCGAGAGTGGAAAACCATCGGGCTCCTGATAGTGTGTCTAGCGTGTCGTCAATCCGTGGCAGAGGGTAGCTGTCTTTCTTGGTGACGTAATTGAGCTGCCGATAGTCCACGCAGAACCGCGTGCTGCCATCTTTCTTCTTAACCAGTACAACCGGTGATGCCCACGGACTTTTGGAACTTTCAATCAGACCTTCTTTCTCCATTGCCGACACCATCTCTGCAACTTCTGTCTGCTTTGCCAATGGAAGGCGCCTAGCAGGCTGACGAATTGGTCTAGTATCACCAGTGTCTATTCGATGTTGTACCAGGTGTGTTCGGCCGTATTCTCCGTCCTGTGAGGCAAATACATCAGCGTACTCATTGATAAGATTCTCTGCCATAGTTCGCTGCTCCTGATTCAGCTCACTGGACTGGAGAATCGTCTCTCTCGCTTCCGCTGTCCAAGGTGATGGGAGAAGTTTTGGAGCATCACGTTCAGATATTGTTGCGACGGCGGTAATCGGCGTGCATTTTCCAGTCACCTCCCCTCGCCTTAGTTTGACAGTGTGTGGTCTTGCGTTCAAAACCCTCACTGGAACCATGGTGTTCTTTGGTTCGACTAACGTCTTTCCCACGATGTAGTCTTGAGAATTCTTCTCTGGGTCTGGTTCTACTATGTAGAATCGGTGGCTCCCAAGATCACCTTCCAGCTTCGTCCAAATGATTGTCTCTGAAGACGGCGGCAAAACTTCGTCTTTGCTGATGGCTGTCCTGAGAGTTACGGCATTCTCATTTCCGTACACCATCGGAATCTCCACATTTCGATACCTCAGTACTTGCATCCCGATGTCCAAGATTACTTCATTTGCTTTCATGAAGTCTACTCCGATGATGCACTCGTCGCATATATCTGCCACCAGAAACGCATGGGAGAACGTCAGTCCTGCCAGAGTAATCGTAAGACGAACTTCTCCAAATACCTTCGCCATTTCCCCTGTTGCAGTCTTCAGGCAGTAGCTGTTGGTGTTGTGCAGCCAGGAGCTTTTGACGATATCTCTTCTTACAATGGAGGCAGTGGCACCTGTGTCGATGGTGGCTACGCACTTCTTCTCGTTGATTAGTGCCTCCACTGTCAGGCTCTTGTTACCCCGTTTGGTTTGCGAAACTTGAATGGTGGTCCTGGGGGTCTCTATTCCAGTAACCAACTTCTGCCCCGCGAAGTTGGTCCTTACGCATTTCCCGACTGCTGGTTTTGGGAAGTCTGACCGACAGGATGCTTCCTCTCTGCTTCTCCTACTTCCGCAATGTGAACAATTTCCTCGTCTAGGTGCACTCCTGCACTGCCGTTGTAGGTGTCCGGTTTGGTTGCAATTCCAGCAACGGATTTGACTTCCGCGAGCTCTGTCTTCATCCATGACGGCTGTTCTCTGGCATGAGCATTCCACGACGGACATTTCCCTGACACGGTGTATTCCCTGGTATGCTTGGTCCGCAGCCTTCATTGACAAAGCGAATGCCAATGCCTCGGGGAGTGTTCGCTTTTCAGCCATCCTTACAGCCATTTGCAGTTGTCTGTCCTCTATGGCCTGAATAAAAGCTTCCACCGCCATTTCGTTGATAAGCTCCTCACCGGCTTTAGGGTATGAAAGATGGGCTAGTCGATCTATATCCGCTTGCAACTGTTGGAGCGTTTCCCCCCTTTTCTGGACTCGACTACGCAGCTGAACCCTGTACACCTGCTGCATGTGTTCATCCCCAAACCGCATCTCGATAGCCTGAACCAGAGAGTCGTAGTTCTGCTGTTTATCTTCCGGGATGGTCTGCAAGAGCTCCGCAGCTGGACCCCTCAGTGCAAGCGTGAGTGCAATAGACTTCTCTTCATCGTCCCAGCTATTGGTCATTGCGGCCGCTTCGAATTGCCTCTTATAAATTGGCCATGATGTTTGACCATCGAAGATAGGAGGCTGCACCTCCTTTCTTCTCAGACCGTCAGTGGAATATTCCCGTGCTTTCTGTCTCTTCACGTTGCTGAGCTCCTTAGCAAGATTTTCGACTTGCTTTTCTACTTTTTCAAACTGAGTCTCTATCTTCCCGAACTGAGTTTCATGTTTCTCAAAATTTTCATCGAATCTAGTTTCGACTTTTTCGAGTTGCGTCTCGACCTTCTCGATTTTCTCTTCGATCACTTCGAATTTGGATTCCAAGTTCTTGTTTTGCTCATCAAGTTTACTTTCCAGAGCATCTAGAGAATTCTTTTGTTCGTCCATCTTAAGTTCTAGAGAATTCTTTTGTTCGTCCATTGCTTTCTTTTGTTCGTCCAGCTTAAGTTCTAGAGAATTCCTTTGGTCGCCCATTGCTTTCTTTTGTTCGTCCATCGCTTTCTTTTGTTCGTCCAGCTTAAGTTCTAGAGAATTCCTTTGATCTTCTATTGCTTTCTTTTGTTCGTCCATGACTAACTTAAGTTGCAGGAGCAGACTTGTTATACCCGGGTCGGCTGCTGTACTTGCTGGTTCCTCTTCCACGTCAAACTCTACGTCGTGCGGATTTTCACCTTCCTGCGTTACTGCTTCTTCCAGACGAATCAGCAGGGCATCTTTTCCCCCAGTTGTGTCGAGGTTCCGCTTACTGAGTTCTGCCTTTAGTTGAGTTATAGTTAGTTTTCCCAATTTGCGACCCATTTTGCGCAACTAATTAACTCAACACAGAAATCGTTTTTTTTTTTTTTTTTGTGCAATTTCACACCACGGAAATAGTTATTCACAGAATAAGTTTTATCCCGCTTCTGACACCAATGTAATATGCTAGCTACGGCTCGAGTAGATAAAACGATATTCTGTGAAATTTATTTCTTTATTTTCTAGTCTATAGAACAATTCAAGTTCACACTATACTATTCTTCGCAAATTCTTTTCTTACAAGGTCTCTTTCCTCTCAAATCACTTTATCTCCTTTCAATTACTTAATTCACAAATCCAAACTAATTACTTTTTCTTGTTCACTCTCAACTTTCAATTTATCACCAAATTACAACTTCGCCCATTATCACTTTTCCAATCTCTTCGCCACGGTTCTAAACCAACTGTGTTTTTTTTGATCGCCATCTGTCCTTATATAGCAGAAGTTTCTGATAGCCAGAAACTTCTAGCAAATTCTTCGACCACTGGAACAAGAGAAATAATTCTTGCAGTTATAATTCCCTTTTATCCCTGATATTATTCGTCTCTTTCGTTGACATGAGCTGTGGAGACTTCGTCCCAGACACGAACCTCGAATGAAAGGACAGTTCGAACCAAAATTCTGCCAGAATGAAGTCACTTCGGAATTTGTTGCGTCATATTTTTAGGGGGCGTAGTTATTATTATGCTACAATATATAAAATACTATCCTTACAATGCCCTATACTATGGGGCTCAATTGAACAGGATTGACAATTTCCTTATTAAAGTGATTCGAAGGCACGTTGCAAGGGCGATGACCAGCGACAATAGCTTGATCTTTGGGGCTTATTACCCCAATGAAATGTACCTCGAGAGTACGCTCCGGTCTGTCTTCATACCGCCGGAGGCATTTATCCATATCGATGCAAAAGGGCTGGTACAGACGAGGGATGTTATCCCAGTATTGTACCACCGCCACCGCAGCTTGAGAGATAAATCGCTTAACCACGGCGGGTACGTCGCCGATGCTCCTGAGTTCCTCCGTTTTAGTTCCGCAATTGCGGAGAGGGACAAAACGGAACGATTTAAGTTAGCTAGGTTAGTTAGGGGCCTCGGTCAGCTCACAGCGGCGCGTGTGCACCATGTTGGCGACTGCCAGGCGCCCGGAGAGCAATTGGGATAGTGACCACTCGGTGCGTGAGGCAACGAGTGCTCACTACCCTGATTATAGTTATTATAGATTAAGTAGCTTAGGTAGGTAGCTTATAAGAGTTTTATATAAAATAAAAACAAATACTGAAACAAAGTTTTTTTCATTTTTATAAATAATATGTAAGATTACTTGGTAGAATACTTTTTAGGTCGAAAGGCAATAGTTATACGTTTTTGCTATGTTTAGAGCGCCCGCATAAGGCGGGCTAGAAAAAGAGTCCTGTTAATTTGCAAGTTAGATTTAGTGATTTTTATCTATTATGTAAGTTAAATGAAGATAATAAAATAGAAAATATAATTAAAAAAAGGTGCAGATGTGTTTCGGCTTCTTATTTAAAATCGCAGTGATTCCAATTGCACAATTAGATATTCGTTATCCAAGTGGCGAGTTAGCCTAGTATAAGTGATAGGTGACCGTGAAGACGTACATCGCCAGTACGGACATTTCTGGTGGCTAGCCGAAAGAGAGGAAACTCCTTCATCGTTTCCCCCTAATCTAGGGTAGTCTGTTTGAGATTTAAAGTTGGCTGTTCTTGCCCATGACCGACTTACATAGTTTAGGTTTAGGTATATTTAGGTAGATAGGCAAAAAAAAAAGAAAACATTTTTTTTGTCACAGCACCTTGATAGAAAAAAAAAAATAAAAAAAATACAAAACATACAAAAAAAAGTACGTATATAATTACGTAAGATAGAGTAAGATAGATTAATGTAGAATGAGGTAGTTTAAGATTTATTCTAAGGTAGTTTTTTAAGTTTTATATATAAGAATAAAAAAATAATAAAGGTTTACGAGTAAATAAAATTAATAACAAAAGTTTAAAAAAAGTATCAGGCGATGGAAAGCAAGCAGTCCGCGCTCCCAATAACGGGACCAGCGGATGGAGCAATTTAATCAGCCGACGAGGCAGTTACTCGTATATCAAGCCATCAAGCAACAGTGGCTACAGATGGTACTGTTAAGTAGATAAGGAAGCGAGCTTCAGCCGAAAAGCTGCTAGGTGCAGTAACGGAAGGGGCGCCTGGTACAGCAACAGCAGCAGAAGCAGAAAAGAAGCGGCAAAGGTCGTCAGACGACGGGAAGGCCATTATATGGGGGAAATAAACAGCTTCGCTGCTCTGGTTGCTTCAGAGTCAGAGGACGAAGACGACGAGGTGGAGAGCCTAAATAGCAACTTCAGACATCTGTAACAAAGGGTGCTTGATATCAAGGCCAAGAAAATGGCCAGGAGGGAGAGGAGCGGCAGCTGGAGCTCCAGCGCGCTCAACTACAACTACAACAGCAACCGCCGGAAAGTAAGCTTCAACAACAAAAGCAGCCGCAACTACAGCAGCAGAAGCAGAGCAACAACAATAGCTGGGGAAATAGCGACAACAACCGCAGCAAAACAAGCAGCTACAACAACAGCAGCATAAACCATAGCAAAAAGCGCAACAACAACCGCAGCAGCAGAAACCGCAGAAACAACTAACGCAGCAAAAACAGCAGCAACAACAACCGCAGCAGAAACAACAGCAACAACAAACGCATCAGACTACAAAGACGGGGGTGCCGCCAATCAACACCTACAAGATTGAGGTAAAGGATACCATTGAGCTATGTATGTAAGTCGGGCATAGGCAATCATTTTTACATTAAAAGATTGAATGAGGATAGGCATGCTATTCATTGTAGTACAGTGGAGCATTATCATAAAATAAAAAAATTATTAAAAAAATCGACGAAGGAGTTTTTCTCCTTTACCCCGAAGGGAGAAAAACTACAAATTATGCTGCTGTGGGGGATAGAACCGTCTACCGATCCGGAGATGCTCCTTAAACTGCTTAAAGAGAAGCCATTCAAACCATTCACCACAGCAAGGGCCAAAAGGGAAAAGCGGAAACTACCGTTCTTCCTGGTTCAGCTCTCACCCAATAGCAAACTGTGTGGTCTAAGGAGTAGAAAAGTCCTGGACTACCAGGTTGTCGCATGGAAACTAAAAAGGAGGGAAACGTTATAAAATGTGTTCGCTGCCAAATGTTCGGGCACGCCGCGTCGAACTGCGAGATGCAACCTCGATGTGTTAAGAGTGGAAAGAACCACAAAGCAAAACAATGCACTCTGGGTAAGGATAGAGTGGCAGATAAGGGTCAGCTCTCATGTGCTTTATGCAGGAACTCGGGGCACACCGCAAACTATCGGGGTTGATCTAAGTTCCAGTATATTAAGAAATTAAATCTGGTTCGCCAGCAGAAAGTCGAAGTGAAACGTCCACCTGCTCCCATTCAAACAAAAGTCGTGACTTCCCGAGTGACCTACGCCTAAATGGCGGCAGGTTGGGGAAACGCGAAACAGAAAAGACCGAAGGTTGCTTCTCAGGTCCCAGCGCATAGAGTACCGGAAGCTGAAACTGATTTGCTGACTATGATAGAAGGGTCAGCTTCAGGGCCTAACGCTCTTCCAATCGTAATGGGTATGAACATGGATACTTCCCTTGAAGATACTTCCGGTGAATGTGAATTCACTGATTAGGATCGAACGAAGAGCCGTACTGTTTAAGTTGCTTGAAGACCAATCCCCTGATGCGCTTATGGTTAGCGAAACAAAGCTATCCAAGAAGCACAAATTGGGGCACAATAAATACAACAATATAAGAAGAGACTCACACAATTCCACACAAGGAGGAGGTGTTGCGATTTTCATACGCAAACAGCTGCAATTTAAAGTTATGTACAGCAGTGAAGTGCGAAGGTTCCAGGTGCTGGAAGCGTGTATCGTGTGCATCCCTCTCCATAGTGGAAAGAGGATGTACGTGATCGCACTCTATGCATCTGAAGCTACTCAGTCTACGTTATTTATTTCGGAGCTCGAGATACTTTTTTGATGACTAAGGGTGGAGTCAGAGGAGAATTACGAGTATTTCCTGATAGTCGGAGACCTAAACGCCAAACATAAAGATTGGGGAAAAAACACACCTAATCCCAGAGAGAACCTACTATTCAATTGGTGGGGTCGGCACAGTGTCGAGTATAAACTCGATTTCGTTTCCTAGAAGCGGCTCATATTTGGATCTTATGCTGTTCGACGTACTGTTACAATTGAAAGACACGGAGCGACAAACTTTAAATTACCTGCACACATTTGTGTATGACAGTGACCATTGTGGACTTAGCGTTGGAGGAGTTTGTCCAAACGTACTCTTACATTTATAGTAAGATGAGTTGGACTCGCTTCTCCAGAACTTTGACAAGAGCATTCTCCTCGAACTCGCTCTACCCATCGTCTAATAGGAATCGGTCAAACGAGGAGATTGACTAGTACCTAAAACAAATAGACGAGACAATTAAACGAACTATGGACAGTACGATACCTCGGTATCAACATATGAAACAGATTATGTAATCAAATTTAAGTACGTCATCGTCGATGTATGGAGGAACTGGGAGAAATTGAATATCTCATGTTTCATGAGATCCATATCGTGTTTTTCCCATCGTAATATTCACTAGTAAATAAATAATTTAATATATTTACATATACTGCCCTATAGGGTATATTAATTTTGATACATAGTGTGTAACAAATAATAAAAACGTGTATATTTGTGATCAGCATAAAAATGTATGAAGATCTAGTCATGTCCGTCCGTTTGTCCGTAAGTCACCATAGTGTGGGCCTTAAATTTTGAGCTAGAAACATTAAATTTTATCTGCAGGCTTTTAAGAATCCGAAACAGTACAAATGTAAACGTTTTTGAGATCTGCCCGCACACACACCCACTTCAGAATCCGTGAACTTCAGTTAAAAATTTTGGCAGCCACGCTGACAAACTGCTAAGGAAAAGACCTAACAACAGTTCTCTGATAAAATGTCTTTAAAATCGCGGATACATAAAATAAAATCGATGGATATGTTTTTTGAAACTTCGCAGCGTCACTCCCTCTTTATTAGGGGTGGGTTAAAAGATAGGGTATCATATGTACTATTCGTTGCAGATGGATTGTAACTTTTCTATTTATAAACATGGTTGGATGACAGTCTCACCGGAGCTTTTGCTTGCGCATGTCATCCGAATCTAACCTAGTAAATAAAAAATCAAAATTCCTAAACGCGAAAGATCACCAGACACCGAGGACAAACGATTGTCCTTGGATAAAAAATTCTGTTCCATCATGAAGAACACCAAGGAAAAGAAAAATGATCCAAGATCTAATTATTATAGCCCATTGCAATGCTTGTTGGATGGGGAAGAGGATATGGACGAAATAATCTCGCCAATTAATTTTAGTGAAAAAGTGTATGTGCCGCCAATCAAGTTATTGCAAAAATCATGTGAATATGTGCATAACATTGCTAAGTCCTTAAATATATCAGACTATTTTATAAAAAAAAATGTCTATAGGCATAAAAATCAAATGCAATTCTATTGATTCTTATAGTGCAATAATTGAAAAGTTAAAAAGTGAAAACTGTCAATTTTTCTCTCACGATTTCAAGAGTGAGGGAGCTTTCAAAGTCGTTTTATACGGAATGGGCGAAATGGACCCGAATTTATTAAAAACCGAACTGATCAAAATTGGCCTCAAGTGCATTAATGTTAAAAAAGTAACAAAAAATTAGAACACTTCACAGACACCCTTTACCTCATATTCTTGAAAAATGGATCAATCAAATTACATGATCTAAAAAAAATCATCGGTCCATCTTTCACACACAAGTGAGTTGGAACTACCAACGAAAACTTAAAGGTAAACTAACTCAATGTCACAACTGTCAGATGTTTGGGCATGGGGAAAAAAACTGTCACGTTAAAACCTTTTGTGCCAACTGTGCTGGTTCTCATAAAAGTGTCGATTGCACAAATCTTTCAAGTGCCAAATGTGCAAATTGTAATGGGCCGCACAAATCCACCGACCCTTCATGTGTAAGCCGAATGAAGTTCTTGGAACTTAAGGAGAAACATAAACACAAAGTTATGTCTAAAACTTCCAACCGACAACATGTCTCACCACCTGTGCTCTCTGCAAATCTTCAAGTTCCAATCGGCTCCCTGACGGATTTTCCACCACTGCCACCACGACGTCAGCTGATTCCCGCCTCTCATAAGAATCATAGAGTGTGGGAAGATCTCGCTCACTCTTCAATCAACAATGTTCCTGATAACATTCCTGTAATCTCTGGCAACATTGCCAACAACAAGTGTAACAACATTTCCAGCGACAACACCTTGTTCACAGCTGATGAATTAAACGCTTTGGCTTTGGAATTAATAACAAATTTATCTACATGTAAGAACAAATTTGAACAATTTAATGTTATCACACGTTTAGCCACTAAGTTTTTGTATCATGATGCTAAATAATATGATAGATAGCCATTTAAATATTATTACTTGGAATAGTAGAAGTATCAGAAGTAAAATTACAGAATTCACGAACTTTTTAAATACCAGAAACGTTGACGTTGCTTTAGTTACTGAAACCTGGCTTAAGCAGGATTTACGATTATCCACGCCCGACTACAAATGCTATCGATGTGATAGAGTCGATAGAGATGGTGGAGGTGTGGCAATTCTAATAAGAAGATCAATTCAGCATTCGCTTTTGCCTATTGTTAAAACGCGGTACATAGAAAACATAGGAATTAACTTAAAATTGTCTAATCAAAGGGAAATCAAAATCTCTTGTGCTTACTTTCCCGGTGGTAAAAGCTCTATGGAAAGAAAGGTGGCTTTCAAGAATGATCTTCGCAAATTATTCTCCCTCCAGGGTGAGTTTATAATTGGTGGAGACTTAAATTGCAGACATAGAGATTGGGGATGCGTACGAGCAAACGCCTATGGTACCATTTTATCAGATCTGTGTCTAGGTCTTCCAATAACTGTGATATACCCTTCTAGTCCGACCTATAACGCCAGTTATAATCGTTGTCCATCTGTGCTTGACTTATTTGTGTCAAATGTGCCTGGTTATCTTTCCCAACCTGTTTCCATTAACGACCTCAGCTCAGATCATAACCCCGTCTTCTGTCGGGCCCTAAGATCAGGTGTACAAAGGGAACAATATGTACTAGACCTCAAAAATGCAAATTGGAATCGTTTCCGGTCAGAATTAAATTCTAAACTCCGAAACATTCCAAGTACTCTAGACAAATACTAGACTCTATTGACTTAAGTATTCCTAAGGTCCCTAAAAAGAAAACTGTGATAAGGCTTCCAGCTTATATACTTGAGCTCATTAAAGTAAGAAATGCTTGCCGAAGACACTGGCAAAGATATCGTCAGCCGTACTACAATCACCAAGTTTCCCACCTAAACAGGTTAATTTCCAGAATCATTTTTGATTACAACAATCAAAAATGGAATGCAAAATTACATTCCCTTGATGTAAATTCGAAACCCTTTTGGAACATTGTCAAAGTGGTTAAGAATAAAAACAGACAACTACCATTTCTTAAAGATTCAGGCAATACGTACTGTACGGATCTTGACAAGGCAAACGCACTTGCTTTAAACTTCTCCAAAAACCATGAAATATCTTCGAACCTTGGAGACCCCGCAACAACTGATTCAGTAAACCGAGCAATCCATAATCTTTTAAACAACATCACTGCTCCACCCTCAAGTGCTTATATAACGGTAGAAGATACCGAATTCATGGTCAATGAGCTGCGTATACGTAAAGCTGAAGGAATTGACCGAATTAAAAATGTTTATATTAAACAAATGCCTAAATCTGGTCTTAAGCGTTTAACATTCATTCTTAACGCTTGCATTAAAATGGAATACTTTCCAAATATATGGAAAGTTGCGAAGGTTGTACCTATACACAAAGCTGGTAAGCCTCCTGATATAATTTCCAGTTACAGACCAGTTAGTTTACTAAGTGTTCTTGGCAAAATTTATGAGAAGGTCTTAAAGGAAAAAAATTGCAAACATATTGCTGACAACAACTTATTTCCTAATGAACAATTTGGTTTCAGGCGCAACCATAGTACGTCCCATCAAGTACTAAGGATCTGCAAGCACGTAAAGTCATCTCGTGCAGTAGGTAAGTCAACGGGCATGATACTACTGGACTTTGAAAAAGCCTTTGATTCAGTTTGGCACGACGGCCTCCTTTTCAAAATGATCAACGCTGATTTTCCTCCGCATATCTGTAAAATTATACGTAGTTTCTTGTCCAATCGTTGTTTCAAAGTGTACGTCAATAATGATGTCTCTAACATTGTCCACTTTCGTTCTGGTGTTCCACAAGGTTCGGTCCTTGCACCTGTCTTGTATAACCTGTTCACATCCGATTTACCATCAGTACCCAACTGTGAAGTAGCTCTATTTGCTGACGACACGGCGATATTCTCCTCCCATGAATTCGCTCTCGACATTGAGAGGAATCTTAGCTATGGGTTGAGTATATTCCAGACATATCTGAACAAATGGAAAATCAAACTTAATGAAGATAAGATTAAAGCAATCTTTTTCACCAGAAAAAGAAAAGCCTGCTTTCTTCCTAGTGGACAGCTCCAGGTAAATGGGGCAAGTATTAGTTGGGAGCCTTCCGTCAAATATCTTGGAATTTATCTGGATACCAAACTAACTTTTAATGCTCATATAACGAACACCTTAAAAAAAATTGCAATTGCAATTAAGATGTTGTATCCATTTATAAATCGTAAATAAAAGCTGTCAAATGATAACAAAATAATCATACACAAGGTAATTTTCCAAGCAATTCTACTCTATGGTTGCCAAGTGTGGGGTAACTGCGCAAAAAGCCATATTAAGAAATTGCAGGTTTCCCAGAATAAATTATTGAAAATGATGCTAAATTTACCGTGGTATCATTCAACACGCGATATTCACCAAAGGGCGAATGTTTAATTGATCTTCGATAGAATACAGAAATTAAGTCAACGCTTTTTAGATCGCTGTAATTTTGCTGAAAATCCTCTAGTGAACAACCTGTATGATAATCATGTTCAACATGGTAGCTGATACCATATTATCTTTATGTTTTTATTCTTTTTTCTCTGTTCTTGATTGTTTGTATGTTTACTTATTCATCTATTTATTTATTTATTTACTTATTTATTTATATATACATTTATTTATTTATTTATTTATATATTTATTTAATTATTTATATATTTATTTATTTATTATTTACTTATTTATTTATATATTTATTTATTTACTTAATTATTTATATATTTAATTATTTACTTATTTGTTTATATATATATTTATTTATTTATTTATTTTCTTATTTATTTAATACATTTATTTATTTATTTATTTATATATATATATTTATTTATTTATTTATTTATTTATTTATTTATTATTATTATTTATTTTTTTTTTTTTCTTTAAATTGAAGGGTTTTTTTCGCTTTTCCCTTCGGATACTAACTTAACATGTAAATATCTTTAAATTCATACAATTGTATAATAATGTTACAGATGAAAGATAGTAATTTAATTATCATATCTCTGAATTGTACAACGTGTGGTAACTAACCTCTGTAAATCTTTTATGCGAAATAAAAATCTATCTATCTATCTATCTAAACATGGTTGGATATTTTTGAAATTCTAAGCATATTATAGGTGACATTGAAATATCTTATAAATGGTAAAAGTCATATGTATATATTGTGCACGTTACATTATAACTCAAAAGGTGCTGTTGACGAAAAAAATATTCAAGGAAATATTTTACACGTAACAACTTCCTGCTATCATACAAAAATCATACATACGAGTATATTGTAGAATACTGTCTTAAATAGGTGTAGAAAAACGGTTACGATTTTTTTTTTTTTAGATTGAAAATACTCGTATATATTCCACTGAAACTTTAATTTTTCAAATAGAAAATATGTGTCGGTGAATTTTTTCTCAAGAATATTTAAAAATCATGGAATTTTTATAATAGAAGTTAATTGAAATTGTTATTCTCATATATATTTTTTTTAATGGTTCTCAAATAAAAGATCTGCAAGGAAAGCATGGGTGCCCACTGCAATGCTGTAAAAAATTGTTTGCAGCTGGTGCACGCTATACCCGTAGAAGGCAAAAAAGTCACCGCACATGGCTATCAGCAGACAGCTGGAGATGAGTCGATGAGCGTTCAGCTATCAAGGCTCGAATTGCAACGACTACAGCAGTAGAGAGAACCGAGATAGAAGCGCAATTCCGCGTGAAAAAGAGGAAAGTGCAGCATAGTGTGAGGCGTGACAAACGTCAGTATATCGACTCAAAAAGGCTGAAGAAGCAGTAAGCAGGTGTGACAGTAGAACTGTCTATAACATCACCAAGGAGCTCATTGGCGGTCAGAACTTCAAATAATATCCAGTGAAAAGTGACGATCAGCTCACTAGATGAAGAGAACACTTCCCTACAGTCCTTAACTACTTAGACGATGGTGATATGATCTCAAACTCTAATGAGTCTTCCGAGCAACAAATTCCGCTGCGAAGAAAATCCCAGTAAAACCGAAATGACAACAGCAATGAAATCCTTCAAGAAAAACAAAACAGTGGGTATGTCCAAAGTGGAGTACGTCAGGGGTACACACTCTACCGCTGTTGTTCTTCATGGTCATCTGCGATGTACTCCGTGCAGCATTGACTCCATGAATACGATGGACTATAATATCTTACCTTGAACACCTCGACTACGCTGACGATGTTTGCCTACTTTCATATCGGAAAATTGATCTTCATCTGATGGCCCAAAATCTAAAAGCTAAGGCAAACAAAGTGGGGCTTAAAATAAACACAGCCCTGGACAGGAAGTCGAAAAAGTATACAACTTTCTATATCTAGAAAGTGTGGTCTTGGCTAACCTAGGTGGCACTGAACTGGATGTGTGCAGCAGAATCGGGAAGTCAAAACTGCGTTCGGAATGCAATCCGAAGTATAAGCAATGTTCTCGGCACAAGAACCAAGCTGCGACTCTTTTATGGGTGCAGTACTTGGAAAGTGGATACCACTCACACACGCAAGCTACAGACCTTTGTAAATAGATGTCTAAGAATAATCTTGCAATACAGGTCGACAAATTTTGAAATTTGAGAACCCTTTTGATGTAACAATAGCGGATTTTTCCACATTTGTAAACAAAACGCCCACTGTGCAGAAACGTTGGTGTAAAATCCGACCTTTTTTATCTGAATGTATTGTGTATTTTTGAGGTAGAAAATGTAGGTAAAAAAAACCAATGTGATTCATAAAATTCAATCTCCATGTCTCCATTTAGGTACTATTCCCGTTCATAAAAAGATGATAAAATTTCCCAAAAATCTGCCAAAAACCATTCCCTACATATAATCTTTCCAAATTAAATCGAAAATTTAGTCACTTAGTCGGTGGTGGTTAAATGCAAATTCGCAGATATATTCAAAAAAGAAAATTGAAATTCGAGATGCCAACGATCTCAGCTATCTTCTTTATCTTCGATGGGGCAGATTCCACTAAAGTTGCCACTATATCTTCATGGATCTGCTTCGTAGTAAAATTTTGTTTGGACCGTTAACAGCACGATGTTCGATTTTTTAAAAAATGACTTTACTTTGCCTCACTTAAACACATGTATGAACTACATAAAACTACATCAAATCACTTTCAGAATGTTGGGAAATAAAAGAGGAGAAGTACCAATTTAGAACTAAAACTATTGTATTTCTATGGTAGGCCGAGAACTTTTCAATTCATCATTATATCTACCCGGGTAGATACTTTTCATGTAAAGATTAAAAAATGTGCTTATTATTTATTTTTGCTCACATTACCTCTTGCGTATTTTTAACAGACAGATAGACGGGGGACATTGAGGGACACACTTTCCGGAAATTTTCACCAAGTCAGTACTCGCCGTATATCTAAATAGGTCCAAGTAAGAATTTACGTAGGAACATTTAATTGATTTTAAATCTGAATAATGAATTAATGTTATATGCATATATACGTAGTTGCAAATAAGCCCGACACATTAGTGCAGATTATTGCATAAAGTCCTTCTCTTTACATAGTAGGATTCATGGATTCTTCTAAATATTTCTTTTCACAGTTCTAGTAGCCATCAAAAGTTTAAAAAAACGTGAAACGTGACTGGGCTTTCTATTTGCACTTTATGTTTCTGATTCTTGTAAAACAATGCTATACGTACATAACATATGTATGTATACCTCCTCCATACCGTAGCAACACAGACCAACAATCAAATGCAAATCAACTGTCTATGTAAGAAATTGTCCTTTCCTTCGGCGAAGACTAAGTAGTATCGAGTTTCTTCCCACTGCATGCTTGATAGATCAGCATCAGTGCCACTATTATTTCCGCTTTGCAGATACGAACCCATGAAATGCATTTAATCACAATCACATTTATTGGTATTAAGTCTAATTTTAACTAAAGTTAAAGAAAACAAATATGTACGAACTTCTCCCTCTTCCGGCTCAATAAACTTCAAACTGACAAATGTTCACAGGATATTTACCTACTAGTAAAAAAAAAAAAAAAAAAACAAATAGAATTCAGCCGAAAAAGCCCAAAGACCCATTAAGAAATACCACAGCAATCACATCTCACTCTTCCCTACCAAGAAACCAAATAGTCGAACTCAGACGAAACCTAGTTGTAGGTCCTTAAAGTTTTGCAAAGTCTTTAAATGCGGCCAATCTTCTAAAAATCACTGAACATGAGAAAAAAATTCCCCAAATATACATTTTCCGTGCAGCACAAATTGCCATCAAGTACATGAGGTCAATTTATCTCTATAGCACTTGTGTGTTTGTGAGTGTAGCAGTCAATCCAATTTCAAATAAATTAATGTTCTAGTTTTAGGTTTTTGCCCTCGCAACGACGACGACAATATATGCGGGACTTTCTGCCAGCCTGGTTTGCAGTGAATGCCCCCAGCAGTTGTCATGGTCCTTTGAAAGTTTTAAAACTGAAAAAAAGGCTATCGTTGCCGTCATCGTCTGAAACTAAAACTGGTACCAGCACTCGGACTGCGACGGTACTGTATTTGCCTTTCATACAATTTTAATTCGTTATTTGATCGTTTAATCCCATCTGCTTTAGAAAAGGATTACCCGAGTATGGGATACGCTACGTAACGTAGGTTGGGTGAGTGTTTGCGAGCTGCAACAGAACCCAATTTAAATGTCTGCCATTACAGAATGAATTATGTCTCAACAGATAAGCACAAAGCAAAGAGGGTATAAAAGTGAATTCAATTCTTCAAACAGAGGAATGCAATCTGGGGCAGAAAATTAAAGGAAAGTCTAAATTCTTTCCTCCTGCTTTCGTGTTTCGTAGTCACGTAGGGTAATTTCATTAAACAGGACGTCGAACTTAGATCTGTATTATTTTGATTTATGTATGATGGAGGAGATGCATTTCCTCCATCACTGTCCTTGCAATATTCGGATACTTATTTTTAATATTTTCCATGCATTTATGATTCCTGAATAGATCAATTTCGTCCAGTTCTACGAGTACATACGAAATATTAAATCCTACCAACTGATTAAATAATTTCTGCCAAACTTCTCGCGAAGGTGGCAAGCTACATAACGAAACAAAAAAGTTTTTCTGACAAAGAGCGAAGAATGGCTCAAAGGGAACTTTTCTATCTCTTGAAGTCCCATAGAAACCGTCAAAGAAATATTCACGATTCAGGTCAGAAAAGGCCTTAGTCATTTTGCTAAATGCTCCAGAAGCGATGTTGCCAATAGAAATGATGACAGAAGAAACCCAGGAGGCTAGAATAAGGATTACCTTCGATATATGTATGTTCATTCGGGAAAATGTTCACGTACACATATATTAAATGAAGACGCATATGTCCCTTGCTTCCTCTGATCCATATATAAATAAATTAAGACAGGAGCCGAGGAAAACAGTTTTAGAATTAAATGACGATGTTAAGGGTAATAACAATAAATATTATTAAAATATATGTACACTGGCTCAATCTTATTTATTTATTATTAGAGTATTAATTCATATTTGCCATTTATATAAAACGATGTGAATTGCATAAAGAATATTAGCCCACTCTTTTTTTAGAAAAAAATAATTATTTCCACGTTTCTGTACAACCTAAACCACTGTGTGTTACTTAAGAGATGCTGGTTCTAGGTGGAACGGCGAGGAAACCCGAAACATTGCTGGGCAATAGACTCGGCGTGGTACCCAAACTTCAGCCGGAATCTGTCGCTAATTACTCAAAGAGGGATAGACTAGACGACACTAACCACCAAAAGCCCAAAGTCGCTGCACAAAGGGCACCCTAGCGCGACGAATATCTGGCCGCCGTGACAGACCCCGCAAATGCTGAGCTCAGACTAAGGGATCAGCATAGGGGAATCGTCAATAATCAGTTGCTCTTGGGTGTCACTACTGCACTGGATAAGGACCCCGACAGGGAGCCGTCATTCGGCAACAACTTATGGACGTAGTCCGAAACGGAGAGGTGAATGGTTGGGACACCATTATTGGCTGCTATGCCAACGCACATCACACGTAATGGGAGAGTGGTGACATCAACATTAGAGGTGATTCTGTCTTCCAATTCATTATCGAGCATAATCTTGTAGTGCATAATAAAGGAATTGATATAACAATCTCTACTAATTCCAATAGAACCTCAATTTATAATTGAGGAGTATTAGATTTTTTTTTTTTTTTTTTTTTTTTTTTATAATTTGCACATGTTAAAGGGGATACGAATACCCTTATACTAATTTTTTTTTAGAACACGTGCATTTTTGTGGGAAGGGGAAGAGACAGAGAGAAAGACAGAGTGGTGTAGTTTGAAACTCAGGTGGTATTAAGTTTCTGTAAACTCCAAGGGTGGCTGTCCAGATAACTGGGGAGTATTTTGTTTGTTTTCGCTATTATTGTCGTTGCTTATGATTCACAGTATTTTTTTTCCGTCCTCCTGATGTCATCATCACGATCAAGTTGCATTTTAGCCATATGGCCACCCTACTGCCAGTGTTATGCCTTTACAGTAGAGTTGACTTAGCTTTCGCAAGTGATCGACTTTTTTATTTATTTCATGCGAAATAAATAGATGATTCTTGACATCAGGATTCGAACCGTGAATCAACAGCGTGACAAGCGATGATGTTACCACTACACCACGGCCACCCTCAAGATCAGCATATATTGTGGGAATCTTACAGGGTAAACTCAACGAATTCAGCAGCGGAATAGAAAACGTTAAAGAAGCAGTAAGGCTATGGATAATAATGTCAAAGGACCCAGCAGCCTCAGGGTTTCTGAAGAACCACAACGGTGTATGGACTAAGTCGTATTCGAAAACACTGGATTTACACACTTTCTTGCCTATTATCACACAAGAAGCGAAACGATCAGCCCAACCATCACTCTATCACAGTATGCAGAAACGTATAGCAAAAAGTACGAGTTATCTTCATACCGAAGGTAGGGAAGGCCAGCCTTATCGGCTAAATATTACAGACATATAAGTCTAACTTCGTTCCATCTTAAAACTATCTTGGAAATCCACATACTCGTACGTAGCAAAATTAATGTAAAAAACATATCGGAAACTCACTCCGCCTATGTCAAAGGCAAACAAGAGTACACCCTTCCAGCTTTTTTTTGTCTTCAAACAACGTAAACACATAAGTGATAGCAAATGCTCTAAGCAATACCGGAGTAGCAAAAATGGTAAACCGGTGGTTAATGAGAATGTTAAAAAGCCGCACCATCATTTCAAATTTAGGAGACTGCACAAAAGTAATGTCGAAGACAAGAGGCACCTTTCAGGGAGGGATACTATCGACGCTCCTCTTGTTACTAGTCGTAAACGCAATCCTGGAAAAATTAGAAAAAAACCGAAGCTACGCAAACGAAATAGTCCTAATGATGTGCGCAAAATTTCCCTCCACCATCAGCGAAATACTACTGCTCTAAACGAGCTTAATGGGTGGGCCGAAAAATGTGGTTTAGGAGTAAATCCGTCAAAAACTGAGCTGGTGCTCTTCACGAGCTTGACTCTGAGGGACTCAGTCCTTTCTCTGTCAAAAAGTGCGAAGTATTTGGGCCTTATCCCAGACAGTAAACTGAACTGGAACGTAAATATTGAAGACAGAGTGAAGAAAGCCTCGACGGCGCTCTACACCTGCAATATAATATGTAGAAAGAAATTTGGTCCGTCCCCTAAGATCATGCACTGGCTATATGCAGAACCATGCAATGAGCAAAACAAAAAAAAAACAAAAAAAAACTCGACGTTTCTTACTAAAATACAATGAGTAACCTGCCTTAATATAACAGGTGCTCTAAAGACGAGTCCTACTGCAGGACTAGAATTCATGCTAAATATGCTACCACTATATCCTTTTGTCAAAGAAACTGCTGCAAAAAGTGCGGAATGTCAAAAAGAAACAGGCAATTGGATAACGACCGAGTATGGACATAGTTCAATACTCAGATCAGGTCTGGATGATAATATTCAAATTGATTCGATTCTAATACCCAAAAGGCACGAATATAAATTTACACGGATAGGTCAAAGATGGGACAATGGTGCGGCATACGACTACCAGACGAATACAGCCTCTTCCAAGCCGAAGTTCTAGCGATGGCAGCAATAAAAATTGTATCGAAAATAGTCGGGTTCAGTCATGCAGAACTTAGTCTGACTTATTTGGGTGTAAGCATCGGAAATGAAATTATCAGGTTGGAGTCCAATCAACAAGAGTCCATGCATCAATCTCACACATCGAATCATTAATAGTGAAAATGATTGATATCCATAGCAAAAAGTACGTGGGAAAACATTCAAACAAGGGCCCGGTGGCAAAAAATTGATAAAAACAGATCAAGAAGCCTAATATCTCTAAACAGATTATCGATTATTCTAGCGTTAAGGATGACAACGATACATAACCTAATAGGAAGCCACTCAGGGTGAATGAAAATTACAAATGTAGATCATGTCTGTAGAGACTGCGGGGACCCCGAGGTAGTAGAGGACACATTCCACTTCCTATATCACAGTCCCAGCCTAAGTAGAAGACGTTGAGATTTCCTAGGAAACTCCTTCCTTGGAGATATACATGAGCTAGCAACATACATACCTCTGAAAGCAACCCTAAAGTTATGCGATAAGTCAAAACGGGACGAGGTAGATGTCACAATATCAAACATTCCCACAATATAACTTTGATTCTTCTCTCCTTTCAGGTGTAACTAAGTGTAACTAAGTGTAACGAAATGGCTGCCAAACTAGGCATTAACACACCCGACCACTGCAGGAGCTGTCGAGATATAAAGACAGAAACTATCAAACATTTGTTATGTGATTGCCCAATTCTTCAAAACTGCCGCCTCCGTCATATGGGAAACAGGCTTTTTGACGAACTAGGGGATCTCGTACAAGTTCCACTTAGGAGCATGACTGGTTTGCTACAGAACCCACCGCAAGACAAAGGTTTTAAATATAGGTTCCAACAGGAAGGGAAACACAATGGACCGTATGGCCGCCGTGACAAGCACTTAGGTGCACTTCCCTCCAACCTAACCTAACCTAAGTGTAACGCTAAGGTCCCGTGTAGGTCTATACAAACAGAGGGCTGAATTTGCTCCAGTAACCCTCGAACCTAACCGAACCTAGGTAGCGCGCAATTTGCTGAAGAATTTGGCGGTGGACTGATACTGTTTACCTAGATATACTGTAATAATTTAGTGACAAAGACAGACCATTGGTAGGCAATCGCCAGGTAAGACATCAGGTTCTTGAGTCAACCGAAGTAGAAGAAAAGATCTGTTTGTTAATTCAGGCGTTGAATCGTGAAAATTAAAGTTGAAATTAATAATAATCGGTCAGGTGTAATTTTGAAGATTAATCAAAGTGAGTGATTTTACCTAAAAGACTTCGCAGAAATACGATTAAGCAGAGAGGTAAGACGTAGTAGCACGTTCACAGAACACCATGGATAAATCAAAGTACAGATTTCAATGTATCCTTGGAAATATAGAGAAAAACTAAAATGTTGGAAATTTCCAGGTGCTGTGAATTGGAAACATGTTCTGATGAAGAAAAGATACGATTTTAATAAAAAAAAAAATCAAAAACTGAAGAATCAAAAACCGAAAAAGGCACCGTTTCAAAATAAAACGGGACAGTTCGATAGAGCAGACAAACCGAATGGATGGTCACCAAACTAATAAAATTTAGAGCGCATACCATCTAATTACACATCCACTAGATATAGATACATACATACATCAGATCTAAGATATTTTTTGTTCACTACACCGTAATTCGTCATATGTCAACTACTCTTATATGCGTGCCTATTTACAAAACCGCCAGACACTCTTCATGTTTAACACTACCTTTAGACATTTGCGGTGATGGATCCCCTTCCCACCCCTGCTGTCATAAGAATCAATCATGCGTCACATTCAACATTAATCTCTATTCGACATTAGACATACAAATGAGCTTCCACCATAAACGGCAGATAATATTCCCGCTCTAATATTGATAAATCACGTGTAACCTCTTGTCTCTGCGTGAGTAAGTGTTTATAGTGAGTGCGAGGGCGGAAGGCACATTGACTTGTCGTAAAGGGAGAACATAAAAGTTTTTTGTTCATCAATCCATTACATCCATTTACAAGATAGGTGCTGTACATGTCACAAAGAGAGGTGACGTCTCTTGGAACAACAATGGCACGAATTGATAAAGATCAACCCGGAATTGTGTATTCTATTGAATGCAGTACTTGCGCTGGGTGTACATACATACATACATATGTACACATTCTGCTGCTAACAAGTACGGACCAATTGTTTTACACTTTGACACGTCGAATAGAGTCATCGTCATCGTCATCACTACCGCACGAGTTGTTTTGGTTGCCCCTCCCGGTTCGGCATTCTTTCGTTTTTCGTCACTATTGAATGACAGTGCTTGTTGTGCCGCAATTCATCAATGCAGTACCTGGGCGACTTCCTTCCTTCGCATAGGTGTAGCATCGCACCTATTTCACTGCAATATTGGTATGCTAACTGTAGTGACGTTACGTCTTTTTTATCGTCACCCTGGTTCGAAGAATGCAAACACATACGAAATCCAAAAACCCAACTGATTCCTAAAAACCGTGGCATGGAATTCATGATAAGTTGATCCCGCAGGTGCCACTGTGGGCTGCTATTGCGCTAGCTCTTTGACATTCGGTTTCGCGTTTTGGGTATGTGTGTGGAAAGGAGTATGCAGGGATCTTTGGGGAGAAAAGATTTTCGATTTGGAATTGAAAATTCCCACTCGGAAATTGATGACAAACTCGTTGTTGCTGCCTTTTCGTGTTGAGTTATTGTAGATACTTCAATCTCAGCACCTGAGACCGAGCGCTGTTTTCCGTTTGTTTTTAGTGTGTATGACTGACTTACTATGTATGAGATGGTTGTGCGGTAGCATTTGCGGATTTTTTTTTTTTTTCAATGCATTGCATGCAAGGTATATTGTATACCTTTGTGACACCTGCTTGTACATTCTACATGGCAATATGTCAACGATTAAGAAGTTATGGTTGCAGGGTAGGTGGTGTCATATGGTTGTGAATGAGACCAATTCAATGGCGAAGTTTTTATGCACTTAAGACAAGTATGAGGACGGTTACCGTAATTCAGTATCACAACATTACAATGGAGAATAGTAAACAATAAATTTCAGACCTTTTTTACTGAAATAAAAGACATTAGTTTATGTAGAAAATGAAAGAATGCTTTATTCAAAGTATCCTCCTTCGGAAGCTACAACCTTCGCCCATCGTTCAGGTAATAAACGGATTCCCCGAAGGAAGAAGTCTGATGTTTTCGAGGCGATCCAGTCATCGACCCATTTTTTGACGTTTTCATATGAAGTGAAGTGCTGCTGTGCCAGGGCTGATTGCATCGACCGACTTGCTTTAAAGCCATCAGTTGTCGTCGATAAACTTGTCCCGTAATGGTTTCACGCTCTTTCAGCAGGTCATAATAGACGACACCCTTCATAGCCCTGCTTCACCTGGCATGACCCACGCTGGTTTGCGCTTTGGATTGTCATAATGGATCCATTTTTCATCCCCAGTGATGATCCGATGCAAAAACTCCTTCCTTTGTTGTCGTATAAGCAACAATTCGCACATGGTTTTTCGACGTTCTATGTTACTTTCTTTCAATTTGTGTGGCACCCAATTTCCCAGCTTCTGAACCAATCCCATTGCATGTAAACGTTGCGAAACACATTGTTGGGTAATATTAAACTCTTCTGCCAATTGTTTTTCAGTCTGACAAGGGTCCGCATCAAGCAATTCTTCCAATTCTGTATCTTCAAATTTTCTTGGTCTGCCTTCACGTTCTTTGTCTCTTACGTCAAAATCACCAGCTTTGAATCGTTGAAACCACTCTTTGCATGTTGTTTTCGACATTTTCAATTACATGAAAATAATTGTTGTTTACGCTTTGAACAAATGTCACTAGTAATTATTCAAGCTTGACATCTAACCTCCAAAAAACATGTGTTGCCCGATTGAATAATATGCAAGCAGTGATACTAACGACACCTATCTAAAAAGGTCGGAAATTTATTTGTTCAAGCAAACTTTAACAATTGGGATATTTTCAATTTCCCCATATTCTGTACCACAAAGCCACAGGTATAGACACAATTTAACAAACCATTGTTAAATAGCTTGAAAAGTGCGAATTGAACATTGTTAAGTCGTTAAAAGTCGGATTTTAAGAGGTTTCAAATAGAAATTTTAATCTTTTGTCTTTATATGATAGTACGTAAATTACTTTGGTATTATTGATGTACTAATTTTGAAAATAAAGAGGGATAGGTACATATGTACCATATGTTAGTACTGTCAACATTTTGATTTGACTTTCATCAGTACAGTTTATTGATATACAGATTCGTGTGCGCCGAGTGAAATATATGCACGCGAGTATATGTGTAACTATTTTTTATTTTTTGATTCGAATGAAAGTGATGAATAACACTTGTACAACTGACTTGTACAAAAAAGGCAAATTTTATATATTTAAAAATTGCTACGCCTTTTCTTGTGGCACGGAAATTATAGTTATTTGATAAATGTGCAACAAGTGCCTGTATTGTAAAATTGTAGTTTTGTGATACAGGCCAATGATTTGCCGAAAGGTACCAAAGGAGTTTTCTTTGGATTAGTTTAAGGAGATGGCCGATTGCTCCTGCGTAATTCTATCGCGAACAGTTTTCTATTTCATTCCATTTTGAAACCTTACCTTTTGAGTATGAGTAAGTAATTATTCGAAAACACACTGACACTTTTCACTTCTTTAAAAAGTGCCAGCCAGCGCACGCGAGAAAACCGGAATGATTACACACCATAGACATATTCCAAAGTCTGGGTTAATTAAATTTATGGGTTGACTAAACCATTATAGTGCTTATTGAAAGCGCTTAAACTAATGACATTTGTCCAATACTTTAGCTTGGTCTCAGACTATATTAGCGCTATAAATTGTGCCATTAGACCTCTTCCAATCTACATATGTATCCGGTTGCCCCCTATGACTTTACAGACAAGATGAAGTAGTGGTATAAATGTGTCCTTTCAGGCCATCAGTAAAGTAGGTTACAAGTTAAGTTAGGAATGGACGATTAGAAACTCAATATCGATCGTGTAGATTATTTAGAAAACAAGACGTAGAAACAAAGATGTATTTCAACGCTCGTTTTACTTAATTTTTGATATATAACCGGTACATCACGTACTATAGGTACATATAATTTCAGTAAATTAAATTGAATTGAATACAATTTTTTTTTTGTTAAAAATCATATTTTGCTTTTTCAATTGCTCCTTTAAAGATCAAACATTGTTCTTGGTTGTAATTAAATTAAACCCATACAAGGGAACTACTGGGCAACGCTGTCACAGTCACTTCAATCGAAGTTTTACCTGTTTTTTACAGTCGACACTTCAAATTTCCTCTTTGTCCAAAACACTTAATTTTTTTCAATTCTATATATTTCATTTTTATAAAAATAAAAATTGCACCACATTTCTATATGTATGTCTATTTACGCACATATATAGATAAATGGACTTTAGACAAGTAACAAATTTTGTTTATAAAAACTTTGCAACATGTTAAAGTTGGTACGAGTGCATATTTAGATCTCACTCATTTACGACAACGCAAAGTATGCGAACTAATTATACATTTCACTTGTACGTCGAAGAGACAAAAGAAAATCCAGGTAATCTTGAATTCACCAATCACCCAAAATCCGTTCCGTTCCGTTCGAGCTATAGAGGAATTTGTGTTTGCGGATTTTGTGATTAGGGATTTTGATCTGTGAATTTTAATATGTAGATTTTAATTTGGGGATTTTGTGACTGGGAATTATGGCACCAAAGGGCATGAGACAGGAAGTAGCATTTAGCGACGATATTGATATTTACTCCCAGTTGCAATTCAGGACGGTCTTCAGGACAAGCTTAATCAGTTACAGAAGTTCTGCACTGATAGACAATTTTATAATACACTTGATCAGGGATCATTTCGGGAGGTCGGCAAATGTCATCGAGAATATTATAGTAAAGTTATATTCAGGATATCTATTCGCACATAAGTGTACCGGTGCTATATTATTTGCATTGACACGCATCCAATGAGAAGATACAATCCATCGCACCAAATAATGCTATAGTATGGTCATCCCGGAAAGAGACAAGAGAGTCAGGCCTTAAACTGACAAATATTTTTGCCAGGGATGGGATACGTAATAGGTTTATTAGAAAACTGTTATATTGTACTAAAATCCTGCTTCTGATATAGTTTAAAGTAAAGATGCAAATATTATTTATTTATTTAATTGAGATTTTCGGCATGTATTCTATATATCTAATATGTACATGTATGTATAATTCGCTTTAATTAATAGGTATTAATATTTTTATAATTTAATTAATTAAAAATTGTTGTAGGCTAATACCCTGCCTACAACAATTTTATTATAAGTGCTTACTTAAAAACACAAATAAAGCTAAGTATCATTCACCAGTATTTGTTACATTTTCCTCGTGATTTCCAAGCAAGTCATGTGATTCTCAATAATTTCACTCCAAGTGTCAGAATACCTAGATGCAAAGAATCACGATCCGATCTCGGTTGCTTTAGGTATTTAGTAATCGGCAACAGTCACATTCAAGACTTTTGGAGCCTTGAGGACGAGGAAAGGGGAGAATTTATAATTGTAATAAATATTCTGAAATAACTAGTTCTTGAAAACTATTGGAGTACATGGGGTAAAAGTCACCCCACCATATTTTAACCCGTCTTCATCCAATTTTGATGATTTTCAAATCCCAAACATCATCAAAATCCGCTGGGTGGTCCTTGGGGTAGACGTATGAGAAAGATGAGTCAAAAATGTTATTAATGAGACAATGTGTTTTAACCATATCTGTGTATATCTTGTTGATATATATATGTAAGTTGTAAAGGCTGAGATTGATACAAAAAGCGCAGGTAAGCACAGATTCACTTTCTACAATTTGAGCGCAGAAATGGTTCGCAACAATCTTCAAAAGCCGAAGGTACTCCGGCTTGAAGCACATTAAACAATGCGTTTTATTTTTAAAATTAAAAACAAAATTCATTCGATACAAACAAAATTCCAACAGCATTTTATAGCCAAATACGAGTAATGGAATGTTTAATAATCTTTTGAAATTTGGCTAAATATAACTTTAAAAAATACCTTCCGAATCTGCACCACTTTACCTTGCTATTCCAGTTCCAACTTTCAAGGTTCTATGTCCACTGTAAGTACGCTAAAAACTAAACTAGAACTAAACGTTTTAAAAAAGTCTCGCATCCTTGGTTTAATGGCCGTATTAAAGAATTGATAAAAGAGCGTAATATTTCCTATAATCGCTGGAAACGTTACCGACTTGAAACTCTACGGGATGAGTATAAAACTATTCGCAATCAAGTCGTACTAGCGATTAGAATAGCAAAGGCAAAGTTCTATGAAAATAGAATTGACCCATCTCTATCCGGCAAAAAACTGTGGAAGAACTTACGTGAAATTGGAAAGCGCAAATTGAAGACACCAGATAAGATTGACTATGATTTACTGAATTCAAACTTTGTAACAGCTCCAGTAGTGTAGAGCTTAATTTAGATGACACAGAAAATGGTGATGATGGAATGTTTAGTTTTAGGAGATTGCACGACGAGGATGTAGTTGATGAAGTTTTGTCAATTAAATCAAATTCTATAGGACTTGATGGGATCGACCCAAAATTCATTAAACTGTTACTCCCCTATATTTTACCTACCATAACTCATGTCTTCAATACAATTCTTATGACGTCTACATATGCTAAAAGTTGGAAACGGACGAAGATTGTATCCATTCCTAAATAGAGCACAGTAGAATATTGGAGTACAGACCAATTGCTGTATTACCATTCCAATCAAAGGTCTTCGAAAAAGCTATTCAGAAGGAAATGCAAAGTTTATTGTCACAGAAGAATTTACATAATAACAATCAATCAGGTTTCTGATCAGAACATAGCTGCAAATCTGCTCTTTTATGTATAACAGATGACATACGAAAGACGATTGATAAAAACCACGTCACGTTTTTAAATCTCCTCGATTTTTCCAAGGCCTTCGATACTGTAAACCATTCACTTTTATGTGCCAAGCTAAGAAATAGTTATAGATTCTCCGGAAATTCTACTATGTTGATATACTCGTACCTAGAGGGCCGACAGCAATCAGTTGTTATTAATGACCGATCATCTAGCTTCGCTCCCGTTGTAAGTGGAGTACCACAAGGGTCTATTCTTGGGCTTCTTCTTTTCTCTCTTTATGTCAACGAACTTCCTGGCGTTATACGACATTGTAAAGTGCACAAGTACGCAGTTGACGTTCAACTTTATCTTAGTTGTCCAGTTGGCTTAGTGGAATGCGGAGGGTCAAAGGTCAATGAAGACTTGCAAAATATTCGAATGGGGTGTGTGTGTTTGCCTAAACCCAACGAAATCGAAGGCCCCCATAATCAGTAAGAGAGTAATGAACGTGTCGATTTTCCCACCTGTCAAACTTGGTTCGAGAAACATCGAATATGTAGACACAGCATGGAACTTAGGAGTTGTCTTCAACAGAACACTCACATGGACGGACCATATTAATACAGCGATCGAGAAAGTGCTCGTATACGGTGCACTTCGCCTGCTCTCGACTACTCAGAAGTTTATATCCATTAAAACTGGGTAAATTTTAGGAAAAACTCTGGTATTGCCCATATTGCTTTATGAATGCGAAATTTTTTGCAATCCAAATTCCGATAGCAGAAGAAAGCTCAATGTCGCCTATAATAATACAGCTCGCTACATCTGCAATTTGGGCAGATACTATCATGTTTCAGATTATTCCAGAAAAATCGTGGGACTTTCTCGAGATTTGATAATCCAATAAAATTTAGATCACTAGAATATATGCACGAAATCATGCAAACTCGTGAACCTTTCTACGTGCATAGAAAACTAAGT